>OY720461.1:19398037-19723037 GCA_963082715.1 Harpalus rubripes
TTATATCTGCTATAGATTCAGAGATAAAGAAATGCATATAAAATAATTTGATGTAAAAATTCTTAGATCAAACTACTTCAAGGCAAGAAATTCAAATGTTTGTAAATCACACATAAATGTCACTGTCAAAAATATTTGTATGCCACTGTCGTACATCATTATGAAGATTATGAAAATAAACAAAAAGTCAACAACGCAAAAGAATATACCTACAAAAGAATATAAAAGGAATTTGCGAAAGAATGACGAATAAAAGAAGAAGAAAAGGAAAGTAGAAAAAAAATTCAGGATATTGAATATAAAGAAAATGTATGTATTGTACATAATTTATATTAAAATAATTATTTTGTAGTGAGACATGAATATATGTATTTGTATTTAAAAATATTTTTCGTTTTATGCGTACAACCAGGTAAAATATCTGGCGAGAGGTTATGTGTTGGCCACATCAGATTTTTATCTATCAGATAGTTATACCAAGAATTACGTTAAATCACTTTAGGTTGGTACTGACACAATAAAATTATCTTCTTGTTAGACTATTTTTCTTCAATACTGTTATTATTTCTACCTTCTAATTTTCATTTTTCACGATGTTAGATGTTATAAATGTTATTTTTATATTTTGCGTTCATAATGAAGTCATTACGATACGCAATTGCGTATCGTAATGACCTTCATTTCGATACGCAATTTTTTGTTTTAGACGGTTGGTACTAGATGACGTTTCTTTAACCCATTTTTACCTAATTTATTTTTAGTTAATTGACAATTCATTTTAATAATATAATGTCGATATTATTATTATTTTTTTATTTAGGGAAGATTATTTACATGAAAATGTACAAATATAATCACAAATTGAGTAAGTAAATGTTAATATAATGTTCGAATTAGTCCACATAGATGGACCTAGTAGTACTAAAAATTTGTAGATTGAACCTTTGAACGATAGAAAATTACTTTTAATTAATTTTAAAGCAAGTTTTAATTCAAACATAAGAAAAAATAAAAATTTCCTGTACACTGAGGCTGAAAGGGTTAAATTGTCAAACGTCAAGGCTGGAAGATAAGAAATTTCAATATAACCTAAAAATTTCTTTTACTTAATCACTTTATTTAATGAATATAATAATAATACATATTTTCGTCTTACTTTGCATTTCAAAATAAGCAATCAAAACATTCTCTGTTACGCCTTTGACATTATTTTCTTTACACCATGTGTCAAAATTTGCAAATTCTTTCTCATAAATCTCGCGCGATTTTTTAGGAAGTAGATTATTTACTGTAGTCTGAGCTATATTACGTAGCTCAGGCGGAGTGCAACTGATTTCATCTTCCATGATTACACTAAATTCACTTAAATTTGTTCGTAAATATTGAAATGACATGAACTTTCAAATAATAATTGAATGTGGTCAATTCAATGTTACCAACTACAATATTTCACTTACAAATTTCCCTAAATCAACTCTGTTTAATATTAACAGTTTTTTAAAAATATTTTAGTTTGTAGAAGGTGCAAAATATAAAAAATAGTATAAAGAACTCATTTTATAAGACTTTCTTTCGCACTTGTCAATTAGAAAACTCGCTAACGCTCGTTTTCTAAATTTTGACGCGTGCGAAAAAAACATGTCTTATAAAACACGTTCTTTAATATACTATTTTAATTCTGACAGTGATGATGAAATACTTGATTGACATCTGCCAAACGTATGAATAACAACACATCGTTTGTGTTTACGTGGTATCCATAAGAACAAGGGATAAAGTTATCCGAGGTTTATACGATCGATTTCCATATGGGATAAGAAATACTGGTGTTTATTCTATTTATGGTTTATCCGAGGTTTGTAAAATACAATTTTCAATTTTATACCTGGTATAGCGTTATACGAGGTTTATCTAATGATTGTAAAAGTGGCCCTAAATAAGTTAACATACTTTTATATAAAAATTCGCGAGTAATTCATTATATCAGTGCCACTTCATGTCGTAAGTAAAAGGCGCCTTTGTTCAAAATTATATTTCAGCGCCCTCCACAATGTATAATTTACAAATTAACACACGATTTAAAATTTAACTTTGATACCTTTGATTCTTTAAAAAATACTAGTTTAAAAATATTGATGAAATACCCTTCTCTTAGTTACTCGTATAAACAAAATCGTTTGTTGTGATCAACAATTTTACAATTATAATTTATAGTTTGCAACATAGCAATGCCAGAAAAATATCAATTTGGCAAGATATTTTTTTTTACTTTCTTTCTTCTAAATTTGAATACTACCTAAATACGTAAGGGAAATTCAATATCAGAAATCGGCAGAACAGAAAAGTAAAATTATCTCACAAGATTTCAGAATTGTAAATCATAAGCATTTGATTCTTCGCAAAATGCTAGTATTTAAATATTTGATTCATTGTCAAATTCTTTATTGTAATCAATATTCTTGTGCTATAATGAATATATTCATTGTTGTAATCAACACCTTCGCAGGTAAATATGACAAATGGTAGAAAAATATCTTTTTGGTAAGATAATTAATGCAAAAAAATTAAATATTGTAATAAGATGTGGGTAAGCGCAATAACAGATAAATAACTTTTTATAAACTCTTCTGAATTATAGTTTCGATAATCATATTTTAACTCTGTTTATCTGTTTAAGTTATAAATGTCAAAATTCAGTTTAGAAATTCTTTTCATATTATGATAGTCACGACATTTATTTGTTGATAATTAAATCTGGAAATTATCATGTATACGTGCGTGACTTTGAATGCCCTATGCAGCCCGTACCCCTAAGATAATCCTGTCCTGAAGATAGCGTTTTGTTTTTAAGATAGTCGGATTAGATACTTGTGAGAGTAAACATGTAGAAGAGTCGAAATTAGTTTGTCGCGTCGGGCAGACGTGTCTTGTTTTTGAACATGTAGTCTTTTAGTTTTGGGGCGACGCCCGCCCGCTGGGTTACAGAATGTAACTTATTAGTTGTCTTAGTTATAGTTGTATTAGTTTAAATGTAAATAAAATTAGTTTTGAGTTTTTAAATAACAAGTATTTGTTCATGTCCGTAGTGTTCATCAGTGTAAAGTGTAAAAATTAAAAGTGTGTGTGCTCTTCCTTATCACCAGTCAGTAAGTGAAAAGTGTATCATCGTTGGAACCATCAGCTTCAGATCTTTTGGAAGACCCCCCTCGTGTTACAATATTGTTCTCTTCTATCCCCTTATTGTGTAACTTATTATTTTCAGTATTTTTTTCTTTACTTTTATTTACTAATATTTAATGTTTTGAAATGGGAGGTTGATACGAACCGTCCCTGTTCATTGGTCCGACCTATAGCAAAATCACGTGGTAGTCGTATGCATTTGTTTTGACGCGGTGACTCTCGGCTTTGAATGGACTATAGTAGGATAGGAAAAGTTTTGTGATATGGTTGCGGCGAAGGTTGGAGAAGAGTGGATGAAGAAAGAGAGAGAGAGAGAGAGAGAGAGAGAGAGAAAGAGAGAGAGAGAGAGAAAGAGAGAGAGAGAAAGGAAAGAGGAAGTGTTGAGAAAGACTGGTGAAGAGAGAAGAATTTTGACAGATAAAAAAAGAGAATTTATTTCCTTATCTAAACCATCGCTATTTTCTTACATAAAACTAAATATAATGATGATGATGATAACATCTCTTCTATGCATGCTATAGTTATCAAATAAGTATGGACTGATGCTCAACTTTTTCTCATCTGCGCACCTTGTCCCTTGCCACTTGGTGTTACCGCTTCTTCATAACTTAGAATTTTTAACATTACCTATGAATTGGCAACAGTGTAAAAATCTTCAGTTCATACTTATTTGACGGCAACAGCAACTGTAATCATTAAACCACTGTCCATAACAAAAAAATAATTTTATTTGAAACTAGGAAAATTAACAGAGTATATCAAAACTAAAAATATACATAAAAGATCAAGAGATTTTAATTTATACTTTTAAATTCAACATTTGCAACAGCAGTTATAAACTTTCTCTTCCAAAATATTAATTAAATAATGAAAATGAGTACCATAGTCCATAGTCCGGTACAGATCCAAATGGCAACCAGGGCATGTTAAGCACAGTTCGCAAATAATTACTGCGTATACTTAAATAGTCTCAACCGTAACCGTGTGCTTTTATCACTACTGGCGAGTCAGTATCTCAACACTCATGGACTTATTCAATTTAATGCTTCAAACGTTCGCTATAAAAGAGATGCTTCAATAATTAAGAAAATAATTGGTTCAACAAATGCTTTCAGTTTCAATCAAATGATTTCAAAGTACAAAAAGTATACTTGCTCAAATTATCAGTTTAGATTTTGCGTATTTGTTTAAAATATGGTGACAATGCGCTAACCATGGTGTATTTATGTTACCGCTAATATCCTAAGGGCCAGTTTTTTAATCTCTGGTTAAAATTTTAACCAGCATTAAATAAAATAAACAATATTGAAACGCGGTGAACTGTCAAATCGCAGATTTATCATTCAGGAATTATGCGAACTTAGATCTATCACCAAATAAAACCTGGATCACACTCCGTCAACTTTTGCCACTGTCACGTTTCTTGACAGTCGCTTCAGAGTAGTGCTGTGAGGATCCGACACAACTTGGATCTGAGAACCCGGATTTCAAAGTATCCGGATTCTCGGATATCCGATGTTCGGATATTGAAGCGCATATCCGAAAATTAATTTGAATTTGGATCCGGATCTGAACTTGGATCCGGATTTGAACTTGGATTCGGATCCGGATTCGATGTTTTGTCTACGGATCCGGATCTGGAATTCGATCCGGATCCGGATTTCATGTTTTGTTTACGGATCCAGATCCAAATTTTATTCTGGATCCGATTAATTTGAAAAACAGTGGCCATAGGTTCGTTGCAGGTAGCGAAATACCTATCGTGCACGTGTTCACATAAAAGGGATTGTGTTTGTTACCTACTTATAGTTCTGTGGAATTGAGGAATTTCCTTCTTAGCGGATGCTAAAAGTTATCCAACAGAAATTTAAACAGCTGCCAGAAATATGCCGACTATTAATTTACTAGATCAAACAAAAATGCATAGTGGATTATAAATAAAATAAATAAATATTATCATCATGGCATATTACCCATTGCTGGGTGTGCCAATCTGCATTGTACGCAGATTTCGGTAATGATGATGACAAATTTGTACCGTGCGGGCGTTTACCAGGCGTCACCTCACGGGCACTCATTGCTGGCGTGTAGAGTGCACCACAGTGGTCAATTTTGTGCCATTTAAAATTCTAAATATTTGGCGTCGGTCGGGATCGAACCAGGTTCCCCAGATTCACGACCTGACACTTAGGCACGCGGCCACGAGAAATATATAGTCGATTATCATCAGATTTATTTGGTTTTGGTTACATCCGATGCTAATATTTAAATGTAAGGTTTAATACTGAGAATATTCGTATCCGAGGATCGATCCGGATTGTGAAATTCCAATACGCAGATTCGGATCCAAAATTTGATACTCAGATCCGGATCCGAAATCCGAGGCTCAGGTCCCTCATTTGAAGATTTTAACAGTTTTTCTTGAAAAAACGATGTAAAATATCATTTTAACGAATATTTTATTATCTATACGATTTGAATGCATTTTATTCTTCATATTAAACGGATATAGAGTTAAAAAATCTGATGTGGCCAGCACATAACCTCTCGCCAGATATTTTACCTGGTTGTATTTCTTACTTTCCTTTTCTTTTTCTTTTTTATTCGACATTTTTTCGCAAATTCCTTTCATATTCTTTTTTAGGTATATTCTTTTGCGTTGTTGACTTTTTATATATTTTCATAATCTTCATAATGATGTAAAAATATTTTTGACAGTGACATTTATGTGTGAATTACAAACATTTGAATTTCTTGCCTTGAAGTAGTTTGATCTAAGAATTTTTACATCAAATTATTTTATATGTATTTCTTTATCTCTAAATCTATAGAAGATATAATAATGAATTTATATTTATCGAATAAAGAATTTAACGTTCTTTGATATAAGTATTTACATAAATTGTCGATAAATAATATTTAGATGATTTTTTTCTTGTAATTACTACTTCCGGTTGTCTAATTGTTACCAAAACTGACTCGACTTTGCCCATTATTGTTAGATTGAGGAATCCGTAGTTAAAAATGTCGTAAGTCTTATAGTATTTGAGTTATGGTGAATCCAACATCCACACACACACACACACACACACACACACACACACACACGCACAAGCACACGCACACGCACACGCACACGCACACGCGCACGCGCACGCGCACGCGCACGCGCGCGCACACACACACACACACACACACACACATATATATATATATATATATATATATATATATATATATATATATATATACGGACATCATCGTAAAAATGTATAATCGGATTCTAGGGACCTGAAAACGTGCTTATTCACTAAAATCTGGATATGCGATTTTTAGCACGAGGTAAAAATTATAAAGAAATTAAATTTCATATATTAGCCAGCTATTCTATAACTCTGGAAACAGCTGCTATATTATGAAAATTCTGATTGAAAGGTGTCAGTGTCAAGTGCAGTTGGCAGTATGTGTGTTATAATTTTACTAGAAATATAGGATCTTCTGCTAGAAATTTTCTGTATGGAATTTGTATAAAATACATACAACAGCCTTAAGGTAGTGTACAACAAATAGAATCTTTTGCAAGGAACTTTCTGTATGACACTTATACAAAATACATAGAACTGACGGAAGGTAATGTGCTGGCCACATCAGATTTTTTAAAATTATTTTATGACAAGTTTTAAGAGAACAATATTGCTTCCTATTCTACTATTTTCACTTAGTGCTAAATTAAGAACATTTAAATAGTTTTGCCTCAATTTAACCACAGCTCTTTCTTGAGTAGATTTTCATCAACTTTTACCAACTGATAACATCTAGAGCAAGAATAACGTTGAATATTAATTATCACATGAGAATTGTTTTCGTAACATTAATTATAATAGACTTGTGGAGATTGTAGTCGTTAGGAAATATTCCCATTACAAACATAGATTAATATTTCTTATATCAACTGTAAAAATAATATAAACTCTATAGGGTTTATTTTTGACATATTATCTCTTTATCGATTCTACTCTTGAAGTTAAAAAATGAAATTTATATACAATGGACATTTTTGTACTTAAAAAAAGTTTTTTTAAAATAGCACAAAATTTCATGGAACTTTCTGTGTTGTATTTCGACATATTTAGACATTCATGAGTTATAGTTATTTGTATCCTTATAACAGTAATTTATTTCATGATTTGTAGAAAATACAGCAGATTCTAAGAAGTGAAAGTATGTAAAGTATATAGAGCAGTAATGTCCATTTCCATATGTTTATATGTATATTTTTGCTTTGAATAAAATAAAACTTACAAACATGTATGTACATCATGCAGAAAGTTACATACACAAGCTGTCGAATGATTATGTAAGGGTTATGAAAAATCCTGATGTGGCCAGCACCTTACCTTCCGTCAATTCTATGTATTTTGTACAAATTTCATACAGAAAACTTCTTGCCAAAGATTATATTTCTTGTACATTACCTTCCGGCTGTTTTATGTATTTTATATAAATTCCATGCAGAAAGTTTCTAGCAAAATATTCTATATTTCCAGTAAAATTATAACACAAACATATTATGTCAATTGCACTTGACACTGATATGTTTCAATCAGAATTTTTACCTCCCACTACCCTTGGTAAGCAAGGGAGGTATAGGGATCGTGCTAAAAATCGCATATCGAGATTTTGGTAAATGACCACGTTTTAAGGTCCCTATAGAATCCAATTTTAACATTTTGACGATGATGTCTGTGTGTATGTGTGTGTGTGTGTGTGTGTGTGTGTGTGTGTGTGTGTGTGTGTGTGTGTGTGTGTGTGTGTGTGTGTGTGTGTGTGTGTATATATATGTGGATCATCCACTATCATTCAGAAAATTTTGAAACCTTGTATTTCGAACTTTTTCTGTAATGGAAAGAGTGTATTAGATTTTGGTGAAAATCGGATAACAGGAAATGGCACATTAGTAGAAGCTCAAAATAGTTTTTCTTCGAAAAATACCTTTCAATGTTATTTTTTCGAGATTAATCTCATTATAAAAATTAAAGATTATTAAATATTTTATGGATAAATTTATAAAATTATCTATAATTTAAATCCCAAAGCCTACGCCTAACCTAAACAAACAAAACGCAGTTATTCAGATGTATGTTATTGACAGATAAATGTCACTATCAAAGAACTAATCATTTCAAAATAATATTAGTAACGTTTTAAAAAGAAATAAGTAAATAGAACAATAGAAAGGGAATTCAATACCTACAGTTTCCAGCATAAGTAAATATGTAGGTACGTATTTAGATTTTTTTGAATATAGGAGCTGTTTTCATAGCTGGCTACTTTATTAAATGTATTTTTTTATAATTTTTTAACTCTATATCCATTTAATATAGGGTATAAAATGCAGTCAAATCGTATAGAGAATAAAATATGATTTAATATTTATAACATTAAATGTAAAAAAATTATATTAACATAGTTTTTTCAAGAAAGACAGTTAAAATCTTCAAATGCGGATACTTCCGGTTGACCAATTACAACCAAAATCTAATCAGCTCTTCATACGGATGTAACGAAGAAGACTACGAAAGAATATACACACAAACATACAGACATCATCGTATAAATAATAAAATCGTTTTCTAGGGACTCTAAAACGTGCTTATTGGTTAAAAACTCATCATCGAATTTTTTGATCATAAACAATACTTTCCTTACCTAAAGGTGTCGGAAGGTAAAAAAATTGCTAGAAAAGTAAACACCATAATTGTAAAAGTAAATGGAATTTGTGTTTTATGCACCTCATAGAATAAAAAGGAAGTTAATATTAATTATAATGATATTAACCTTTAGGAATTAATGTATGAAGGTTATGTTTATGTTTTGTAGACATACATAATAGAATTGTCGCGTGCTACTTAACTAATTGTCTTAATACTTGATGCGAGTGTCAAATGTATTTGCTTCTAAACAATTTCTACCTGTAGTAGCATTATTTAAACATTACTTCATTTTAATTGTTAAAAAAGTGTTTCTTTCATTATATGTTACGGTATAGGCAGTTAATTTGCTGCAAAATAATAATAATAAGAGGTATAAAATACTCGTATAATAAAACTTTCATTGAGACCGGAAATGAAATCTACTTTCTTATTTGGAATGAAACATCCTCTATATTTTTTATCATCAATCGTTATTAGGTAACCCTAAAGATAAAATAGATACTAACAAAAAATCCGGTATTTATAAAATTAGTTGTAATGATTTTAATAAAGTTGTGACAAGGCGAGGGTAAGAGCAATAATAGATAAATAACTTTTTATATAAACTTTTCTAAATTATAGTTACAATATTCATATTTCAACTCTGTTTATCTATTTAAGTCAAAATTCAATTTAGAAATTCTCATCTTATTATGATAGTCATTTATTTGTTTATCATTAGTCTAGAAATTATTATATATACGTGCGTGACTTTGAATGCCCTAGCCTATGCACCCTGTACCCCAAAGATAATCCTCTCCTGAAGATAGCGTTTTGTTTTAAATAGTTGACATTAGATAGTCATGGGGTAAAGATGTAAGAGTCGAAATTAGTTTGTCGCGTCGTGCAGACGTGTTTTGTTTTGGACATGTAGTGTCTTTTAGTTTTGGGGCGACGCCCGCCTGCTGGCTTACGCAATGTAACAGTAGTATCTGCTTAGTTGTGTTAGTTATGTTTAGTTTAACTCATAGTTAATAATAAGTTATAATAATCATGTAAATAAAGTTTAGCTAAAGTGTCCATGTCCGTAAGTTCCCTGCCGTAATGTCCGTAATGTTCATCAGTGTAAGTGTAAAGTTAGTGTATGTGTGTTCTTCCTTCTCACGCAGTCCTTCGGCACGAAGTGTTGGACGCCAACCATCAGAGGCGTCCACCAGTAAGATAAAGTGTATCATCGTTGGGAGTAAGCAGCAGTAGAAGAAACAGTATTATCATCTTCCAGACTCCGCACCCCCCTCGTGTTATAAAGTTTACATCGGTCAAACTAAAAGACAAATTGATATTCGGTTTAAAGAACATTTTTATCATCTAAAACGCGTTAATCCAGAAAATCTAGCATACCTCAACATATATTCATGAATAATCACAAAGTCAACAATTCTAATATTACACTTTTAAATTAATAATGATAGATATTTAGATGCATACGAGACTTTAATAATAAATAAATATAAAAATAATTTGATGAACGCAGATCTCGGTCCCATACCAAACTCAAAACTTTTCGATTTAACACAAAGTTAAATTTTATTGGACGATTTAAAATTTAATGACTCATTATTATTGGACGAAATTTATCTTAGTTTATAGGTAATCATTCACCTGTGACTCCCGTCCTTATATAATCCCAGTTCTCTCCCTTGTTTTTCAGAGTTGTTAGGACCTCTGGCATGGTTGACATGTTGAGTAATCTTGACTACTCTGTTTAACTTTCCCTTGTTGTACTATTGATGATGAGAACTTAGTTCTCGAAATACGTATTCAGTTTTTATTAAAATTTGTCAGCACGTGCGCGCAGCGAGGAAAATATCGAAGCTTAACCTATGATTGTTTATCTGCTTGCATAAGTGAACATAATGAATGATTTGGAATTTTAATCTGATCTTGATTGTTATCTGATTCAGAAATGGATTTGATATTTGGCCAACCTCGAATAAAAAAATAGTAATTACAGTCGAACTTCTATAACTCAAACCATGACTTGCCACAAAAAAATTCGAGTTATCAAGACTTCGGGTTATTAAATAAAATGCATATGTATAAATATTATTTATTTATGTATGTATGTATTTATTCGAGTCAAAATCACTTACCTTATGATATATACAGATTGATATATGTATACAGATCAAAGTTATAAACATTATTTTAATGTAAAAAGGCAGTTATTTGTGACTGGCGAGAGAATTTTTAATTTTGATTTTCAATAGAAAAAAAGTTTCAATGTTATTTAATCCATTATACAGGGAATCGGTTGTGTGTTCATTGGTTTTTAAATACGAACGCAAAACGCTCAACGAATTTTCAACCAACTCGTTTGAAGGTGGTTGCTGCAAATCATCCTCCATCATATCATTTTCGCTGTCATCTGTATTGTCGAGCTCTACAGATTCGGGTTCAGATTTGTAGAGCTCGATAATATCTTTATCTGTAGGAAACTCCGAAGTAACAGTATCATCATCCACATGTATAAAATCATTTAAGATAACACCTTCTGGTGTAATTTTGACATTTTTCCAAGCTTCATATTCCAATTGCAATTGAATTTCTTCCTCACGTTTTTCATTTATACGTTCACTTATGAAAATCAAAGGAATTTCATTCTCTTCGTCCCACTCAGAATACTGACCAAAGCCGGCTTTTTTAATTAGAAATTGTCTCAGGCTTAACGTCGATATTCCATGTATTGGTTATATCATCAACATAGTTCATTAACGTAATGTTAGTTTGTTTGTTTTCTACAAAACATTTCAAAGCTTTTTTCAAAATTCTTCGGCGATAATGTCATTTTACATTTTGTAAGACACCTTTATCAAGTGGTTGCAACTTAAATGTCATATTAAGGGGAAAAAAAGCAAGTTTGATAAATTTTAATTTTTGTTGGATGTCTTTAATTAACAAAGAATACGTTTGAACTTCAGTAGTGCAGAAACCGAACTGCCTCCATCATCTTCATCATGTTATAAAAACTCCTGTTACAAAATCACGTAATTGGGGGATTTGCCCCAGAATTCGACTTATTAAAGCTGGCGCCAAATATTCTGTTCGAATTATAAGGATATTCGAGTAATCGAAGTTCGAGTTATCAAGTAAAAATTACCCATAATTCTCACTTTTGGCGCTATTGCCAACCAGTTTGATTCGAGTTATCGAAAATACGAGTTATCGAAGTTCGACTTACTGAAGTTCGACTGTATTTAGGTATATAATACGACAAATAATTAATATTTGTTTTTCGATAATTTATTGACCGATATTTTATCTACAGAGGAAACAGTAATTAATTATGATGATTACAAGTCCGTTGTCCGTTCCAACCATACGAAGTTTCTTACACATGCCTGAATGAGTACATGCGCACAAAAGGGTTCATGAATACGTACATGAACGCATCCAAAAAGTCGTGTAGGAACAAACCTAATACCTCCTTCACGTATCGCTTTATTGGTGACGGGAGTAGAAGGTTGATTACCTACATATTTATATTAAATAAAAACTTTTCTTTTTTCTATCAAACATATCATTAGAAATTTCAATTTCACTTAATTACAACTAATTGTCCTTGAAACAAATTAATTGAATTTTTATTGAAAATAATACCTAACATGAATGGATTTACTTTTTGCAGGATCAATTTCTCTTCATTAATACCCGTTCTGTGTTATCGTTAGTGCATGATTAGTTAGCTATGCTTTAGTAAGTACGTAATTGAACGTGCGGTGATTAAGTTATTAGACTCTGGTGTCAGTGAAGTGAATTCCAGAAGGCAGTGACCCTCTGGCCTTAATTTGATTCTTATGACTAGCGCTGATTTACACATAACGAAGACAATAAGTTTAGTTTCTCCTCCTTGCCGAAATGTGACGAAAATTTTAATAAGTAAGTGGTCCACGAAATATAATACTCAGAGTAAATGTGAGGATGACACTGGAATTATTGAGAAAGACAAATGATTCATATTTTACAGAACCTGGGGATCTGGATTCGATCCCGACGGTCGCTAAAATTATTTCGTATTATGTACAAAAGTGAACCCTGTCATGCACTCTCCACGCTAGCAATGAATGCCTATGAGGTGACGCCTGGTAAATGCCCTCACGATACGAATATATTATTATTATTATTATTATTATTATTATTATTATTATTATTATTATTATTATTACCGATATCTGCTTACAAAGCAGATTGACACACCCAACAATGGGTAAACAGCGATACATTAAACAATAGGGTCCTATACCATGTTTTTAAAAAAAAAATCTGTAAGAACAGGATGAAATAAGAATTTTAGTGCAAACGCGAGTTTAAAATTTTACGTATTAAGCGAGATATGAATTTTTAAAGTTAAAAATTTCTTGCGTGACGTAGCTGGTACTTCCAGTGGACGATAAACTATTAGTTCTAGAGAGAACAGATTTTTTCATATTTGCATAGCTGAAATATTTTTATATAAAAACTTATACGTTATATTCACGAAGAAATTATTATTAAGCATAAATAACATAAATAATAAGCATTTTTTTTCTTAATAAATTATAGAACAATGAAACAGTTTGACAATATTATGACACAAAGTATGACGGCGGATGGCGCTAGTGTTTGTTTGTTTTGTTTAGTTATTATTAATTTTATTAATACATATTACAAATTGATTTAATTATAAATACATTATTATTGTTAATATTACTAAATATTATAATTAAACAAATTCATGAAACATAAATTTGTAATTTTTTTGTTAGGTTAGGTTAGGTCAACAACGTAACAGTTCATAATCTTTGAAAGGTGACCGCAGAAGACGCGCGGACCTCGTTTTTAAAATCAAGCGACCAATCAAATTCTTAGGACTTAACGCGTCATACTTAATTAGTAATAAACTTCAATCGCTTGTAGTTTGCGGCCTAATCAACATTGAAACAAATTTTTTTCACTAATATTCATTAATTTAAGTATATTTTCGTCTTCTTATTTAAGATAGTTAAAATTTGACTACGGTATAGTACCCTATTGATTAGTTATAAGATGCAATATTTTCATCTCTGGATAATCTGTTTCTTAACTTAACTGCAAGTTAAAACAAAAAATGTCACATTGAAAAATTGACCAGTGTGTAATTTTTGCAACTCATTTATTTATTTGTAATCAATCCAACAAGATAATATTCCAATTATAGGATGATTATAAAAAATATAATTAAACAAATAGCTTTTGTCACAGTACTTACAAAAAAAATCGCATATAAATATGTATATAAGTACATGGAAAAGCAAAGGAAAAAAAGAACAAAATACAAATAATTCATCTGTCTGACTGGTGATTTCATCTCATAATTTGTTCTACCTGTTGTACAATTAAAAGTAATTTTAGTTTTAAAACTTGTGGCACATGGAATGACATCTGACTTAATATATTAGGATCGGTTACAACATTATTTAAAACTTTGTACAAACACATACAAGCTTATACTTTTCTTCTATTTTCACCAAATTCACTCAGGATAAGAGTGCATACTTATTATCAAAACCAGGATACTGTCTGAACTCTTTATAATAACAGTATTTAAACGAATTTTTTCTACATTGATTCTAATTTAGCGGTATATATATATATATATATATATATATATATATATATATATATATATATATATATATATATATATATACAGAGTGTCCCATTTAAGGTTCGAATGCATTGGGATCTCGAGAACCGTAAGAGCTACGAGGTTGGTTAAATTAGACAAAAGTTGCCCCATTAGGAGACCATTTTAATGGTATTTTGTTATTTGCGAAAAAATGCATAGGTCACTAGATATAGGCGAAAATGTAAATTTTGCAGTTTTTTATTTTTGCAAATAACTTCGAAGTGTGAAATCATACTGGATTTTGGTTTGCACATCTTTAGGGCACTTTTTTATGTTCTTTCGACTGGCGATGCTCAATTTTTTTTATCAATGTTGGTTTTCCCAGGATTGATGTCGAAGTTTTAATTTTTATATGGACGCCATATTGGAAAGTTACGCCAATGAAAAGAGATTTTTTTTTTAGCTTTACAATGATATAAAATAGTAATAATTTATTTTTATAATTAACAGATAAATTAACAAAAAATGTTATTAATACTAAAATTTAATTGAAAAAAGTAAATCGAAGGCTACTTAAATACGGATACTTAAAAAATAAACTTTTTATTCGGGAATATCAGAATGAAAATGACTTAAGAAATGCCGCAGTAAGAATCCTAAATCAAATTCTGAGAAAAGTTATAAAAGGAACAGAACGAAGGCGCAGAAGTGCGTAGAACGAAATGGCGGGTTAATAGAAAATTTATTGTGAAGTTTTTGTAAATTATTTTTGTATTTTTAACATTATTTGTTTATTAAGTAGTTATATTCTTAAATAGCAGCCTTCGATTTACTTTTCTCAATTAAATTTTAGTATTAATAACATTTTTTGTTAATTTCTCTGTTAATTATAAAAATAAATTATTACTATTTTATATCATTGTAAAGCTAAAAAAAATCTCTTTTCAATCCTCGGAAACCAACATTGATAAAAAAATTGAGCATCGCCAGTCGAAAGAACATAAAAAAGTGCCCTAAAGATGTACAAACCAAAATCCAGTATGATTTCACACTTCGAAGTTATTTGCAAAAATAAAAAACTGCAAAATTTACATTTTCGCCTATATCTAGTGACCTATGCATTTTTTCGCAAATAACAAAATACCATTAAAATGGTCTCCTAATGGGGCAACTTTTGTCTAATTTAACCAACCTTGTAGTTCTTACGGTTCTCGAGATCCCAATGCATTCGTACCTTAAATAGGACACTCTGTATATATATATATATATATATATATATATATATATATATATATATATATATATATATACATATATATATATATATATATATATATATATATATATATATATATATATATACATATATATATATATATATATATATATATATATATATATATATATATATATATATATATATATATATGTATATATATATACATAGGATGCCACATGACAAGACAGTATTCTAGTTTTGATCTCACAAATGCAGAATACAGGCGTTTCGGCGTAGACAAATTATGAAATGATTTGGTATTACGAATGAGAAATCCTAAATAGCAAAATGATGCATTAACAATCAGTTCAATGTGGCTATGAAACTTAATTTTGGGTCAAATAATATTTAATAGTCTTTAAACTAAGTTACCCGATCAAGGTATATGTATTTTCCATATTATATTGATAAGTACAAACAGTTTTTTTACAAAGTAACTCATGATTTTACATTAGATTAGATTACACCATTACACTGTAGTTAAAGAATAATTTAAATGTTTGAGGCCACGCCAGAATACTTTCAATATCTTCCTGAAGGAGAATGGAATCCGGTTTAGAATTGATTGTTTAAGTTTTTTTTAGATCATCTGCATACAGTAACACTTCAGAATGTTTTTTAGAAGAAATAATATAATTTATGAATAGAATGAACAATACAGGTTCCAGATTAGAGCCCTGAGGTACACCAGAGGTACTAGAGGTAGCAACAAACGTATTGGAAGTAATGTTGTTGAGATTCACTGGCATTACGACAATCAAAAAAGAAGGAAAGCTGTATAGAAATTGAAAAATTTGTTAAATTTGTACAAGAAAACATTGTGATCTATCAAATGCTTTCTTAAAGTCCATATAAACTACATCAACTTGTGTGTTATATGAAGAGAGTTCAGTGTGTATTCAGTAAAATTTATGAGGTTTGAACTAATCGATCTGCCCTTTACAAATCCATGTTGCTTAGGATAAATTAAATTATAGACAGAGAAGTAAATGTGCTTGTAGGGAATTGACTCGAATAGGATTTGTTTTATAAGATCTCGGTTAAACAAAACTTTTAGCATTAAAATCAAAATTGCTTCTAGACGAAATCGAGATAGTTTGTGAGTTAAAAATAAATATATTTTTGACTTGGTAATATTAAAATAAGTCTGCCTTTCTTTCAGATATATTCATTGTCTTCCACCTAAGATTTTCTATATATTTCTATAAAAAACAATTCATTCTTCTGTGAGTTCTGTGTTATAGAATACATTGTGTAGATTTATGAATTTCCTTTTTCTCACTTGTCACGCACAATTTGATTAACAAGCGACAATATCCTTCATTTCCCGTGATTCTTTATTTTTAGAAACGGCACGCGTTATGTTGTGTGCCGACCAATATTGTATTATTTCTAATTTACACTGGCAACTTTCTCGCGTTTCTGTACATTAAACTAGACAGTTGTTATTAGAAGAAAACGCAATAGAATGTTTGTACTAATATATTAATTTATGTAAATTTTGTTTATCATAATGTAATATTGTCCAGTTATTTAAATAACTTTATCTTTGTAATCAATTAGGATACACTCTGAATCCCAAAAAAATCTGATGTGGCCAGCACATTACCTTCCGTCAGTTCTATGTAATTTGTACAAATTTCATACAGAAAGTTCCTTACTAAAGATTCTATTTCTTGTACATTACCTTCCGGCAGTTTCATGTATTTTATGCAAATTCCATACAGAAAATTTATAGCAAAAGATTTTTCTTAATATAGTAGCTGTTTCCACAGCCATGTCTGCTTTATGAAATTTAATTTCTTTATAATTTTTTAACTCTGTATCCATTTAATATTAAGTATAAAATGCAGTCAAATCGTATAGAGAATAAAATATTCTTTAATATGTATAATAACATTAAATGTGAAAAAATGATATTTAACATAGTGTTTTCAAGAAAAACTGTTAAAATCTTTAAATGAGGGTACTTCCGGTTGTCTAATTCTAACCAAAATCTAATCAGCTCTTTACATGGATGTAACGAAGAGAAATACGAAAGAATTATAATTTTTAGAATTGTAGTATGGAAGTTATCGTAGACGAAAATTTTGTTACATACACACACACACACACACACACACACACACACACACGCACGCACGCACGCACGCACACACACACACACACACATATATACACACATACACACGCACGCACGCACACACACACACACACACACACACACACACACACACACACACACACACACACACACACACACACACAGACATCATCGTAAAAATAGTAAAATCGTATTCTAGGGACCCTAAAATGTGCATATTCATCAAAAACTCACGACCGAATTTTTTGACCAAAGACAATACCTTTAGCCAAAGATGCTTTATCTAAAAATAACAAAGTAAAGAAAGTCTTATATTGATGCATTATGCGTTAATAAGAAAGAAATGCAAGCTGTTTCCATGGTTACTAGAGACGATCACTAGACAAGAGTGTTAAATTCGTTCCAATGTGTTCAACACTGCATCAAACACATATTTAGAGCTTCAGTGGCCTCTGCTGTAAATTTGGTATTTTAGTGCTTAGTTGTGATAAGACGAGGACAAGAGCAATAATAGATAAATAACTTTTTATAAACTTTTCTAAATTATAGTTTCGATAATCATATTTTAACTCTGTTTATCTATTTTAGTTATTATAAATGTCAAAATTCAATTTAGAAATTATTTTCGTATTATGATAGTCACGACATTTATTTGTTTATCATTAGGTTTAGAAATTATTGTGTATACGTCCGTGACTTTGAATGCCCTAGCCTATGCACCCCGTACCCCTAAGATAATCCTGTCCTGAAGATAGCGCTTTGTTTTTAAAAGTCGACATTAGTTACTCATAGAGTAAACATGGAAGAGTCTAGATTAGTTCGTCCAGTCGTTCAAACGTTTTCTTGTTTTGAACATGTAGTGCTTTTAGTTTTGGGGCGCGTGCTAACCGCCCGCCCGCTGGGTTACGGACTGTAACATGTTAGGCTTAGTTGTATTACTTTAATTGTAAATAAAAGTTAAGTTAAAACGTTTAGTCGGTAGTTAATCAGTAAATATTTAGTAATGTCCATGCCGTAGTGTCCATATATTGTTCATCAAGTGGAAAATGTAAGTCGTGGAAGCCAATCATTCAAGCGTCCCCCAGTTAAAGTCAGTGTATCATCGTTGGAGTAAACAGGAGGAAACAGTCATCAGTTTAGTATCATCATCAGTAGGCGACCCCCTCGTGTTACATAGTTAAACAAGTTCCATTGTCACTTTAATACATAACCAACTGAAACTATAGTCAATCTTCGAGTCGAGCCAAACTTCAAAGCTCGGCCCGGTCTAAACGTATCTCTTTTGTTGATCATAAAATTAATATAATTCTCATAAAAAATATGTCCCGTTTTCAATTTACAAGTTTCATAATTAAATATAAGGCGGTATTGAAACGTTTTAGTCTAATTTAGTTATTATAGTGATTTTAACGAATTTAATTATAGTCTTTAATAGCTACACTTGCTGTATTCATTAGCTATAGTAAAAGAGAGTAGAAGAATAGTCAATTTACTTACTACTAAGTTAGTTTAGTGGGACAATGAAAGCGGATATTATAAAACAGTTCAAAACATAAACATTCTGTTCTGTATCACGCCAGGCTAGAATTTCCGCCAAATAACATTGGCAATTTATTTATTTTGTATCAATAGATTAATCAAATTAAGTGGGTCCAATTTATACAGGGTGTTAATACTAAGTTGTAACACCCGAAAACGGCAGTTAGAACTCATTTAAACAAACAACATTTCTTAGTTCAAATTTTTGATTTGGAGCCCCAATTCATAGTTATTGGCGTTTTTTTGTTTTTCAAAAAATCGTCGTTACTCTCTTATTTTAAGGAATATTTAAAAAATACAAAAACTTTTTGCATTAGCTTTCGGTTCTCTAAAACATTTTTATTTACAATTATTTTCTATTTTATCAAATAACAAAAAAGAGCCCGATCAAAAAAATCAAAACAAGATATTTTCGGAGACTATGGTATTTTTGAAACACGCTGTATAGTCGTTGTGTAAGCGATTGTGAACCGAAAGAGCTTGTAAGTAAAAGCTATTTTTTATTGCTATAAGTTCACCATATGCGGTTTTCGCTATTGTAGTCGAAATTGCAGGGATTATAGAAGTCAAAAAATTATCTTGAACTAAACTATAACTAAGTAGTAACTGTGAATAATAAACATGATGAATAAAGCACTTTATTTGAATATTTGTCATATTGTTATATAATATTAAAATAATTGTTCTGTTTAGCATTCTGAGAGCAACATGAATAAAATAAATAAATATATCATCACGGCTTATTACCCATTTCTGGGTGTGCCAATCTGCTTTGTATGAAGATATCGGTAATGATGAAATATTTGTACTGTGTAGTGATGCACGCGAGACGAGACGAGACGAGAAGTATAATATATCGATCTCGTCTCGTTTTAGGATCTGTGATCTCGATCTAGCTCTCGTTCTCGCACAAAATTTTCTGGGTCTCGTCTCGTTCTCGCACGAGAGTCTCGCGAAAGTCTTGATATAAAAATAAGCGCTTGCGCACTACAAATTTACGTAACAATTTAACTACAAGAGACAAGTTAATAAAGACGAAACACTTTTACTTTGCATTTCCTCGGTCTGGGAGCGATACCAATCGAAATCGACTCCAAAATTATAGTAAATTCATATAATTTTTCACATTCACGAGTTCTATGCACGAATTAGACTCCACTTGTACGGTGCATTTTTCATTGAATTTATGAATCAAAGCTATAAAGTTACAAATACTTTTTTATTGCGAGACTCTCGGTTGTTATATCGATCTCGTCTCGAATTTTAAACTGCAATCTCGCTCTCGTTCTCGTCTCGTATAATGCAGAGAGACGAGACGAGATGCGAGAGTACTCTCGCCTCGTCGTGCATCACTAGTACCGTGCGGGCGCGTATCAGACGTCACCTCAAGGGCACTCATTGCTGGCGTGAAGAGTGCACCACAGGGGACAATTTTGTGCCATACATAATACTGTAACGTGGAACGTCCGCCGTCGCCGCCCCTGTCTCAGCCGCGCCGCAGCAATGAGCGAGTGTCTATTTATAGCGATGACGTAGTCGCGCTAGCAGCCGGGCTACGTAAACAAACAAGCCGCGGCGTCTTTAATTACTTTCGGTCGCCTGAACCTTTTGTGTTCATTGTTATTATGCGGTCGAAAAATCTAGAGCTTTTCTAGAATGTAATGGCAGCTGTATAAAAGAGACGCAGCTATGCTCGAGGGAGTTAGTGACACACAGAGTCATAGAGACATTGACATGGAGTATTAGAGAGTAAAGTGTAAGTGAGTTGAGAAGCATAGCAGTGAGCGTATGCAGTTAGTGTCGAGTAGGTACTCGGGGAGTTACTGGTATATTGGGGGGATAGCTGTGGATGTGAATACTCAGTAGTGTTGACGAGTATTGGGAAGCTATAGTGTACAAGGACAGTAACCGGGATAGCTGTTAAAGAGAATACTCGGTAATGTTGAAGAGTATTGGGAAGCTAGGTATATGGGGACAGTAACGGCAAGTGGAAGTGAATACTCGGCAGTGGTGTTGAAGAATTGTGGCATACGGATAGTCGGTGATACTGAGGTCGATCGGGATAGAACCCGGTTTCCCAAATTCGCGACCTGACACTCAGGCACGCGGCCACGAGGCCCCATAAATAAAAGAATTTCAAAAAATAATATTTAATAATAATATCTTCATATTCTGAAATCAATAAACTATTGAACAAACCACAGATGTTATGAATCATAACAAATGTTAGATGTCTTAAAATCCTCGCACTACGAACTCGAATTTCAAACCAACATCTGCGGCAGTTATGATACTCATAACATTCCTATTATGCTTTTAGGCTTGAACAAAAGTCACTTTAACACTGACAAATATCGTAACGTATGAAAAAAAATTCATCGCTAACCATTGGAATCAGCCTATATATCGTTGTCCTACTAATAAATATAACCATCTAAAATATTTCTAAACTTTGCACTACATATGCCAATGACATCTATTTATCTATATTTTTGAGTAGATAGATTCACTTTCCAAGATGCAGATGCCATGTTATCTAGAAAGTTGTTCAGACGCAACACATGTTGTACTGTTAAAACTGGAATCCTCCATAAAACTACACTTCATAATACATAAACTGACTGTTTAACAGTTTAGCATTAACCTAGATGCTCTTCACTTGTCACTCTCTCAGCCAACTACTATCCACACATTTTATATCATTCACAAATTGTTTAAAAATGAGAATTAATGCTGTGGTCAACAATAAAAGAAAAAATAATTGAGAGAAATTATTTTTAGTTTCTAGAAGAATTTATGATTGTAATAGAAATCTTGATGACTACTGGCTTGTAGTTTTCTTTTATAAGCATTCTTATTTAATTGATAAATTTCTAACATATTTCAAACGTTTCTATTGTAGTAATGAGTGTCCAACCTTTTGGATCTTGTGAGCCGTATCGACCAATAATGATTTGTCAATTTATTTTTAATATTTATTTTTGCACCGTCAGATTTTTTTAATGTTTACCGGTAGGGTTTCCAAAGGTAGTAGATTTATTAACAAATTACTGATCGGTAAGTGATTGTGATTACTTACCGATCAGGAACCCAGCAAACACAGTTTTAACATATATGTACCAGGTATCTGAGACCTATGTAGTATATAATTTATTTACGTACTTGTAACGTCATATACATATACCATGTCGGACATCTCTCAAGAGACTGTAAATGATATTGTCGGTATGTCACATTGGTATTGGACCTGGTACATACCTATAACTATATACATGTTACCGTACTTATAATATATTCGTAGTGCATTGATCACGTGCCATCTATTCCAAATCTAATTGGCCTATTTATGTGACCAAGGTCTCTGTCTGTCCAAGCCAGGTGTGCAGAGGTTTAACAACGACGCATTTTACTTTTGCAGCCATTGCAGTATTTGTTTATGTTTTATGTAGTGTGTATACTTTAATTATTTGATTTCATGGCAAAATCGGCTTGTCATACGGTAAGTTTGTTTATGTAACTATATATTCATTATGTAGCTTATTTTCATTCTTGAAGGAAAATGAAAATTTAGATAACCTGATATAATAATTTCAAACTAAAATACTATAAAATTAGAATTTCAAATGAAAAAGTTTATACACATTACATATTATATATTTTACGTATTGTATTAATAAATTGTATTGAACTAGTCTGAGTGAAATTTATGGGTCGATTCTGTTCACATCTGTAAGTTTTACAGGTCTGTAAATGTGTAAAAATGACAAAACACATCTGTTCTTGTTGATTAATATAAAATTATACATAAGGGTGGCAGCTTTAGGTGCGATTTTGTTCATATTTACAGATCTTGCGACTTACAGATGTGAACAGAATCGATTCATTAAGTTGTTTTATATTTAATTTGTATTGTAATATAAATGTAATATAAGTATTGTAATAAACTACATGTTTAAATATATATATTATTTGTAATTAATACCTACACATTTTCCTACCATCCTTCATAATATTTATTATTTAAATTTAGGATTAAAAAGAAGTCACAGATATAAAAATTCACAATGTAAGTAGTATATTCAAATAATTACAAAGAAGTGATATACTTTTGTTATATACCCTTTACGTTACAATATCTACATACATGGGATGTGATGTCTCATAGACCATGTTGCGGACATAGGTCTATACATGTACTTTCCAGGAATGTTATTCGATATGTAACAAGTAATACAAGTTATGTCTATATTACGTACTAAGGACGTAACTGTGTTTCATAGTTTTAAGACAATCCTTTGAATTAAAAAAAAGATAACTAACTATATCTATTTAAAACAAGTCCATTAAAAAAATTTTAAAGTAATTTTAACGCGATTAAAAAAATTGAAAACCGTATAATTTTTTAAAATGTGAGAGTACGTATGTAAAATATTTTTGGAAAGAAGCTTTCTTAATCGGTGTAACAGTAAAAAATATTTATTAAATTAATCAGAATAATAGTAGATCTTCTTTTAAAAAATACTCAGAAAGATCTGTCAGATGTCAATAGGCTACTTGCGTACCATTTTTTTATTTAATATTTTTGAAAAGATAAATACTTGCTAGCCATATTTTTTCTTTTGACAAAATTTTCATTAATTGACCAGAATTTTTTTTTATGAAATTTGATTATTTAATTTACCGCCACGTATGACGTAGAATTACGCCAAACCAATGAATGGCCGTAGAGTGATAGCATCGGTACGCCCCATAGCAATGGTATGTGCGGGTAATTTAAACATGACAGATCATCTGTTTGACGTTTAAAGGTTAGTATTTTAGATTGTCAAAATCCTGCTTAAGTATTCGAAATACGTAATAAAAGTAACAGAAACCACACAAATTGCAAATAATAAACAAATGACAGAGACAGAAAAATTAACTAATGTCAAAATCAAATTAAAACTCGCACCCGCACGCGATCTACAGGTCACGTTTATAAATATGCTTCCCTTGGTTTGGTTCAAAATAATGACGTCAGAGAGAATGTTCTTTATTAATTTACTAAAAGACATATAATTTTTTTTAAATAAAATTTATATTTATACCTTATTTTTCAACATATTATTATTAGGTTATATAGTGATGGATATCGGATTTTCAGTACCACGTGGAATTCACTAATCCAAAAATGAGGATTAGCTTAAATATTTTTGTGAATCATTTTTATTAATCTAAATACATACCTACATATTTAGTTATGCTGGAAACTGTATTGAATTCATTTATGGACTATTTACTTTTTTCTTTTTAAAACGTTACTAATATTATTTTGAAATAATTAGTTCTTTGATAGTGACATTTATCTGTCAGTTATATACATTTGAATAACTGCGTTTTGTTTGTTTAAAGCGTAGGCTCTGGGATTTAAATTATAGATAATTTTATAAATTTTTTCATAAAATATATAGAAAAAATATTAATGCAAATCTATAGAAAATTTAATAAGCTTAAATTTTTATAATAACATTAATCTCGAAAAAATGACATTTAAAGGTATTTTTTGAAGAAAAACTATTTTGAGCTTCTAGTAAAGTGCCATTTCCGGTTATTTGATTTTCATATATAATATCATAAGTGGTAAATTTTTGGCGGAAAATTTTTCAGATTGTTACGAGAGCCGGTTGCGTAGCAATTTATTGAGTGACATTGACAAAAAAATCACGAGTTGTCAAACGAGTGATTTTTGATCAATGTCACGAGATAAATTGGCAAAAGGCTCGAATCGGAAAATTTTTCCAGGATAAAATTTAACCACGAATGGCATTCGGATGATAATTTCCAAAATAAAAATCAGGTAATCATTTATAAAAATTTTTTCTTGACAAAAATCTTGTATTTTTATTGTGTTTAGAGGTATTATGTTTCAGTTTGCTTTTTCAACGTTTTAAATAGATTCCTGTCAGAATCGACTCATTTTTAATAAAAACTGATAACACTGAAATTTTACAGACTTTGACAGGTATGTAAACAATATATTTCTAAAACGTCAAAAAATTTCGCTTATCAAAACTCACTTGTAAAAATACGACATCTTATTGGCTTAAAGGGTGCGAAAAAATTTTTGTGACAGTGTTTTGTCGAAGTGAAACTTGGTAACTAGGTAGAATCCTGAATTTGGATTGGTTTATATATTTATGAGTGAAATAGTCACCAAAATTTAATGGGCTCTTTGCATTACAGAAAAAGTTCGAAATACAAGGTTTCAATATTTTCTAAATGATAGTATTTGAGTTAGAGTGGCGGATCCACACACACATACACACAGACATCATCGTAAAAATGTTAAAATTGGAATCTAGAGACCTTAAAACTTGGTCATTTACCAAATTCTCGATATGCGAATTTTAGCACGATTTCTATACCTCCCTTATCAATGGTAGCGGGAGGTAAAAAAATTCATTTAAAAAATTATACCTTTCCCTTAATTTTTAAATACTAGTACAGTGATACATCACTCAGAGACTTCAACGGTAGATAAAGCTACGATCCCTTACCTATTAGAAATCCAGCCGGTAGATATTATGAATCAAAGTAACACTAAGAACTGAACACTTTAACACCAACACATAACTATGTAGTATGAAGAGTAGTTGTGGTTGTGTGGATATCGCGTTCACGACGAAGACTAAGAAAAGCAGCAGGTTGTCGGCACGAGTTGAGTTGAGTTGAGTGCGTCTACCACCTCTTCTACACTAGGTCACGGTATGGCATGGCACGCGACCAAAGCAAAACAGCTCCTACCACCATGGGAAACTCGGAGGTTGATGTTTATGGATATAGAATTGGCATGCAGTTTATAGTTCACTGACGTCGATTAGATTTACGTGAATTTGACTTATAATGAGAATACTGTATGAGTTCCTTTTTGCAAAAATATTTCCAATTTATATATACGGGTTATTTTCCTATAGGCAGAGTCTTCAATTCAGATGTAAAAATAAAATAATTACAATAAATAATACACTTAAAGTGACTGAGTTGGTCCAGGTGGTGGAAGGTACTGTTGAAAATGATGTAGTACTATCTTGTTTTACTCTATCCTGGATTACCGGAAAGTATTAGTAAAACTGCTGCATCACTACCACTGTGTTTGATCCATTATGATGACTGTAGTGACTAGGAGATCCTCAGGATTATCTGTTCGCCGACTTGTGCTAGTTCATTTAGCGTTATCCAGGATACCAGGATGCGCTATGAGGAGGTGAAATAGCTTCAAACCAATAAGTAAAAAAACAACGATTAATTTTTAAACAAAAAAATACAAGCAAAGCATTTTTAATATAAACGCTGATCCTGTTTTTACCTTCCCTCATACCTTTAGGCAAGGAAGGTATTGTTTTCGGTCAAAAAATTCGATGGTGAGTTTTTAATGAATAAGCACGTTTTAGACTCCCTAGTATACGATTTTACTATTTGTATGATGATGTCTATATGTCTGTGTGTATGTATGTGCGTATGTATGTGTGTATGTATGTATGTATGTATGTGTGTGTGTGTGTGTGTGTGTGTGTGTGTGTGTGTGTGTGTGTGTGTGACGATTTTTTCTCAACTCTAAAAATTATAATTCTTTCGCATTCCTTTTCTTTAGATCCATATGAAGATTATTAGATTTTGGTTATAATTGGTCGGCCGGAAGTACCCTCATTTGAAGATATTAACAGTTTTTCTTGAAAAAATGCTGTTAAATATCATTTTTTCACATTTAATATAAATATTAAGGAATATTTTATTCTTTATACAATTTAATTACATTGTATACTTCATATTCAATGGATATCGAGTTAAAAAATTATAAATATATTAAATTTCATAAAGCAGCCAGCTATGAACACTGGAAACAGCTAATAAAATTTTTAAAAAATCTGATGTGGCCAGCAATATACCTTCCGTCAGTTCTATGTATTTTATACAAATTCCATACAGGCAGTTTCTTGCGAAAGATTCTATATTTCTAGTACATTACCTTCCCTCAGATCTATGTATTTTGTACAAATTCCATACAGAAAGTTTTTTAGAATTGATTCTATATTTGCAATAAAATTATAACACAAACATACTATGTCAATTGCACTTGACATTGACATCTGTTTATCAGAATTTTTTAAATTTAATTGTTTCCAGTCTTATTGCACAGCTGGCTGCTTTTTGATATTTAATTTCTTTATAATTTTTTAACTCAATATCCATTAAGTAATTAAATCGTATAGAGAATAAAACATTTTTTAATACATATAATAACATTATGTGAAAAAATGATATTTAACAGCGTTTTGTTAAAATTTTCAAATGAGGGTATTTTCGGTCGACCAAACCAAAATCTAATCACACTCACACACACACACACACACACACACACACACACACACACACACACACACACAAGCGCGCGCGCGCGCGTACCCAGACATACCGACATCATTGCAAAAATAGTAAAATCGTATTCTAGGGACTCTAAAACAATACCTTCCTTAAGGTATGACGGAAGGTAAAAATTCTGATAATCAAATCGATTGATATTGTATGTTTGTTATAATTTTACTGCAAATATGGAATAAATTCTAAGAAACTTTCTGTATGGAATTTGTGCAAAATACATAGAACTGAAAGAAGATAATGTACTGGAAATCATAGGCGCCCACAGGGGGAGGTCGAAAGGGTCGATTGACCCCCCTTTCATTTGCGGACTGTATCCATTTTTAAAAATAAAATTATAATTTTATTTTTTCATTTCAATGTATCATTGTATTTTTTAATAATTATTGGTAATATTTTCTCATATTTTATCTATATGCAAAATAGCTGAAGTGTCAGAATGAGTAAATTATGTTATGTACTGTTAAATGTGTATTGCAATTATTTTTACATTATATTCGGTGTTGTATTTTCTTTAATATGCCGTAGTTTATTCTAATCATTTTATGATCACGTTCTTCTCAAAACTTTCACAATTATCGATTTTACTGTTATATAGAAATAAAGAAATAGAAAAGTAAATAATGAATTTAAATTTTTTAAGAATTTGTTAAATTTGCTTCATTGTAAAGAAATCTATATTATCTTACTTTGCATTAAACCACGTTTGACCTTGAAAAAAATTTTTTTCTTGCAACGAAAATATCGACCCACCTTGTAAAAAAGTCTGCGGGCGCCTATGCTGGAAATATAGAGTCTTTCGCAAGGAACTGTATGTATGGAAGTTTTATAAAATACATAGAGCTGACGGAAGGTAATGTGATTTTTTCTATATCATTTCATCTAAATCTAGTTTAACAGAGATATTAGCGATGTGAAGAGTGTTTTAAGAGGCTTGTTTGTAACTTTTATTGTAATTTTACGTTAGGTAGGTACTCTCTTAAAGAGATTTATAAAATTAAATAATTATATTTTTTATAAACTTAATATTTCATTATTATATACTGACGAGCGATAATTTGAGGCCAATTTGAAATTATGATGTATTTCAAATTGACCTCAATTTTTTGCACGTCAGTATGAAGTAGCAAATGTTTTAAAATCTTTTCTCAAAGTCCTGTAAAAAGATAGCTATTAAATGTTGCATATATTTTACTGTTTACGATTTATGTTGTTAGGTTCAGACAGTGTTTCAAAATGAGTTATGTTATTGTTCTTAATTTGAGATTACCACAAACCACAATTTTAGTTTAATTTCGGAAGCCGTCACTATTTGAATCATTTTAGTATTTATCAGTTGATTTTAACTTTAGAGATTCATGTCTATTAAACAAGCCCGGATTTAGGTACTAGGCGCCTTGAGCACTATTTGTCGCCCCCTCCCCCTTTTTTGTGTAAAGATAAAGAACAATTTAAATTCAAAATTCTAGAATTGATATTTGAGAAAATTCAACTTTGTTTAAAACAAAAGTCAAAATTTACTTAATTACTTTACTGGTCGTTCAATAATAGATATGTTAACAATAATAAATTATTACATATTTTCATCTTTTGCGGCCCCAAATATTTTGCGCTCTGGGCTCGGGCCCACAGGGCCCATATACAGGATTTCCGGATTTCTAAGGCCACCATTAGATTTAGGAAACTATAAGAGATACGATTTCGGCAAAATGGGACATATTTTTAAATATGAAAAAATATTCTAGTGTGGTAATTAATAAATCCAATATACACTTAAAACGAACAACCAGGAATTAAATATAATTTTCCTTAGTTAAGCTACAGAGCTTAACCGTTTGTATAGTGAAACTTTTTCTCCATAATGTAAATGCCCATTATACATATTATTATTTAAAGTATATTATCCATTTAACGAGTAATAATAACTTAGCAGAATGTACAGTTAGTCGAGCAGTGTCCGCAACAATGGACATTGTTCTTCTTCTCACATTGTCGCATGATTTTCTAACTTTTTACTATGGCTTGAATTCAATTGTGCGAATGAAGTGACATCAAACGTTGTACTTTACATAATATAAGAAGCGTCAACAAATTAGCAGCGTAGTCTAGTAAAACAGCATGGCTTTCATATAATTTATATTGTAACGTTTTTGTTTATTTAGGTGAAGTGTAAATATTAGACAATTTTTATTAATTAAAATAAAGGTTTATTAAACTATATTTAAATATTAAAAGATAATTAAAAATTACTAATATTAAACAATTATTAAAAAAACTAATTAGGACTAAAACTATAATTAAGTAGATAACACTAACACTATTTATTTATTTAACCAATTAACACTACTATTTATTTCCACAATCTTACTGATTATTTATTTCGACTATTTATGCCACTATTTATTAATACCACGTTCAACTGTCCGCCTACCGACCTCCATAGCGTCTATATACTCAACTGACTCAACAGCGTTTGTATATTCAACTGCTCGGGCAGAAGTCACACTTTCCACCTCACTATCTGTCTATTTATGTAACTATCTCACTTCCACAGCCTTAGTATCACCGACTGTCCGTATGCCACAACTTTTCAACACCACTGCCGAGTATCCACTTTCACTCGCCGTTACTGTCCCCGTATACCTAGCTTCCCAATACTCGTCAACACTACAGAGTATTCACTTCCACAGCTATTCCGGTATACCAGTAACTTCTCGACTCGCCGTTACTGTCCTTGTGCACTATAGCTTCCCAATATTCGTCAACACTACTGAGTATTCACATCCAAAGCTATCCCAGTTTACCAGTTACTTCCCGAGTCCTCCAATCGACACTATATACTGCATACGCTCATCACGATACTGCTGTGCTTCACTAACACTCTGTGTGCATGCCTCTATATGTCTCTCAATGTAACTAACTCCCGAGCATAGATGCGGCCCTTTTATACAGCTGCCATTAACTTCCAGAGAGCTCTAGAATATTCGACCGCATAATAACAATGAACACAAAAGGTTCAGGCGACCGGAAGTAATTAAACACGTCGCGGCATGTATGTTGACGTAGACCAGTTGCTAGCGTGATTGCGTCATCGCTATACTTAGACGCTTGTTCAGCGTAGCAGCGTGGCTCACACGTTACAATATTATTTTCATGTATATCTACTCTACATCTATCTACCTACATACGAGGATTGATCAATAGAAACAAGTTTGGAATGCGCAATCCCAATTTCATCAATATGATAACGTAGTGTCATTTATTTATACCTGTTGATTGTTTAAATACTAGTAAGGCATCTGACAAAAATATTTGCAGTTTGCATCTATCTATCTATCTATTCAGGGATGGCGAACCAATGGCACGCGTGCCATTATGGGCACGCGTCACAATATTTTGGGCACGTCACTGATCACAAAATTCATTATGATGCACTACGAAAAAAAGTGTGAAGTAGGTATTATATGACGAACGAACGCGAGTGATCCCTACGCTACGGAATGTTCGGGTGCGGTGCGCGGGTCATTTGATAAACAGAATTCGATTGGTTGGAAATTGAAGAATTTGAAATGCAGCTGATTGATTTCCAGTCTAGTTCAATATGGATTCAAAAATTTATTGAAACAAGGAAAGAGTTAGAAATAATTGAAACAGAAATATTGACAAGTAATATAAGTGAAAATGTTAATAACAAAATTTTGGAAACATGGAATGCGTTACCAGACACATTTAATTGTTTGAAGAACCTGGCTCATGTTATTTTAACAATATTTTTATCAACCTATGCCTGCGAGTCATTATTTTCAGAGATGAATAACATTAAAGACTCGGTTAGAAACCGTTTGACAGATGACTCCAGTTCAGCATGCATTCTGCTAAAAGTAACATCTTACAACCCTAACATATGTTATTTGTCATTAAATCTGCAACAACAGAAGTCACACTAATTTTACTTTAATTTAAATTACGCGTATAATTGAAACATTCCAAATGTTTCAATTTTTTTGTAGTAAATAAACAGTTTTTAGTTGATAGTATTTATTATTATTATTTTCCCAATAATCACAAAGTCAAAATTATTTGATGGCACGTCTATGACCTCATTAAACATTTCTTTAGAAAAATGGCACGTTGATACGTAAAAATTCGCCATCCCTGATCTATATCGTATTGTATACTATATAGAAAATAATTAAATTCAGATTTGTAGATAAGTAAATCAGAGTGCACTTGAGTAGCTAAACAATATAAGTATTTACTGACATGTTTATTATGTAGATAATATATGATTATCTTTGTGTGCGTGTCGTGCAATGTGAATGCGTAACGACACGAGTGTGGAGTAGAATTCGGGGTTAATAACACGCTGTGCAAACTCCGAGTTTGTAGAGTATCTCAAGTAGAAAAAACGAATAGCAGAGCACAGGCAATTAGTGAAATAGAGCCGCAAGACAAACTGCTACCGCTACTACAAATGTACAAACATTAATATTAATTTTAATATGATGCTCTTGTACAAATCCAAACATATTTATTAGAATTGTATGGGATATCTATACATATATATTCATTAACACGAAATAAATCCTTTTATTTAATTGACATACATTCAATATTTCAAATGTTACTTATGTTGCTTAGATTACAATTTATATTATTTATATATTTTCAAGGCATGAGTGATTCATAATATTCAACACTCCTCCTTTCGAATGTTCTTGAAAATAAGTTTAGTAAAGTCCGATTAGTTTCCTTAGTTGCATGAGTCTTGGTCCTGGTACAGCTTTTGTAAATAAATCTGCCTCCATTATTTCGGTGGGTTTGTATTCAATTTCTACTTGACCATTTGCTATTGTTTCTTTGATAAAATGTTCTTTTTTATTTATATGTTTACTTTTTGAGTTTATGACAGGATTTTTCGCCATGTTTTGTGCAGCTTGATTGTCGTTTTCAATTTTGATTTTCTCTTGATTTATACCTATATCGTTCATTAATTGGTGTAGATGAATCGCTTCTTTCGCTGCCTCAGTCATCGCCATGTACTCGGCTTCCGCTGTTGAAAGTGCAACCGTCCGTTGTTTTCGTGATTCATAACTTACGACGCTTCCTCCGTAGATAAAACAATATCCTGTGTAAGATCTTCTGTCTAGGAAACATGATGCCCAGTCTGCATCAGTCATTCCTACTAAAGGTTTTCTAATTTTTGAGTAAGATAAAGCAAGTGTTTTCGTACCTTTTAAGTATCGTAGAATTCTTTTGACTGCTGTCCAATGCTCTTTTCCATAACATTCGTTAAACTGGCTGAGATGTGATACTGCGTAGAGTATATCTGGTCTTGTAGCAACTGCCAGATACATCAAAGCTCCAATTAGTTGTTGGTACGGTAAGTCTTCGCATTTCGTAGAATTTTTCTCTAATTTTAAATTTGTTTCTATTGGAGTACTTACTTGTTTACAGTCCTTCATGTTGAATTTCTCTAATAATTTTTCTATGTAATTTTTCTGCGATGCTTTTATCTCATTTTTGTTTATTTCAAATTCTATACCCAAGCAATAATTCAGTTGTCCAATGTCCTTCATTTCATATGTCTTCATTAAAATATTCTTCACATAGGCAAGCATGTTTTGATTTTTGTAAGCTATTATTATGTCATCTACGTAAATGGCAATCACAGTGTATTCTCCCGTTTTTTCCATTACGTAGATACATGGGTCTGCATTTGATTGTTTGAATCCCATTCCTTTTAAGGTTTCATCAAGTTTTTTAAACCATTGTCTACCAGCTTGTTTTAGTCCATATAATGCTTTTTGAAGCTCGCAAACTTTCTCTTTGCCTGGTTTTCTAAGATTTTCCAGCATTTCTTTTGCTTTTGTATATATTGAGATGTCATCGGCATTTCCCTCTTCGATCATTATTTCACAGAGATATTTCTCTAAATTTTTTGGTTTTTCCATGACGATTCTTTCTTCAATATTTCCATTTAAATAAGCTGTAGTTACGTCCATCTGGTATAATTTCATATCTTTTTCGGCACACATTGCCAATAACATTCTAATGGAACTTAATTTTGTAACTGGTGCGTACGTATCAGTGTAATCAATTCCTGGTCGTTGTGTATACCCTTTTGCTACTAATCTTGCTTTCTTTCTTTCTATTTTACCGTCTGTTTGTAGAAATATTATTTTTTTATCCATAAAACGTTCTACTTCTTCTTTATATTGCTTAAACTTTTCTAAAACTTCATTTTTATGTTTTATAAAATATACTTTATAGTACCTTGAATATTCATCTGTAAATGTTACAAAATATCTTGATCCTCCGGGAGTGATTTTCCGCATTGGTCCGCATACGTCGGAGTGAATTATTTCTAAAGGTTTTGAGGTTCTATTCGTAATATTATCTTTTGGGAATGGTTTTCTTGTCATTTTTCCTTTTATGCAAGTTTCACAATCTTGTAATTTCTCCTTTTCATTGAAATGAAGTCCTCTCATTTTCTTATTCTTCATTGCCAATTTTAGATTATTTTCGTTTACGTGACCTAACTTTTTATGCCATGTTTCTACTTGGTTTTCTATTAAAGCGTTTATTTCTTCTTTACGTTCATGATTATTCTCTTTTCTGCTATTTACGTAGTATAATCCGTTAATTTTCTTAGCTTGCATCACTGTATTTCCATTTTTATCTTTAATCGTTGCATAATTTCTTGAAAAAAGTACAGTATAGTTTTTGTCAGTGATTTTGGCTACTGATATAAAGTTTGTAGACAAATTTGGAACATATAAAGTATTCCACAAATTTATTTTTTTTGCTTCTTCAACGTTGATCGTTACTTTTCCTTTTCCGGCGACTGTACTCGTATAATCATTTGAAGCTAATTTTAAAGTAGATGTTTCATTTGTGTCAATATTGTCAAATAATTGTTTATTGTAACACATATGTGACGTACATCCGCTATCTAAACACCATTTATCTTTTTCAAATTTTTCTGGTTCTCTTTCTGTCGCTAAACACAAAGGCATGATATTGAAATTTGTGTTTGACACATTTTTACGACAATCTTTGGCCTTGTGTCCCTTTTTATGGCAACAGTAGCACTCTATAATCATACGTTTATTTTGTGGACTATATTTGTTTCTCCATTCCTTGTTTCCTTTTTTATATTTTCCATAGAATGCTCCTTCTATGCTAGAATTATTTTTTCTTGCTTCTTGTTCCTCTATAATTTTTATTTTTAAATCTTCTGGACTTGGTAAATTGTCTCTAGATTCTATGGCTATACGGAAATTTTCGAACGAAGCGGGCAAACTGTATAGCAGCATAATACTTAATAAATCACCATTTATATTAATGTCCATTTCATTAAGTTTGCTCACAGTTTCCATAAAGTCATTTACTTGATCACAAATGTCCATTTCATCGGTTATTTTGTTTAGAATTAGTTTTTTCAATAGTGTAGCCTTTCGCGCTGGTCCTTTACTTTCGTAGGTCTTTTTCAAAATATCCCATACTTCTTTGGAAGTTATACAATTTTTTACTAGACGTAATTCTGACGGAGATATTATCAATAATAAATCAGATCTTGCAAGAAGATCTTGTTGTTCATAAGCAATCTTTTCATTTTCTGTTTTTGGAGTAGAAATTTCTCCATTAATGTAGCCCCATAATCCATTTTTTATCAAAATTGCCTGTGCCTGCACCTTCCAGGTGTCGTAATTGTTCTTTCTCAGCGGTTCAATATGGAAATTAGTAGTATTATTTTTAGCCATATTTATTATTTTTCATAAATACCTGCTGGGCCCATAACCTATTAGAATTGTATGGGATATCTATACATATATATTCATTAACACGAAATAAATCCTTTTATTTAATTGACATACATTCAATATTTCAAATGTTACTTATGTTGCTTAGATTACAATTTATAATATTTATATATTTTCAAGGCATGAGTGATTCATAATATTCAACAATATTCTATTTTAAAATTTCTTAAAATCGGTTAACTCATTCGAAAAAGTTCACCAAATGATATTGGATGACCATCGAATCAAAGTTGGCGAGATAGCAGAGGCTGTGGATATATCGAAGAAACGCTTTCGTTTCATCATATGAACACATGGGATCATACCAAATATATATATGTATATACGACGGCAGCGCCAAAAATTTCCGGCCTAATATAGGTCCAAGTATTACAGCAAGTCAATATGTTGATAACACCATCAGTTCAAGTCTTATTATTTATTTATTTATTTATTTATTTATTTATTTATTTATTACAATACCTAACAGGCTCACGCGCAGTTCTAAGGTAAGGAAAACAGAACTTGGTAGTAGATTATTAAATATGTATTATGCATTAAATAGCAATAGTAGTCGGAGTAATTTTTTTATATAATTAATATCATGATGGAATAGATCTATATGGTCTTCGAAGTGCTTGTAGCATGCTATAAGTTGATGCAACGGAGATTTTTGAAGGGAAATGGTTCGTGCAACATTAAGATGGAATGTGGATTTACTTCTTGCTGATGGCCAAGGGACGTGAAAGCATAATTTGTTTAGGAAATATGGACAATCAATAGTAGAGTTTACTAATTTTTGAAGAAAGATTGTTGCATGGAGACTTCTTCTCGCATCCAAAAAGTCAATATTAAAAGAACTTAATAATTGATAAGATTCCTTAACAATATATGTAGCCCATTTTAAGAATTTACGTTGAACATTTTCGATAGAGTCAGACTGGTATGTAAAGTTCGGATTCGAGATGACCGAAGCATATTCCAGGCGAGGACGTACTAGGGATACATATAGGAGACAAAGAATAGAAATATCTTTGATACTTGCGCGTTTCTACTTAAGAATCCAAGACATTTGTATGCAACTGCAATAATTTCGTCGATGTGGTGATTTAACCTTAGTTTTGGATCAAAAACAACACCCAGATCTTTAATAGAAGATGGTCTGTCTAATGTAGAATTATTTAAAACATAATTAAAATGAAACGGTTCACGTTTCTTTGAAAAAGACATAACATTACATTTTTGAATATTTAAGTGCAGATTATTCTCCAAGCACCACTCGTGCACTCTATCTAAGTTACATTATCGATACTCACAGTCTTCTATTTCTGAAATTTTTGAATAAATTTTTAAATCATCAACGTACATCAAAAATTCAACATCTATTATATTTGATACATCATTTATAAAGATATTAAACAGTAGTGGTCCTAAGACCGAACCCTGAGGAACACCAGATTTTTGCAGATATTTTTCAGAGGAGTATCCAGAGTAACTGACGAATTGGTATCTATTAGTTAAGTATGACCTTAAGAGCATAACTAAACAGTCGGATAATCCATATTTATGTAGTTTAAAAATGAGAAGAGCCTGGGAAAAAACCAAAATGAATTTTAAGTCAATTATTTTTCGAATAACTGTCTCTTGTTTATCACAATATCTGAAGTCACGAAAATTGAGTATCGAGCTGTTATCAAATTCTTTACCCGAGAAGGCCTTTCTCCTCAATGTATCAAAGATCAGCTGGATGGAAATTCACCGTCTTATTCTGTGGCAAAAGATTGGTCGAAACGGTTTCGATTTGGGCAGGAATCCTTGGAAGATGACGTCAGAACAGGAAGGACAGCGGACGTGGCGACGGACGACAATATTGCCCTTATTGAAAATCTAGTATTAAGCGACTGATGCTTGAAGGTGAAAGAAATATCTCAAATGATGGGGCTTTCTAGTACAAGCATTCGTCGAATCATCCACGATCATTTAGGCATGAATAAAGTTAGTGCAAGGTGGGTCCCCAAACATCTCTCAGCAGTTCAGCGCCAACGTCGTGTTGAATGTGCTTAAAACTTTTTGAAGCTATGTGATGTAAACCCAATGGATGTAATGAAGACAATTGTCACAGGAGATGAAACTATGGTTCTCTACTATGATCCTTTATCCAAAAGGGAGTCGATGGAATGGAGGCGAAAAGCAGAACCACCGCCAAGAAAGTTCAGGGTCTGCCAGTTGACAAAAAAGGTGATGGCTGCGATCTTTTGGGATTGTGAGGGCATTCTTCCTATAGACTTCAAAGAACGTAACACGACAGTCAATGGGGCATATTATACAGCACTTCTGCATAAATTGCGACATAATATTCGGGAAATAAGACGTGGTAAACTAACCAAAGGCGTGCGTTTGCTGCATGACAATGCAGCCGTGCACACTGCTGCAATTGCGCAAGCTGCGATTCGTGACTGCGGTTTTGAACAAATTGATCATCCTCGTTATAGTCCAGATATGGCTCCCAGTGACTACTATCTGTATGAAAATTTGAAAAAGGACCTTCGAGGGCGCCATTTCAGTGACGACGAAGCAGTGAAGGCTGCAGTTTGGACAAACCAAAGGAATATTTTTTTAGTAGTATTGAATGTTACTGAAACGTTGTAATAAGTGCCCGCTGTCGCCGCCACTGTAAGCGAGTGTCTATTTATAGCGGTGACGTAATCGCGCTAGCAGACGGGCGATGTAAACAAACTGGTCGCAACGTGTTTAATTACTTCCGGTCGCTTGAGCCTTTTGTGTTTATTGTTATTATGTGTTCGAATATTCTAGGGCTTTTCTAGAAAATAATGACAGCTGTATATAAGAGACGTAGCTATGTTCGGGACACAGTGATTGACATAGAGTGTTAGAGAGTAAAGTGTTAGTGAGACGCACAGCAGTATCGTAATGAGCGTATGCAGTTGGTGTCGAGTAGGTAGTCGGGAAGTTACTGGTATATTGGGATAACTGTGGATGTAAATACTCGGTAGTGTTGACGAGTATTGGGAAACTATAGTGTACAAGAACAGTAACGGCGAGTCGGAAAGTTACTGGTATACCGGGATAGCTGTTAAAGAGAATACTCGATAGTGTTGAAGAGTATTGGGAAGCAGGGAAGCTAGGTATATGGGGACAGTAATGGCAAGTGGAAGCGAATACTCGACAGTAGTGTTGAAGAATTGTGGCATACAGACAGTCGGTGATACTGAGGCTGTGGAGGTTAGACAGAGAGTTACATAAATAGACAGATAGTGTTGTGAGAGAAGTGACTTCTATCCGAGCAGTTGAATATACAGACGCTGTTGAGTCAGTTGAGTATATAGACGCTGTAGAGGTCGGTAGGCGGACAGTTGAACGTTATAAGTATATAGTGATATAAATATAGTGATATACATATCGCGTAAACAGTCTACAAGAATCTGCAACAGACCGGCAGTCTAAGTTTGGAACGCGTAGTGAAATAAATAATTTGTAATATCGTGGAAATAAATAATAGTGTTAATTGGTTAAATAAATAGTGTTAGTGTTATCTAGTTAATTATAGTTTTAGTCTTAATTAGTTTTTAATAATTATTTAATATTAGTAATAGTAATATTTAATTATAGTTTAATAAACACTTAATTTTAATTAATAATAATTGTCTAATATTTACACTTCACCCAAATAAATATAAAAACGTTACAATATTGAAAAATAAAATTTAATTGTGTCTACAGCGTTTCTTTCATAGCCATGCCGGAAATTTTTGGCGCTGCCCTCGGATATATTCTGAGTCTGATGTTGTGACGTCATAATTTTGTACACACAGCACGGGAGAAACTACACAAGGTCGCGAAATTGTGGTGTCATTTTAAATTATTTTTGTAAAACTAAAACTTATGTGACATGAAACATATATTTATGTAAGTAGTTATTTCTTAGATTTTTCACTAAAGGAAATGAACTAATTAAACTTTTGTAACAAAATACTTATGTATAGACCGACATGACAGAATGACAATACATTTCCTTTCTACTTCAGCATTCTACAAATGTCTTATATAATATCATATATCATATATGAGTATGTTAATACTTTTACAAAAATATTTAATTGCAGTTAAATCCGGTTGCTACCATCTGTAGACTTATGCAATCATTAAATTACAACATTTAAATGGCCATGTGAAAGGTACAAATCTTAGGAAATTAAAATTACTAATTGTCTGTTATTAAATTATTTACTTATGTGTATCACAGAACATTACTGTTATTATACAAACATGGTGAAGTATTTCATACATTTTACATTTTAAGCGATAATTAATTAATTTCAAATAAATTGAAATAAGTTAACTGGTGCATATACAGGATGTTTCAACTAGTAGCCTTGTTTATTATTATTATGATTAAAAATCTTCCCAGAAATATTCTGAATATACCAACTCAATTTTCAATTTTTACCTCCCGCTACCCTTGGTAAGGGAGGTATAGGGATCGTGCTAAAAATCGCGTATAGAGATTTTGATAAATGACCACGTTTTAAGGTCCCTAGAATCCAATTTTAACATTTTCACGATGATGTCTGTGTGTATGTGTGTATGTATGTGTGGATCCTCCACTCTAACTCAAATACTATCATTCAGAAAATTTTGAAACCTTATATTTCGACCTTTGATAATTGATAAACCGAAAGTGATACTTTATTTGAAGCTCTAAACAGATTTTCGTGAAAAATAAATTGATACAAACCAAAACTTTTCAAATTTGGTACTTAAAACTTTTATATTAATGAGAACGACATACTAGATGTTTTCTAAAATTGATAAACTGGAAGTACTACTTTACAGGAAGCTATAAACAGATTTTCTTGAAAAATATATTTAAACATGATACAAAACTTCTCAAATTTGGTAATTAAAACACGTGTATAATCGGAAACAACATTATATTTTGACTATACCTATATGATAAACTGGAAGTGGTACTTAATTTGGAGCTCTTAACAGATTTTCGAGGAAAAACATAATAAAACATAATCTAAAATTTGGTATTACAGACTTTTCTATTTATTGGAACAAATTAGATTTTGTTTACAAACGATCAACCTGAAGTGATACTTTACTTAAAAGCTCATTGCTATTTCAAACATGGAATTGACGGGAGGTCATGTGTTTTCATACTTTTTTGTCCTAATCCATAGCAAGCTTTAATACAAAAACTAAAAAGTATATAATTTTTAAATTTACATTCTCGATTACACAAAGGGCTAATTTAATAATATTCGATGTGCTAGACGCAGAATTTAATTCTCTTATAACTATTATTTGAAGCATCTATTTCTAAAATCAAAATAAAACCATTTTATTCAAGAAAAACTGTTATTAACTTCAGGTAATATATCACTTCCGGTTAGCCTATTTTAACCAAAATCTACTATGTTATTTCCATTTACATAAAAGTCTTATAAACCAAATTTGAAAAGTTTTGGATTATATTTTATAATAGTTTTTCATTAAAATCTATTATATGCTTTAAGTAAAGTAGTACTTCTGGAAATTATGTAATGACCAAAAAGGGAGATGCACAACTAGATGTTATAGCAGTCCCAAATACAAAATTTCAACTTTCTGGGGCTTACCGTTTTTGAGTTATGTGAGACACTTACGTCCGTACAGACGTCAGGACGAAATTAGTCAAAATGGATTCAGGGATGGTCAAAATGGATATTTCCGTTGCAAATCTGAAAACCGAAATTTTTCGCGATTACAATACTTCCTTTACTATGTACAAGGAAGTAATAAATAAGATGTTATTTTTGTCACGTGCTTGGAGAGATTTTAATGACGGGTTAAGGCAAGTACATGCGACATAACATGATACAAAACATTACAATTACAAATTATGGCTTTTCCTTTTCTAGAAAACAGAAAATATGGAATGTTTTCTTTATTTAATAATACCAGCTTCGATAAAAAAACTAATGAAAATTTTTGATTTTTGCGCATTATTCTTTTTACCTTCCGTCACCTTTAGGTAAGGAAGGTATTGTCTTTGGTCAAAAAAATCGATGATGAGTTTTTAATGAATAAGCACGTTTTAGGTTCCCTAGAATGCGATTTTACTATTTTTCGATGATGTCTGTATGTATGTATGGACGGATGTATGTATGTGTGTGTGTGTGACGATTTTTTCGGATCGCATAACTTCATTACCAGCTTTCCAAAAATTATAATTTTTGCGCATTCCTTTTTTACATCTATCCTAATTTGAAGATTTTAACAGTTTTTCTTGAAAAAACGGTGTTAAATATCTTTTTTTTTTTTTTCATTTAATGTTATTATAAATATTAAAGAATATTTTATTCTCTATAAGATTTGGTTACATTTTATACTTCATATTCAATGGATATAGAGTAATAAATTTATAAAGAAAATAAATTTCATAAAGCAGCAAGCTGTGCTATAACCATGGAAACATCTACTGTATTAAGAAAATTCTGATTGACAAATGTCAGTGTCAAGTGTATTTGACAGTACGTTTGTGTTATAATTTTACTGGAAATATATAATCTCTTACAAAAAACTTTCTGTATGAAATTTGTACAAAATATATAGAACTGAAGGTAATGTACAGGAAATATGGAATCTACATACATACATACAAACAAACATAAAATCACGCATTTTCCACTTAGTGGGATAGTACAAACCCGAAAAAATTAAAATAACATCATCCAAAAAAGTAATCAGTCTCCCTTTCAACAACATTCTTACTAACCTGACATCATAGGTACAACATATATTCCTCACTCTTAACATATTAAAATGACCGATTTTCGGTAGCGAAATACCGCAACCGGACCACAATAATAGTTACGAAACAATCATCCATCGCCACACATTCCTGTCTAAGCACACTTCTTTCGCCTCGGCCACATTCATAATCGCATTCATACACGCTCTTCTTCTCTTCCCACTCGGAAACTTTCTCTCTTTTAGTACCTTATAAATCACATCTATCCACTTACACATTGGACGGCCACGCAATCGAACACCCTCAATTTCACCAAGATATATACGCTTTACAAGACGTTCACTCTTCATTCTCTCCACATGACCAAACCATCTCAACTGGCTCATTCCTACTCTCTTAACAACATTCTTCCTAACCATACATTCTTCATACACTAAATTATTACTCACGCGATCCCACATATCCACATACACCACGTAAATACCTCATTTCCACGGCAGTCACTCTCTTTTACAAGAAAATCTCTGTGTGGAATTTTTACAATATACACAGATCTGACCACGTGGTAAATGCTCGTTGTTGGTAAACAGGGTTTGTTGTCAGCAATGGTCGTTGAACCATGGTCTACTCGACGCAGAGAAATCGAGCAGTTATAGTTCGTCTAGGGATCATTTTCCGAAGACTCGTTATCGTTTTATTATGGCAGTACAATAGAAGGTCCCAATAGCCTGGCATGTGCCAGGGCTGTAATGAGTACACTAGTTAGGAGGTACAAATGACAAATGAAAATAATTAAACTCACCACCTATTTATATACCTACATAGCCACAAAAAACGGTTTTATAATCCTTTGGAGACAAGTTCACAGACCTTATAATAAGCTATAAGAAAATTAGGGAAATTCTAAGTTCAAAAGATTAACGCATTAAAATCTGGAAAGTGCAGTCTTGGTCTACAGTCGAATACTGGGCGTAAAATATATACCAGCATTGCAAATACTGAACTGGTCGACTGTACGGACCGAAATATTTTGGCATTGCGGTTTTAGCTATTGTGCACCCATAATAAAACGATAACGAGTCTTCGGAAAATGATCCCTAGACGAACTATACTATCAATTGTGACTGTGAGGGTATGTGAGTCTGCTCCCGTTTTTTTTTTTTTTGCCCAGTTCTTGAAGAACTTGATACGGAGAATGTCTGGTATATTTATATATAGAACGAAGTATGAAACTTTTATTAATTGCAAATGAAATCAAATAAATTACAATAATACAAACAACATTTAATTGTTACCAGATGCAGCATAAACAAACATGATTTTCACAATCTTAATCTTAATTTTATTATCTATAAAATACCAACATACATATGTTATGTTCAATCACTCAATAATTATTGTTGATAAAATTTGAACAATAGCCGATTGCACTTGTCGCCTAGTGAGAAAGTTTGGCGGGAAATTCGAAGCACATGTCTGTGTGTTCCGGTGGACTAGAAACTGCGAGCTACTTTCTTCTCTCGGACCTGATGTCGGTGATGTCTACAGAATGGATGACAGATGGAAGGCGATGGTGATGAACACTAAACAGAGGAAGGAATATGTTCCTATTACGCAGGAAATGAAGAGGTGTTACTTTCGCATGAGTAAACAATCACAAGCTGCAAGATGAGATGTATTGTTGAGATGTGATGGATATGTTTTACAAAATTTTAAATTCTAAAGGAATGATTTGTTGTGGCCAGCATAATATCTCTTGCCAATTTATTTTATGTACAACTGTATTAAAATTGTTTACATCTTAGTTACCATAGCGGAAACTATATTTAAAAACGTTATTATGTATCATTTTATTTATGTCAGTTATACATTTGAATAACTGTGTAACCAAGGAGTTTTGTTTGTTTAAAGCATAGGCTCCGGGATTTAATTTATAGACAATTTTATAAATTTATCCATAAAATATTTAGAAAAATTATTAATGCAAATCTATAGAGAATTTAATAATCTTTAATTTTTATGCTAACATTAATCTCGAAAAATAACATTTGAAAGTATTTTTTAAAGAAAATCTATTTTGAGCTTAAAATAAAGTGCCATTTCCGGTAGAAATACAAGGTTCAAAATTTTCTGAATGATAGTATTTGAGGCTGGTTTAAAATGAATTTAATTTATAAATTTAGATTTACAAATTTAGATTTGAAATTTACGATTTACCTTGCTGGTTTATAATGAATTTAAAGATATGAAATATGCCCAATCAACTTATATTAGGTTACGTGGTTTGACACAGATGGAATGACAGTTATGATATTTATTAATAATATTAATAATGCTCGTATATCCATATTTTCAGAATCCATTTGTCAAATCAAAATTTAAATGTTTCAAGTGTCACTTGAAACTGTCATTTTCCTCATCAAAATCATTTTTTGCAATATTGTGAAATGATTGGACGCATTTACAAATTTACATTTAAATGTAAATTCTAAATCATAAATTTCCTAAATTAATGATGAAACAGTAAAAGCAGATATATACAATTTATATTTATAAATGTACATTCGTAAATCTAAATATGTAAATTAAATCAATCATAAACCAGCTATTTAGAGTAAATGATCCACACACACACATACACACAGACATCATCATGAAAATGTTAAAATCGCATTCTAGGGACCTTAAAACGTGGTCATTTATCAAAATCTCGATATGCGATTTTTATCACAATCCCTATACCTCCCTTACCAAGGGTAGCGGGAGGTAAAATACTGCAAAAAATAATTAGTGATTTGTTTTAGTTACTTCCGAAATCCAGAGCATTAAATGAGCTTCATTCTTAAACGATTTTTGGTGTTATTTTGTTATTTGGGATTGGTATAACTACTTTAAATATGTACTCAAAATATCTAGACAACTAACTATTTTACCAAAAATATCTCTTAATGGAAATTATCAACTATTTTTATAAGAAATAATAAAAATGAAAGCCGAAATAAAGGAAATATGTAGTATAAAAGGCTCGTTACAGAACAGTATTTGAGCCTTCGAGCACTCGATCGTTCGTCCACTCGCCAGAATGCGGATCGTATATCGTGTACGAATTTCTAATTCATTATAGTATAGGTTCCCTTCTGTAACTTATATTTTCAATATTTTTTAAATTAATAATAATATATTTAAGTTTCATGTGATGCTGAATGCAATGAATAATAGTAAATAGTAATTTTATGCTTTATGGAGTCTGATCCTTTTCCTATGATAATGTCTATCGAGTATTTGTAATTATAATGTTCTAATTAAACTTAAGCACTGTAAAGTGATATCAAATTTATTTATGTAACAGTTACTATGCTTTGTTAAATATTCGGAATTTATAATCAGCAGCATAAGGAATAATTTCTATGAGGAAATTTATTTTATTTAAAATGTAATAAAGCAGAAATGATTTCGAATCATTAACACTTATGATTAACGTGAATTTTTTAATAATAATAATAATAATAAAATAATTATTTCATAACTAGTTCTATACAAATTACAATAATTTCTATTTTATTTATTTATTTTATGTAAACTTTGGGTTCTGAAACTAGTCTCCAGAAAGGTAGTCTTGGTTTTGATTGGAGTCTTTTTTAAATGTTTTATAGAAGTTTGGCTGTTGCTTTAAATAACACATCATAGTTTGATGTTATTCTCTTACAAGTTATATTAAAGTTGATATTTGTCTAACAATAACGATTGCCCAAGAAAAGACCGTGTGCATTTTATATGATTAACCGGACTGAAATCTATAGTCGCGTTGTTTTTACATGATATCTCAGTTCGTCATAGCTCACCTCAGTAGCCTCACTAATTTTGACTGTTCTTTTTATCGTAACTGAAATGAGACTAAAGTAAAAAGAGTTCCTCCCTCCTTCCCGATTCTTAACCTCCTCAAGAGGTTGTGCTTGTTGAGTTTTTAATCTTAGATAACCGGTGATAGATTTGCTGTCATTGGCTGCCACATTAAATTACTTAGGTTATTGAAAAGGTTATTTGTTTATTCCTTTAATAATAAGTATTATTATTTTATTGGTTATTTGAAGAAAATGATCGATAATATTAAAGATATTTGCATTTTTACATATTTTAACGAGAAGACGCTACCCTTTTCAGTCGACTGAGACTTTTTCCGCCAATATATCTAGACTTAGTCATAATCGTGGTTTACAGTAGTATTTTTTATTAAATAACCTTCAAGATATGTCGGTCTACCTCAAGTTATAATTATTTATAATGGGCTACTCGCATGCCATTTTTTTATTTAATATTTTTGAAGAGACGATAAAAAATTGCTATCCATATTTTTTCTTTTGGCAAAATTTTCATTAATTGGCCAGAAAAAAAATTAATGAAATTTTAATATTTAAATTACCGCCATGTATAACGTAAAATTACGCCGAATTAAGAATGGCCATAAAGCAATAACATCGGTACGTCTAATAGCAACGGCATGTGCGGGTAATTTAAACATGACAAATCATCTGTTTGACGTTTGAATAATAATTTGGAGGTTAATATTTTCTTTTGTCATTTTAATCTTATACGAGTATAAGCTAAGTTGAAATCCTTTAAAATCCTGCTTAACAAATCGAAATACGTAATAAACCACGCAAATTGTAAATAATAAAGAAGAGATACATTGACAGAAAAATGAACTAATGTAAAAATCAAATTAAAACTCGCACTCGCTCGCCATCTACAGGTTACATTCTTAAATATGTATCCCTTTCTCCAGTTCAAAATAATGACGTCAAAGAAAATCTTCTTTCTTAATTTATTAAAAAACAAATAATTTTTAAAATAAAATTTATATTTTTACATACGATTTCAAATTTACTTTAGGTATTTAGTGATTAGATATCAGATTTTCATTACCAAGCAAGTAGCCTTATCACGTCAAAATTATTATAAGCTAATAAGTGAGAAATTACATTGACAGTGTCTTCAAATTCCCACTAATAGACTTATTTCGCAGTCTATCGTGCTTAAATGCTATTAAATACTTGGTGTCCGAACATAAATTTGTCAGGTGATATTGACGTGTTTTGTTACAAATTAGATTATAAGATAATTGTGTTGATAAATTTATTATTTCTTTTCTAAAATAGCTTCTTTACAAACCTATCTTTAGATATATTTAACAACAATTCATATTGAATAATGTCATTATTAATATCAGCTATTTATAATAAATCACCGAGTGTCCGAACATATACTTAGTTGTTGGGATTTGTATATCAATTCACATTTTTTTAAAAAGTATTTTAAATTCTCTCATAATTAAATAAAAAGATTGGCGCCAGAAATAATCATGAAAAAATCTGATGTGGCCAGCACATTACCTTCCGTCAGTTATATGAGGTATTTACGAAAATTCTACCTGTGAACTGTTACCGGTAAACAGCTTTTATCAGTTTATAGCTACCAGAGTCGATATTATAAGAACGCAAGTGGTAAACAAGGTAGATCCATAACCTACGAAAAAATTTGAAAATTTAAAACAGGTTAGAAATTTAACGTAGTTAACAAAATGAGTAGAGTCCTACTTTGAACACATTTTCACGTTTACCGCGCACGCTTCGCTTTGCATCACTACCTATTTTTGAAATTAGATTCTTCATGAATCCAGTAGATGGATTTGGTAGATATTTAACAATTTTCGAACACGGTAACTTTTTACCACTCGTGTTTTCGAACACAGTCGGTAGATGCGGTATCTACCGGTAGAATTTTCGTAAATGCGTATGTATTTTCTAAAAAATCCATACATAAAGTTCCTTGCAAAAGATTATAAATTTCTTGTATGTACATTACCTTTCGACAGTTGTATGTATTTTATACAAATTTCATACAGAAAATTTCAAGCAAAAAGATCCTAACACAAATATACTACGAATATGTCATTGCACTTGACACTGACATGTTTCAATCAGAATTTTCTTAATATAGTAGCTGTTTCTAGCATAGCTGGCTAATTTATGAAATTTAATGTCTTTATAATTTTATAACTCTATATCTATTTAATATGAAGTATAAAATGCAGTCAAATCGTATAGAGAATACAATGTTCTTTAATATTTATAATAATATTAAATGTGAAAAAATTATGTTTAACATCGTTTTTTCAAGAAAAACTGTTAAAATCTGCAAATGAGGGTACTTCCGGTTGACCAATTATAACCAAAATCTAATCAGCTCTTCATGTGGATGCAACGAAGAGGAATACGAAAGAATTATAATTTTTGAAATTACAGTATTAGAGTTATCGTAGACGAAAATTTTGTTACACACACACACACACACACACACACACACACACACACACACACACACACACACACACATCCACACATCCACACACACACACACACACACACACACACACATCCACACACACACACACACACACACACACACACACACACACACACACACACACACACACATACAGACATCATCGTAAAAATAGTAAAATCGTATTCTAGGGACCCTAAAACGTGCTTATTCATCAAAAACTCACCACCGAATTTTTTGACCAAAGACAATACCTTCCTTACCTAAAGGTGACGGAAGGTAAAAACCCCCACCTTAATGACGTCAAATTACATACAGCACGTCATTCACAGCCAATAGGAAATCTAGTCCCTCACCTACATTATTTATATAAATAAAAGTAGGCAATAATTTGTCACTTAAACTGTACTTACTCTGATGTCACATTCTGTTTCAAATCAAGTGACTTTTTCAAAGTATTACACAAAGTAGGTAATTGTAAAATATCTAATAGATGTTTAGTTTTTAAATTGAAATATGTATTCTTTATTTAAACCCAAGCAATCTCTTGTAAGATGTATATTTTTATTGTGTTACAAAAGTGAGATGTGTTGTTATTTTGCAAAATTAGGAGATGATTAATGAAATAACCTTTCTCTAGTTCATATTCATAAGTATTAAATGTAACAGATACAAGAGACTGATGATGTATTTGTATAATATTATAGAATGTATAAAAGAGAAAATAAGAATACATAGTTAGTGTAGTTTTGATTAGGCATCTGAGTTACTCGTAGTTTCACTGCAGGGAATTTAGAAGCTACTATTTACATATTTGGCTTCGCTCTAAATACTGTAAACACATCGATTCCAACACGAACCATAAGTAGCTAATCGATATACTAACATATTTAATGTTCTCTTTTCCGAAATTATCTTACTGAATATAAATGGCATATTTGTATTTACATTTCAAAAAAATCTGATGTGGCCAACACATGATCTCCCATTAATTCCATCTTTGAAATAGTAATGAACTTTAAGTAAAGTATCACTTCCGGTTTATCGTTCGTAAACAAAATCTAATTTGTTGTTCCAATAAATAGAAAAGACTGTAATACCAAATTTTAGATTATATTTTAATATGTTTTTCCTCGGAAATCTGTTAAGAGCTCCAAATTAAATACTACTTCCGGTTTATCATATAGGTATACTCAAAATCTAATGTTGTTTCAAATTATACACGTGTTTTAAATACCAAATTTGAGAAGTTTTGAATCATGTTTTAATATATTTTTTTAATAAAATCTGTTAATAGCTTCCTGTAAAGTAGTACTTCCGGTTTATCAATTTTTAAAAACATCTAGTATGTCATTCTCATTAATATAAAAGTTTTAAATACCATATTGTAAAGTTTTGGATTGTATCAATTTATTTTTCACGAAAATCTGTTCAGAGCTTCAAATAACGTATCACTTCCGGTTTATCAATTTTAGCCAAAATTTAATATGTTGTTCCTCTTCATATAAAAGTCGTAAATATTAAATTTGACAAGTTTTGGATTATATCATAATATATTTTTCACGAGAATCTGTTCAGAGCTTCAAGTAAAGTATCATTTCTGTTTGATTAATTTTAGCCAAAATCTAATATGTTGTTTCCCGTGATATAAAAGTCTTAAATACTAATATTGAAAAGTTTTGTATTATATTTTAATATAGTTTTTCATTAAAAACTGTTACAGGCTTCAAGTAAAGTATCACTTCCATTTATCCAATTGTACCCAAAATCTAATCAACTTGTTATATGAATTCAGGAAGCTTAAATACGGAAAATAGATATATTGGGAAGTTTGTTATAAGAGTTATCGTAGACGAAAAAATCGTCACACACACACACACACACACACAACCACACACACACACACACACACACACACACACACACACACACACACACACACACACTCACTCACTCACTCAGTCACACACACACATACACACACACGCACACACGCGCACACTCATACATACATACATACATAGACATCATCGTAAAAATAGTAAAAACGTGTTGTGGAGACCCTAAATCGTGCTTATTTACTGAAAACTCACCATAGAATTTTTGGCACGATTACATTACCTCCCTTACCTACGGTATAACGGGAGGTAAAAATGTTGAACTATGTGTTAACACTTATAGGACATATATGTTATATAACATAATAACTATATTTGTTTAACGATTTATAAATATTGTCATTTATGGTATTTAAAAAGAAATTAATGCAATTGCTATTTGAAATAAAGCAAATGTGAAAGCATTAAAACATACTAATTAAAATTTAAAAACTTATAGATGAACATGTTGAAAGTATGTAATATTAAATAAGAATTACGATGTTTATCTTCTATGCTTGAAATAATAGAGGAAGCTATAATGCATATTTTTAACTCCTAGTCAAATCAAGTATCCATAAAGCATAAAGTAAAATGTGTTAACAGTTCACTGACTAATTTAAATATGTAAACATGTTTATTAATCCTATGATTAGTACGTGTTATTATATATTAGAAATTATTAATTATTTCCTGATCAATATTAGCGATAATAGGTTAATCATTTTCACAAAAGAAAGCCATAATTAAAAATCTGGTGTGACCAACACAATACTTCCCGCCATTTACAGCCCGTGTCACAAAAAATTAAGTTAATCCTTATTTTTGGATTAGCGAATTTTACTCTAATTTTGACAGTTTATTTCTTAAAATATAGTGTAATCTACTCCAAGTAACTACCTTCCTTTAGACCCTCTACAGGATTAAATCCCAATTACAGAGTGGGTTCACATTCACACACATCCATGCCTTAGTGGGATTGGAATCCAGAGCCCCGAGGGCACTCATGACATAAGGCGTTGCTCTAACCATTGAGCTACCGGAGCTATAATAAAATGAAGATTAAATTTTAAATATCGGGATAGAGAATTCACTAATCCAAAAATTAGGATTAGCTTAAACATTTTTGTGAATCGTTAATTTTTATTAATCTAAATACATACCTACATAATTACTTATGCTGGAAACTGTATTGAATCCATTTTCTATTGTTCTATTTATTTTTTCCTTTTTAAAACGTTACTAATATTATTTTGAAATGATTAGTTCTTTGATAGTGACATTTATCTGTCAGTTACATACATTTGAATAACTGCGTTTTGTTTGTTTAAAGCGTAGGCTCTGGGATTTAAATTATAGATAATTTTATAAATTTATCCATAAAATATATAGAAAAAGTATTAATGCAAATCTGTAGAAAATTTAATAATCTTTAATTTTTATAACATTAATCTCGAAAAAATAACATGTAAAGGTATTTTTCGAAAAAAAAAAACTATTTTGAGCTTCTAGTAAAGTGCCATTTCAGGTTATTCGATCGAAAATCTAATAGGCTCTTTTCATCACAGAAAAAGTTCGAAATACAAGGTTTCAAAATTTTCTTAATGATAGTATTTGAGATCGAGTGGAGGATCCACACATACATACACACACAGACATCATCGTGAAAATGTTAAAATTGGATTCTAGGGACCTTAAAACGCGGTCATTTACCAAAATATCGATATGCGATTTTTAGCACGATCTCTATACCTCCCTTACCAAGGGCAGCGGGACGTAAAAAATATTAAGAATCTCATTATAAATTTCTTATACATGAAATTAATTTCTACTGATTGAAGGTAAGTAATGGCCCGTATTCATAGACCAGCATTCGTTGAGGTTCAATGGCGATTTTCACTTTTTTTATTTTTATTTTTCACGGCCGAGGGTAAGAATGGTACTTATTTATATTACCTACAATTAAAAGTACTTTATCAAAATTTATAACTATTTTAATGTAAGGTGACTTCAGCTGATGTCGGAATACTAATTAATAACTGAAACGGCCGATCTATATCAAATTCAGTCACGATTTTTGCATCAGGGTTGCCAATGTGTGGAACTTACATGATTTTTACCTCTCGCTACGCTACGGTAAGGGAGATACAGGGATCGTGCTAGAAATACCATATCGAGATTTTGGTAAATGACGTTTTAAGGTCCCCAGAATTCAATTTTAACATTTTACGATGAAGTATGTGTGTATGAATGTGTGTATGTATGTTTAACTGAAATATTATCATTCTAATATATGTAGGAAGAAGCCATTCGATTTTGGTGTAAATCAGATAACCGGAAATAGCACTTTACTTGAAGCTCAGAATAGTTTTTTTTTTTTAGAAAAATTCCTTTAAATATTATTTCTTCGGGATTTTTGTTATTATAAAAATTAAAGATTTTGGGTTTTGTATTACTACTTTTTCTATATATTTTATAGATAAATTTATAAAATTATCTCTAATTTAAATCCCGGAGCGTATGCTTTGAAAACAACTCCTTGGTTACACAGTTCAGATCTCGAATGTATGTAAAGATAAATGTCACTGTCAAAAAAATAATCATTTACAATTAATAAAGGTTTAAAAAAGAAAACAGTAAATAGAACAATAGTTATATGGAAAGGAATTTAATACAGTTTCCGCAGCATAAGTAAATATGTAGATATGTATCGAAATTAATAAAAATTAAATGGCGGGAGGTATTGTGTTTGCCATTACAAATTTTTTCCATCATCTTGGGTTTGCAGAAAACGCATTTTTTAGTATCAAAAATGTACATTTTAAACAATACAAGGAAAAAACAGGTTTCACTCCTTAATTCAGCGTGAAAAATCATGTAAGATGCACATATTGACATCGCTGCTGAAAATTTTTCTTTTTTTTGATAGTGATTATTAACGCGCAACTGTAATAGCGTAGACGTACAGATTAATTAGTTTTTATATTTTACGTTCATAATGAAGTGCGTATCGTATTGACCTTCATTTCGATACGCAATTTTTTGTTTTAGACGGTTGGTACTAGATAACGTTTCTTTAACCCATTTTTACCTAATTTATTTTTAGTTAATTGACAATTCATTTTCATAATAGAATGTCGAAATTATTATTATTATTTTTTATTTAGGGAAGATTATTTACATGAAAATATACAAATGGTTACAAATATAATCACAAATTGAGTAAGTAAATGTTATTGTAGAAGGCGCAAAATATAAAAAATAGTATAAAGAACTCATTTTATAAGACTTTCTTTCGCACTTGTCAATTAGAAAACTCGCTAACGCTCGTTTTCTAAATTTTGACGCGTGCAAAAAAAACATGTCTTATAAAACAATTTCTTTAATATACTATTTGCAAACTTTGAAACGAGGTATAGTGTTAATATATAACATGTTATAACATTGCATTGTTTTTATAATAGTCAAATTACGCGTGTGATAATGATTCGAATACAAGTAAATAGTTATCGTAACACCATGGAATAAACACGGTTCCACTCCACGTTATTTGGACTTTCTTTTTGCATAGTCTATTATGCCTCATACAATTCTGTTGTACAATACCAGGCTATTTCTTTTCAATTTATTCAAAGTAATTTCTTTGTATTTTAACAAGTAAATAAAGTTCTATTCAAATCAGAACAATTTATTCAGATATGTGAAAGTAAATAAGTATAATAAGTTTAATACATGAACTTCTTATTCAAATCAAAATGAATATGTATGTACTTACAAACCGTTATTACTATTTTGATTTCAAATTACTTGAAAAATAATTTTAAATTTCTATATCCATAATTGAATAGATATATGCGATCTATGTTATTCAGGGCAGGACTGAGGACATTTGGCCCCTACTTAACTTCTAGTCTTCCCGTATTTTTTTTTTAACATGCCTAAATTTACTTGCACTATGTTGATTTACTTGACCTGAAAATTCATTTGACTTAGATTATCTAAATATTATCGTCTGGGAATAGACTTAATTTATCTAAAAACTCATTTCCGAAATTTCACTTATTATAAGAGACAATTTATATTGACTATTTCACTCATAAATTTATAAGCCAATCCAAATTCAGGATTCTACCTAGTTACCAAGTATCATTTCGACAAAACACCATCACAAAAAAAATTTCGCACCCTTTAAGCCAATAAGATGTATTATTACAAATAAGTGAGTTTTGAAAAGCGAAATATTTTTGACGTTTTAGAAACATATTGTTTAAATACTGTCAAAGTGTGTATATTTTCAGTGTTATCAGTTTTTATTAAAAACGAGTCGATTCGGACAGGAATCTATTCAAAACGTTGAAAAAGCAAACTTAAATATAACACCTCAAATCACAAAAAAAAAATTGCTAAGCAACCAGCTCTCGTAACAATCTGAAAAATTTTCCGCAAACATTTACCGCTTATGATATTATATATGAAAAATTTTATTGATTGGCCGTTGTTTGCAATTGAAAACCACGATTCACGATTACTAGATGAATAGCCTGAAATATCTTATTAATTTTACAAATTTTAATTTATATCACTAAGGGCCGGTATTTTCACTTGCGAATAAAGGTTTAGATAAATTTATCCTTCGGATAAATATTTTTGTCGTCTTTTCACTTGCAAATAAATTTATTCGAAAGAATAATATCTGTTATTCGCGAGATAAATTATTCGGTACTTGGGTAGCGCATTTGATCTCAACCAGTAAATAGGTAAATCATTATAAAGATCCTATCATTTGACGCTGGCAACATATTTTCGAATTTTGGATACTTTTGTTGAATACATTGACAAACATTTACTTTGAACTGAAACAAATATACAAAAAGTACAAGAACAATTTTACAATATACATATCCCGCTTACCGCATATGAGTGCTGAATTAGATGGTACACTTGTTAAATTACAGTCTCCCGGGGTTAAAAATGCATAATATAGATCACATTGACATTAAAGATGTCAAACAAAATTTTGACAACTACGATTCAAAAATAGTTGACACATTTCATCCTTGTCTGCTTAACGTGGCTACACCAAACTCCATCCTTCTCTACTGACACAAATTCACTCTGCAAGGCTACTAATTCACGAACATTAAAGTTATTCGACAAATAGCTATTTGTTTGTGTAAAATGTGCGAAAAGACGCAATGGAATTATTCGTTGGATAAATATATAGAATAAATTTATTTAACGAATACTTATTCGAAACTTTATTCGGAAGTGAAAATACCGGGCCTAAATGACACGTAACTCATAAAATAGGAAAAATGACTATAGCTACGAAGTGTCGTATCTCAGTTCCCTAGGGGCTGTCCTTAAATTACGTAACGCTTCAAGGGGGGAGGGGGGTCAAGAGTAGCGTTACGCAGTGTTACGAGTGGGTGGGGGAGGGTTAATGTGTGCGTTACGTAACGATAAAATATAAAAAATATTGCTAAACTTTCTTTAATAGTTTTGAAACATTTAAATTTCGCGGTGCTAATTCGTATATGCAGGCAGTCGTTTGTTTTCAATAACAGTCAACATAATATGTCGGGCACAGTTCAAATTCGGGCCAGTGGTCTTTCATTCGTGCAATGCAATTCATATTAAAACATGAATTCAAGTAGCGTTGATAAGGAAAAACTTTTCAATAGTTTGTTAAAAGCATATGGAAATGCATATGCTTTTAATTTCTGTGCTGTTATTTTTTCAGCTTTATGTACATTAGTTTAATTAATTTCTGTTTCAAATTTTAACTGAATATAAAGGAGGCCATATACTTTTATATACAGTAAACAAATTGGGGTGACAAGTCGTAGGGCAAGAGTAGTACATTTTTTTTATCTTTATGTATATTAATTTAAACAGTTTCTGTTCTGTTCTGTTATTTTTCATCTTTATGTACATTAATTTAAATAGTTTCCGTTTCAAATTTTAACTGAATATTAAGGAGGCCATATGCTTTTATATCCAGTAAAGAAATTGGGGTGACAAGCCGTAGGGCAAGAGTAGTACATTATTTTTCATCTTTATGTACATTAATTTAAATAGTTTCTGTTCTGTTCTGTTATTTTTCATCTTTATATACATTAATTTAAATAGTTTCTGTTTCAAATTTTAACTGAGTATTAAGGAGGCCATATACTTTTATATCCAGTAAAAAATTGGGGGGGTCAAGTACTGCGTTACGTAATATATGGGGGGGGGTTCATGTTTGCGTTACAGGCGCGTTACAAAGGGGGGAGGGGTATCAAAAATTTCTTAATTTTGCGTTACGTAATTTAAGGACAGCCCCCTATGGTTTTCATAAGACAGAAAGAACCAATCGACGTACGTATATTATGCTGAACTAAATTAATAACCATCTAATGGAAATTCAGTAAAAATATTCACACTGTCAAAAAATATTTATATTTAGTTAAAAAATAAACTTGGTCAAATTGTACCATCAATTTCTGTACCAATAACTTTATTTAAACTTATTTGAAATAATTTCTAATTATCTATTCTCGGTGAGACAATCTGTTATTATTGACAGATTAACTAATATTAATAAGTTATAGAAGAATTACAAAATAATAAGAGATAAAAGTTGAACCAACCTCGCCTACTGTCAGTCCAATTTGGCCAACAGAGGCATCGCAGATCTCAGTATCTCGGGAAATCAGCTATCACTGCTACCAGGAACATTTACTGCAACAAAATTTCAGTTATTTAACTATTTAGAGTTTGACACTAAAATAAACAAATACACAATATTTTAACCCCCACGACAAAAGTTTTTCACGAGTATTGCACTTACTACAAGTGGAACACATTTTCATTTGTAGGTTAAAATATACTGACAAAAGACAGGTATAATAAACAGCAAACACCGGTCTTACTATTAGTTCGAACTGTCTGTCAGAGTCGATCTGTAGTTTCACTGGTCGAAACGAAATTTAAATAAAAATAATAATGAATGTAGAATAGTAAATAAATTATTGTTATTAAAAAATGAAAAATTCGTGACAACCAGTAGCATTAAAAATATAAACCAAGCCAACAATTTTGCGAATTTTAAAATAAATGTCTGACTTGTGATCAATATATCAAGTATATAATACCATTTAATTTTTTCCTAAAGTATTGAAATATCGTGTATGTAAAGGGTTAAATAAATTAGAATAATAATTATTTATAGTTTCACAGAACACAATAATGGTTGGTAGCATGAACAACTGATGATAGCGAGCAACTGACGAGCAGTGTTTTACCTGTCAATCGTTTATGGATTGTTTTGGGAAAAATACTTCTATACCTTGTTTCATTTAAGCCATTCAGTATTGCATAGCATAGGGAATAGTTTTGACCTCTCTGGCTGAAATTGGAGTTAAGCGACATGTTTACCCAATGTAATTTTGGCTACTTCAAGTTTGCGCTGTTGCCTGCTCCATCTACTGAATGGCTTAAATGGAACAGAGTATAATAAAAGTTGAGTACAATCAAATTTTCTATAACGATGCAAGATGGTGGCAAAATCCGGGATCACCAGAAGGTGCAAAATTAGTTTGTCGTTTTAGAGGTTCCAAGAAAGAGAATAAAATTTACTCTAGCTTGCCACCAATTATTTCTACATAAAGTAGCATTAATCGTTAAAAAAAACTTTAGTTGGGGGAGTTAAAAAAGTGAGTATTTCTTTCTTTTGGTGTCAAACTAACTGTATAATAGTATATTATGTTATTAGGAGTAGAAAGCGGTCTTTTTGTGTTGAACCCAGCTATTGCGGCCGAGGCGCTAGCCGAGGCTAGGCAAGCTCGGTAAAACACAAAAAGGGCGTTCTACTCCGAATGATATATACTATTTTTTCTTCAAGTGTTTCAAAGAATTTTTTGACATTTTTTTTTGGATTTTTTTAGTTGTAGAGTTTGCTATTTATGCCAAAGCAGGCTGTATACACTACAAAACAAAAACGCGGTGAACTAAAACACTAACATTTTTTTACTAGTACAACAATAACAACATTTTTGTACTAGTAAGACAAGGAACATCTTCTACAGTGTGTGTACAGGAGCATAATATTAATATTATAATACGCTTGAAGAAAAATAGTTTTTAATATAGGACAGTGGACACTGCACGATTTAAATAACGCAGATATATTAGTTTGTAATATTGTAACCAATATGGTTAGTAGGCCAGTACCGTCCGTAAAGCACTTGTACTTTTCATCTATAAACACAGAAGCCAAGCGGTTCAATGGTTACCGACTGACCGAGTTCACGTCCGCAACGTTCTGTTTCACACCCGAACTGCACTAAGTACCTCGCCGAAAAAGAACAAGAAAGTGCTCCCAATTAAAAATAATCATAATATACTACGTTTTCTACTTTGTCATAGAAATCAAAGTGGAAATTTTCATCATTTTTAATAGCGTACTTATAATTTATTATAGTCTTAAATTCAATTTAAATTAAAGTGAAATACTATTAATAATAATGAAGCTACTATAATATGGTAATATACCATAGTCAAATTTTAACTATCTTAGAATGCGAAAATACAGGCTGTTCCAAAACGAGTTTATACTGTCGTTATTTTAAAAACTATTCAATATAATTATACAAAATTTAGTATCTACAGGTTTTCCGACATGCCCGTTTCAGCTAAAATATTTTCAAAACAGTAGCCATTCCGGTTTAACCGGAAGTAGACCCTAACTTTCTTATTTTAAATAAAATACTATTTTTTTTATTTTACCATTGAATTCGGCAGAAAATTTTACATACGAAACTATAAAAAAAAATTACTAATGATCAACCACTTCTGGCGTAATTCAACTTTTTTAATTTTTTCACTAATAACGGTCACTTATTTATCATTCTGTATCTTGAGAATGGAAACAAATTTCTATAATCTGTAAAAACAGTTTTATGAAGAAAGCTTTTTTTTACAATAGTATAAATTAATAATCGACAATTTTTGAACATTGTAATTTCCGCGTCAACATAAAGTTAAAGTTCAGAAAATCCAAAAAATCATTTTTTTTTAAATTGGAACATTCCATTTTTACTTCCTTGTACGAAGTAAAGGAAGTATTGTATTCGCGAAAAATTTCGGTTTCCAGATTTCAACGGAAATATCCATTTTGGCCATCCCTGAATCCATTCTGACTAATTTCGTCGTGACGTCTGTACGTACGTATCTCGCATAACTCAAAAACGGTAAGCCGTAGAAAGTTGAAATTTTGTATTTAGGACTTCTATAACATCTAGTTGTGCACCTCCCTTTTTGGTCATTACATAATTACCAGAAATGGTACTTTTTTTGAAGCCTATAATAGATTTTAATGAAAAACTATATTAAAATATAATCTAAAACTTTGCAAGTTTAGTATATAAGACTTTTATATCAATTGGAATAACATAGTAGAATTTGGTTAAAACAGGCTAACCGGAAGTGATATATTACCTGAAGGTGTTAACAGTTTTTCTTCAATAAAATTGTTTCATTTTGATTTTAGAAATAAATGCTTCAAATAAGAGATTTAGAGAATTAAATTCTGCGTCTAGCACATTAAGTATTATTAAATTAGCCCTTTGTATAAGCGAGATATGTAAATTTAAAAATTATATACTTTTTGGTTCTTGTAATGAAGCTTGCTATGGATTAGGACAAAAAATAACAAAAAAATAAAAAATAGATGTTAATGTCAAATTATGTCAAATACGTGCAATTTTATAATTGAGTCTATACTTCATAATAGTCTTGCGTACAAGGAAGTCGTATGGTGTCCACATCAGATTTTTTATTATTTATCATATTAAATGTAATATCAGTGCCGAATTAAGACATTTTGCGCCCGGTGCTAACTTTTAAAAACCACCATTTTCAACAAAGGAAAAGATAAATATTACAAATTTTGTTTTTTCATTACGCTAATTTTAAAGTTTGAAACTCCATCTAATGTTTTTTAGATGACAAAGTGTATTAATCTTATTTCGAAACTCAGGTTGGTCATTTCTTAAAATTATTATACCCACAGATGGGTCAAGTTTCAACTTATGTGGGACCTAACAGAATTTCTCCGTTATTTTTGTCGCTTTACGGTTTTCGATTCAGTTCCGGTTCGAAGTCTCGTAGAATAGGCTATAGGTAGACATTATGAAAGTCCATGATCTCCCATATTTTTGAAATTCAATGAAGTTATTTTCGAATTGGTTCTGAAACGTTGGTTAATAGAACATTTCAAATGTTCACTAAAAAAATCGTCACCAGTTTCACGACTTTGTAGTCAAAACTTTTTCGCTACAGCAGTCACTTGTCCAAGTTTCCAATTGTTTGTTATATTATGTCAACATAGGTATTTAATTAATTAAATTTTTAACCAGTTGCTAAAAATTAACTACTGAGTTACGGAATCTGATCAGATAGCCACTGAAACCGCTTAATTACTATTTTTATTTAAAAAAAATTAATAACGTGCTCTGCTCGGTGTACCGCCCTTTACGTATCTACCGCCGGGGGCTATAGACCCCAAAAGCCCCCCCATTAAGCCGACACTGTGTAATATACGAAGTAATCAGAAATAGAAACTATATCATAAAGCTAAAACAAAATGTTCATAGCCAACTAAACTTATAAACAAATACTAACGTATACAATTTAAATATTTTCCATTTTACTTAAAATGTATCAAATTTCAACATAGTACATACTACACAAACTACGCTTATTTTTTGAGAAAGAAATGATTGACCTAATAAAAAACGGGGTGTTCCATTTAAAAAATTGACTTTACGCTGACGTAGAAATTACAATTTTCAAAAATTGTTGACTTAATTTATATTATTGTGAAACTCTTTTTATAGATTATAGAAATTAGTTTCTATTCTCGATACACAGAGTGATAAAAAAGTGCATAACCGTTATTAATGAAAAAATTTAAAAAGTTTAATTATACCGGAAGTGGTTGATCATGAGAATTTTTTTATGGTTTCATATGTAAAATTGTCTGCTAAATTCAATGATAAAATAAAAAATCTGATGTGGCCAGCACATTACCTTCCGTCAGTTCTATGGTTCTATGTATTTTGTACAAATTTCATACGGAAAGTTCCTTGCTAAATATTCTATTTCTTGTACATTACCTTCCGGCAGCTGCATGTATTTTATGCAAATTTCATACAGAAAATTTATGTCTTAAATTATTATTTTGTGACGTTTTCTATATACAGTGTAATGTATCTGCGGAAATAAAAGATTTATTATTATTATTTCTTGTACATTACCTTAAAGCAGTTGTATGTATTTTATACAAATTCCATACAGAAAGCAAAAGATCCTATATTTCAGTAAAATTATGTCAAACACACTATGTTAATTTCACTTGACACTGACATCTTTCAATCAGAATTTTCTTAATATAGTAGCTGTTTTCATAGCTATAGCTACTTTATGAAATTTAATTTCTTTATAACTTTTTAACTCTATATCCATTTAATATTAAGTATAAAATGCAGTCAAATCGTATAGAGAATAAAATATTCTTTAATATTTATAATAACATTAAATGTGAAAAAATGATATTTAACATAGTTTTTTCAAGAAAAACTGTTAAAATCTTCAAATGATGGTACTTCCGGTTGATCAATTGTAACCAAAATCTAATCAGCTCTTCATATGGATGTAACGAAGAAGTATACGAAAAAATTATAACTTTTGAAACTGTAGTATTAGAGTTATCGCAGACGAAAATTTTGTTACACACACACATCCACACACACACACACATCCACACACACACACACACACACACATTCACACACACACACACACACATACAGACATCATCGTAAAAATAGTAAATTCGTATTCTAGGGACCCTAAAACGTGCTTATTGATTAAAAACTCATCATCGAATTTTTTGACCAAAGACAATACCTTCCTTACCTAAAGGTGACGGAAGGTAAAAATATAGCATTTCATTTAAAATAAGAAAGTTAGGGTCTACTTCCGGATAAACCGGAAGTGCTACTCTTTTGAAAATATTTTAGCTGAGACGGGCATGTCGGAAAACCCCTAGATACCAAATTTCGTAAAATAATATTGAACTGTTTTTAAAATAACGATAGCGTAAGTTCGTCCTGGGATTAGTGAAAGAATTTTGTTTACATATTAATTAGTTCGCAAAATACACGTGATTGAAGTAAATTTATAATTAGTATGATGTATCAGGTCTTTACAATTTGATTGGTTGCCTGATTTTAAATGCGAGACTGGCGCGCCTTTGTAATTTCATTGGATTTCATCAATGGACCCAATATTGTCAAACAATGTTCAAACTATTTCAATGTTCTATTTTCTATTATTTATGTTATTCAAATAAAACCAAATCCATAAACAGTTCTAATATAAATAAGAAAGTTGCATTCATAAATACAACAAATAAAAGAATTTACTTGAATTGAGCATCATAAAATCGTTACAATCACTTGATTCACTAACATGATTATTCTATATAAATATGAAGTGGAAAGTAATGATATACAGTCTGACTGAGACAATGAGGAGCATATGCACAGCACGTTTCCAAGTTTCTACGACCGAATAACTATAAACGATACTTTCCTATAACCACAAGCCACAACACAAAACAATTCAAGGACGATAACAAGCATAAGTGAATTGAATTGTCGCGAATGAAACCCGAATTCGTATAAGGAAAAGTCGCACATCAACTAGTTCATACAGAGAAATCAACAAATGCTCATTCATCATTACTAACATTTTACTAATGACCGAGTTGTTCATATACAGAATATTAAAAAATCTGATGTGGCCAGCACATAACCTTTCGTCAGTTATTTGAGGCATTTACGAAAATTCTACCGGTGAACTGTTACCGGTAAACAGCTGTTTATCAGGTTATAGCTACCGGAATAGATATTTTAAGAACACAAGTGGTAAACAGGGTAGATCCATAACTTGTATATAAAAAAAAAATTGAAACAGGTTAGAAATTTGATATAGTTAACAAACTTTTAACGCACGCACTTTGCTTTGCATCACTACCTTATTTTTGACATTAGATTCCGGTAGATGGATCTGGTAGATATTGTACAACACGGTAACTTTTTACCGCTTGTGTTTTCGAACACAGTCAGTAGATGCGGTATCTACCGGTAGAATTTTCGTAAATGTCTATATATTTTCTATAAAATCCATACAGAAAGTTCTTTGCAAAAGATTCTAAATTTCTTGTATGTACATTACCTTTTGACAGTTGTATGTATTTTATACAAATTCCATACAGAAATTGTAACACAAATATACTACGAATATGTGAATTGCACTTGACACTGACATCTTTCAATTAGAATTTTCTTAATATAGTAGTTGTTTCTAACATATCTGGCTAATTTATGAAATTGAATTTCTTTATAATTTTATAACTCTGTATCCATTTAATATGAAGTATAAAATGCAGTCAAATCGTATAGAGAATACAATGTTCTTTAATATTTATAATAACATTAAATGTGAAAAAATATTTAACATCGTTTTTTCAAGAAAAACTGTTAAAATCTTCAAATGAGGGTACTTGCCGTTGACCAATTATAACCAGAATCTAATCAGCTCTTCATATGAATGCAATGAAGAAGAATACGAAAGAATTATAATTTTTGGAATTGTAGTATTAGAGTTATCGTAGACGAAAATTTTGTTACACACACACACACACACACACACACACACACACACACACACACACACACACACACACACACACACGGACACACATACATACACACACACACATGTACATGCATACATACACACATACACATACGTACAGACATCATAGTAAAAATAGTAAAATCGTATTCTAGGGACCTTAAAACGTGCTTTTTCATTAAAAACGCATCACCGAATTTTTTGACCAAAGACAATACCTTCCTTACCTAAAGGTGAAGGAAGGTAAAAATTAAGAAACCTTTTATGTACAAAAAATTACGAGCTTTAATATTATATTTTTGTAAAAAAATTATACGGGCCAGTTTTCAAGAAAATAGCAAAAAACTCATTTTCATTTTTCGCACATTTGATCCAAGATGGTTTCAAAATCCGGGGTCGCTAGAAGGTGCAAAATTAGTATGTCTTTTTGGAGATCCCAATAAAGGGAATAAAATTTATTCCAGTTTGCCACCATATATTTCCACAATAGCCTCTTTTAAACGCCCTGCCGACTGGCCTATTAGAGTCTGGTTGTTATTCAAAAAAATTGATATGAAATTATAAAACCATATCTCAGATCTGGTTACTTTCAGGCCCATGTTTAGTAAGACTTTTCGACTTATTGTAACCTCTACTAAATTAAACATAAATTTTAAGTTTCAGGGTTCATTTGGGAGTGAACCCGGGCCGTCCGAATCATAGTAGCTCACGGCATGTACAATAATTTTACACTCACATCAGCTCTGGCGACAAATCTGTTCAAGAGTACTTTTCAGTTGCATTTTGTGTCAGTATGCAACAATACTATCTCAGCAGCAATGTGGGACATATATTGCGATAAGACTTCCGACAAGTAACAAGTTATGCACGAATGTAAAGTTGGTTGCCGTTAAAATTTGAACGATATTTTGGTGATTTTAACGATAGATCAAGATGATATTTCAGTGACTTCAACGATAAATCAAGACACAAACATAATTTTTCTTTTAAAAAATATTAATTTTTGTTTAATTTTATTGACTATTTAAATAATAATAAATCGTCTTCAAACCATTGTTGTAAAATTGTACATAAATTTTTATTTTAGTACAATGTCAATAGGTTCATTATCATAAATAAAAATAAAATAAAATTTATCTATGCACATTTTTAGAAATAAGGTAATTAAATATTTATACCTATGTTATGTAATCCAAGCCACCAACATATCTTTCAGATAATGCTAGTAACTACAAATCAGGCGAATGAAACAGGTGAACAACAAACAATGTATGGAATTCTTGGTATGTGAAGGTGAGGGGCAAGGTGTAATAGCATTAGTACGCTCAGAGGTAGATCGTTATGACTTACGCACTATTTTATTCTATTACACAAATATATGTATTTGCTAAGGACGCATATAATTTTTTTATTCTATTTGACTTAAAAATGTTTATTTATATGTCTAAAAAAGCTTTGTACTTATTTCATTAATTGTATCGTTCATGGTTTTTAATGGTAACATTAATAACTGTAAAAACAGTTTATGTCGCTTTGTCAGATAAGTATTCATTGACTTCATGTCGTAGCTTAATTGGTAGAGTATCCTACTAAGCATAGGAATGTCTTAGGTTCAAATTTCAAATAATCTTTCATTGTACTTAAATAATTGAATTGTTCTTAGATACTGTTACAATAAAAGCTGTATAAAACAGTTTATAATATAGTTATTTTGTAAGTATTTAAAATAAAATTCTAAAATACAGGTTGTAAATGAAATAAGTACATTAAATTTAACCAGTAATGTAACTCGTCGGGAGCAACAATATATCTTAATTTTTTCTTTTCTAAATCTCTAGTTTTTGAGTTAATTTTTTTAAAAGATTTGTTTAGATTTTAGTTATTCGCCTATGGCAAACATCTCTGCTGCCCTATCTAACTCAAAGTTCGATATACACAGCACAAAAATTGTCGGGTGGTGGTTGCATTCTTGCAGACGCAGTAATTAATAGACGATTAACGGAAAACATATTTATTATTGTAACGTGGAATGCCCGCCGTCGCTTTCGGAGTCGCGCCGCGAGCGAGCTACTGTCTATTTATAGCGATGACGCAATCGCGCTAGCAGCCGGGCTACGTAGGCACACAGGTCGCGACGTGTTTAATTACTTCCGGTCGCCTGAACCTTTTGTGTTCATTGATATTATGCGGTCGAACATTCTAGAGCTTTTTTAGAAGATAATGACAGCTATATAAAAGGGACGTAGCTGTGTTCGGGAGTTAGTTAATTACATGGAGTGTTAGAAAGTAAAGTGTTAGTGAGAAGCACAGCAGTATCGTAGTGAGCGTATGCAGTTGGTGTCGAGTAGGTACTCGGGAAGTTACTGGTATATTGGGATAGCTGTGGATGTGAATACTCGGTAGTGTTAACGAGTATTGGGAAGCTATAGTGTACAAGGACAGTAACAGCGAGTCGGAAAGTTACTGGTATACCGGGATAGCTGTTAAAGAGAATACTTGATAGTGTGGAAGAATATTGGGAAGCTAGGTATACGGGGACAGTACCGGCAAGTGGAAGTAAATACTCAGCAGTGGTGTTGAAGAATTGTGGCATACGAACAGTCGGTGATACTGAGGCTGTGGAAGTTAGACAGAGAGTTACATAGACAGATAGTGTTGTGAAAAAGTGACTTTTGTCCGAGCAGTTAAATATACAGACGCTGTTGAGTCAGTTGAGTATATAGATGCTGTGGAGGTCGATAGGCGGACAGTTGAACGTGATATAAGTATATAATGATATAAATATAGTGATATAAATATCGCGTAAACAGTCTACAAGAGGCTGCAACAAACCGGCAGTCTAAGATTAGAACGCGTAGTGAAATAAATAATTTGATTGATGTTATTTTTATTCTTTCGGGTTAGTGCTAACCCAGTATGTGGGAAATGCGTGATTTTATGTAAGTATGTATGTATGTATGTGGAAATAAATAGTAATATTAATTGATTAAATAAATAGTGTTAGTTTATCTAGTTAATTATAGTTTTAGTCTTAATTAGTTTTTAATAATTGTTTAATAATAGTAATAGTAACTTTCATTAAAGTTTAATAAACACTTAATTTTAATTAATAATATTAGTCTCATATTTACACTTCACCCAAATAAATAAAAACGTTACATTATTAATAAATTCGTAATAGTACAATTTTTAAAATAAAGAAATTTAAATTTTGTATAACAAAATTATAAAATTGTGTATTAAACCAGGCTTCTAAACATATGTGAAATATTAGTTTAAATACGTTATTCAAAAAGTACAAACTTTTTATTGTTCCCACCCAAATATTTTTTAATGAATTTTTTTACAGCTGAGAATTTTCGTCTGTGCACAATAAAGACACCTTCTTTAGTAAATCAGTGAACATGAACAATATAAGCCATTTGCTAAATTGAAGTCTGCTATATGCTGAAAACATTGAACTTTTTGCAAATGGTATGGATATAACTGTTGCTTTTTTAAAATTGTCATATGTGACATTCCGTACTGTAATAAAGATGTACAAGATTAACAAATGTACGAATATTAGGAACAGAATGATTTGGAAACACTCCGTCCATGACACTGTCTTTATGTCAACCACAAAGTAAAATGTACTACACACACGAATAAACAAATAAATAAACCATAGGTAAGAAATTACAAAGTCTGTGTATTCGCTATTCGTAAACGTAAGCATTTTGACAAAAATTTTCCATATAAACAAATTTAAATGCAACAACTGACAGGACTGTCAATTGCTAAAAAAAAATTTTCATAGCTGTTGCTACTGCATTAAGTTATTAGAAAAATACGTGGAAAGAATCGTCAATTTACGGGTTTTAAAAATGCTAAAAAAATATGCGATTTCGTGAAAAAGTTATTAAGAAATATCGTTGCTCTCGACGAGTTATATTACTGGTTAAATTTAATGCACTTATTTCATTTACACCCTGTATATGAAGCCTGCGTCTCATTCTCAAAAATTCTAGTGTGATCCTCATATCATTTCTTACAAACCACCTGTACATAACAACGTCGTCATCACCTCATACCTCTCACCATCCTCTCACCGCGACCTCTAGCATCCATTCCTCTGACCACAACACCAGTCACCATCACACCTTTGCAGCCTTAACATGGCCTCCTGTTCTTTCTACACCTTTTAGTGCGCGACGCGCGATGTTATACCATAAAATGTACCGTCCGAACTTCTACGAATCGGTGTGCCTTCGCTGCAGTGACACCGTCTACCAAGTCGACCGCGTTGGGCCCCTGAAAGACTTCACCTTCTTCCATAGCGGGTGTTTCAAGTGCTCGGTGTGCGGTACCAAACTCACGCTGAAGACATACTACAACAACCAGCATCGCCAGGAAGATAAGGAGGTTTACTGCAGTTCCCACGTGCCCAAAATTGGGCCGGGGCATTTGGATGGGTCCTCAGTGGGGATTAGGTCTGCGTTAAATGTCCCGAGGAGTCAGAATTTTGTGAATGAGCAGATACGAGGACCGGGAAGGGGGTCGTATGAAGTTGATGGTGAGTTTTGATATTGTAAATTGATAAATTATTATATCATCACGGCATGTTACCCATTTCTGGGTGTGCAATGTTATTAATAATGTAAAGTGCAGTATGGTGGTAATATGTGAACAGTTGTGCGGTGTTGTGATACAGAATTAGCGCTAAGGATGGTGCTCAGTGTGCAAGTTACTACGTCTTGTTATTCCAGCATTCAAGTCTATTATACAGGGTGTTTACTAATACACTCATATCCGGAAACGCACTCCCGAGACTAAAGAGCGATTCTAATCACTCAGTTCAGGGACTAAAATTCAAATTCAGACTCAGAGGGATTAAATATGAAAAAATCCCTGGGAGACTAAAGTAAAAATAAACAAGATGTTTCCATAACATCATATAGACTACGTTTATCTCGATAATTCAAGCCGGCTTCAAGTACATTATGACTTGAAAAATCCTATTGATTTATCTCAGCGGATTGAAAATAGGATTGAGTTACTTTCAATCTTCTTTAAATTCGTATTGACTAAAAAAAGATAGTTATATACTTGATTATGCAGACAAACAGAGAGAGGTATATGATCTAATTTCATCCTGGATATATAACCCTAAAATCTAAAAAATGTTATGTTGTTATTTGTTTTCTCTCTCAAAAACATTTATTTCTTCATCACTCCAAATATTTCGCTTTTCGACAATTTTACTAAGTTTTATGTCGCGACTTATAAAATGAGGTAAAATGCAAACAACCAATAACTGATATGAATTTAGTAACACTGCAACATATTGCGGATGTGCGCATGCGTAGTTACATTATTTGAAGCGTCACTGTTTATTTCGACAGAAGTCAAGCCGCTTCGTAAGTCCAAGCCTGTTACTTTATAGGCTTGACTTGACATTTTCAAGCGGCTTCAAATATTAATCTCGATCGTTTATTTCGAAGATTGAAAAGGGATTTACTAAATTCAAGCGGCTTCAAATGTCGAGATAAACGTAGTCATAGTTACTATGATTTATTTATTCGTATCTGCACTACATTTTGAGCGGGCGTTGAGTTTAAATTTTTGACATTTGTATTGTCAAATTGTAAGATTAATTTCTTTTACACTAATTTGGTTCCATTTGATACGGGAGTGCAAAAAATAGCGTATATACCCCAGGACTAAAGTGCATTCAATCCCTCAGGTGATTATTTCCCTCACCTTCGGCTCAGAAAATAAGCTTCACCCACAGGATTGAATATGCACTTTAGTCCCTTAGTTATACTATTACCTCCCGTCATACCGTAGGTAAGGGAGATAATGTAATCGTGCCAAATATTCGATGGTGAGTTTTCAGTAAATAAGCACGAATTAAGGTCCCTACAACACGTTTTTACTATTTTTAAGATGATGTTTGTGTGTGTGTGTGTGTGTGTGTGTGTGTGTGTGTGTGTGTGTGTGTGTGTGTGTGTGTGTGTGAGTGTGTGTGTGTGTGTGTGTGTGTGTGTGTGCGCGTGCGTGTGTGTGTCTGTGTGTGTCTGTGTGTGTGTGTGTGCGTGTGTGTGCGTGTGTGGGTGTGTGTGTGTGTGTCTGTGTGTGTGTGTGCGTGTGTGTGCGTGTGTGGGTGTGTGTGTGTGTGTGCGTCTTGATTTTTTCGTCCACGATAACTCTTACAACAAACTTCCGAAAATTTCTATTTTCCGTATTTAGGCTTTCTATATTTATATAACGAGTTGATTAGATTTTGGGTAAAATTAGACAACCAGAAGTGACACTTTACTTGAAGCCCATAACAGTTTTTAATGAAAAATTATATTAAAATATAATCCGAAACTTTTCAATTTTAGTATTTAAGACTTTCATATCAAGGGAAATAACATATTAGATTTTGGCTAAAATTGATAAACCGGAAGTGATACTTTACTTGAAGCTCTGAACAGATTTTGGTGAAAAATATATTATATATTCCAAAACTTTTCTAATTTGGTATTTAAGACTTTTAGATTAATGAAAACGACATATTAGATTTTTTCTAAAATTGATAAACCCGAAATAGTACTTTACTTAAAGCTATACACAGATTTTCTAGAAAAAAACTATTAAAATATGATCCAAAACTTCTCAAATTTGTTATTTAAAATTCGTATATAATTTGAAACAAAATCAACCGGAAGTGATACTTTACTTAAAGCTCTTTGCTATTTTAAACATGAATTGGCGGGAAGTCATGTGCTGGCCACATCAGTGTGTTATAGCTAATCCTCATTTTTGGATTAGTGTACTCTATTCTATCTCGGTAATTAAAATTTAATCTTCATTTTATTATCGAACAAGTTATTTGGATAAGATTAGATTATGTTTCAAGAAATAAACTGCCAAAATTAGAGTAAAATTCGCTAATGCAAAAATAAGGATTAGCTTAATCTTTTTTGTGATTCGAGCTGTAAATGGCGGGAGGTATTGTGTTGGCCACACCAGATTTTTAATTTGTGCGTCGATCGTGCAAAATAACCATCACGAACGTTAAGGAATTACCGATCTCAGACAAAATTGGGGACTGAGCGAAGCAAACATTGTCTTCGATCGGTAAGCTGTCCTTACCGTTCTTAATACTTAATATACTATTGATCGAATTAAATTTTTTTGAAAGATACGCAACATATTTTTATTATTATGTTCTTAATAATTTTTACTGGAATCTGGAATACCTGCTATATCATCTTCCATCTTCTAGGATTTCTGGAGCACTCAAAAATAAATTGCGGAAATGCAATACGGTTCATGGACTAAGTTTCTATAGGCAAATATAGATATAGAAACCGCATTACGGCGTTAATGAGTACATACTGCACAAGTGTATGTATGTATATTGATTTATGAACAATTTTATTGGCGATACAATTAGCAAAAATAGGGCAGTTGGTCTAAGTCTAGACTCTAGAAACAGACTCACAAACAGACCGACAGACAAAACAGCTGTTGTATGGACATACCACATGGCGTAGGTTTATAACTACTTTTACACAAACTGACTAATTATTCATCTGATATATGTATGTATTTATGAATTATTATATCTGTTATTTTACTAGATCTTTTAATATTTATTCAAATTTTGTACATAGCAAGGTTGTCAAGCGTATTTTCATATTTACAAGACAGTATTTTATACTAGATTTCTCTTAAAATGAAGAAATAGCAGCATATTAACTGTCTTACTGTCTAATAATTATATTTCATATACAGGGTGATTCATCGGTCTGTCCTCTCTTTATAACTCTTTTATTTTAAGTCAGATAGAAAAACTCTTCAAATATAATTTATATGATATAGTATTATCTATCTACGTACCATATCCATTTGTATACAGGTGCTCCATTTAAGCGCAACAATATGTAACTTTATATTTCTTAATGGAACACCCTACATTTATTTACTTATTTTGATAGTTTTTTTTTTAAAAAAGTAGTAAGTAATAAGGGCTCTAAAATTATAAATTAAGAAGTTATTTACCTTTATTCGTTGAATGATATGTTTCTATCATGTTATTAATAACAAAGTAAGCTATGGATAATTTGATCAATTGTTTCAAATTTAAACAAACAAGTTGTCCAAATAGTCTAATGCCCGGTTTCTCCACAGCAACTTAAGTCGTTGATTATTGAAGTGCTACTTAATTGTAAGTCGGTCTTATATCCCAATTGCGTTGCACCAGCAAATTCAAATGCGAACTTAACTTATGTCACAAATTACATTGGCAACAGCGTAAAATATATCAAAGCTGTCATTGTATATGTCAGTGTTTATATGCTTACATTTGTATCAACAGTATTCGATATGGATTTACCGGATTTCCCTAATTTTGACGACGTTAACATCGTGGATAATGTGGACGAAGTTGATTTTGTCGATATTGTTGAAAATGTCAGAATTCCGCGACAAATATATAATAGGATTGATTTGTTTCAATTATATGACTACAAACATTTCTTCTGTCGGTTCAGAATAACTAAAATCATAGCTATAGATATTGTCCTTTTGGATATTTGAGACCGCATTAGTTTTTTTTATTTTCAATTATCGCCTTATATTCATCCACAATCTCCGTTAGCAATTTTTTCTCTTCTTTGCTATAATTAATACGTTTTTTGTCCATATCGCTGAAGACGCACCGTAACTTCACGAAGTGAAACAAATTTACTGTGACTGATATGACAACTGTCATATATGACACATAAGTCACTGTTTTTTCGACTTACATTTAAGTGCTACTTACGTCTCACATTTTGACATTTTTGCGTGGTGTAACAGTTTACGGTGGAACTTAGGAATAAGTTACGACTTAAGTCTTAAGTTGCTCTGGAGAAACCGGGCATTAGTTTATCATTGTTGATGTTGATGTGAAAATGAATAATACAAATTTTAGTAAAGATGAGATGGTTAATATAATATTTATAATAGAAAAATCTATTGAAGTTGAAGTACAAGTTTTCGGGCATTTATTATAATTTTGCATTATTTAGTCTGTCACTAAATTTTAATAGCTTCTTTGGAATTAGTGTAATGTTTAAAATAAGTATTAATAAAAAAGGACCAAAATTTTGTATTATATCATGTTTTTTTTTCACTCTGAACTACTATTTTTTATGAACGTAAATAACTTCTTAATTTATAAATTTAGACCCCTTATTACTTAATACTTTTTTAAAGGGAATCTTATTTACTATCAAAATAAGTAAATAAATATAGGGTGTTCCATTAAGAAATATAAAGTTACATATTGTTGCGCTTAAATGGAGCACCCTGTATACAAATGGATATGGTACGTAGATAGATAATACTATATCATATATATTATATTTGAAGAGTTTTTCTATCTGACTTAAAATAAAAGAGTTATAAAGAGAGGACAGACCGATGAATCACCCTGTATAGTACTCGTATACGATGTCTCAAAAGTAACGCCTAACGCCCATGCTTGTGGAATTTGAGTCAGGTGGCTAAAATATATTAAAAATTAAGAATAGATACGTTATAAGCGGTGATGACATCTTATCATCACTTTCTAAAATAAAGGAGTTAAAAAGACTAATCAATCACCCGGTATTGTTTCCCTGAATTCAGTGGCGTAGATAAGTAAGGGTTACGGGAGATACTATACTCAATTTTTTTAAAGAATAATTTTACTACGGGATAAACAAACTATAACGATAACCACCTCAATCAAGTTTTATTCAAATATTTTTAATTGGTAGCGAATCTGGGGAACCGGCTTCGATCCCGACCGACGCCAAATATTTCCAATTTTAAATGGTACAAAATAAGCACGTTTTAGGGTCCCTAGAATACGATTTTACTTTTTTACGATAATGTCTGTATGTGTATGTGCGTGTGTATGTAACAAAACTTTCGTCTGCGATAACTCTAATATTACAATTTCAAAAATTACAATTCTTTCGTATTCTTCGTTACATCCATATGAAGAACTGATTAGATTTTGGTTACAATTGGTCAACCGGGTGTACGCTCATTTGAAGATTTTAACAGTTTTTCTTGAAAAAACTATGTTAAATATTATTTTTTCACATTTAATGTTATTATAAATAATAAAGAATATTTTATTCTTTATACGATTTGACTGCATTTTATAGTTAATATTAAATGGATATAGAGTTAGAAAATTATAAAGAAATTAAATTTCATAAAGTAGACAGCTGTGGAAACAGCTACCATATCTGTATTCTTTTTGAACAAAATCTCAGCTCATTTCAGATAAACTTAGGAAATCGTTGTTCTTTCTGACACAACTGATTTGAGTTGTTCTGAGTAAACTCACTTCCCCCCTTTCCGATGCTACACTACCTGTTTACAAAACTCAAAATGATTTGAAACACTCAGTTTGTATTTTAAGGTTATATAATTTTAAAAAATATATATTCACATGTACAGATATACTTAAATCTTACAAGTAATATATTTTCAACAGTATCCAGCTGTTACAGCAAATGCTATCGGTAAAGAAGGAAATGATAAAATGGAATAAAACCTGTTCTTTTTGCAAAATCACAACTCACTTTAGCTCAACTCAGTTATGTACTGAGCTGAGATACAATTGGTTCAAAAAGAATACAGCTATTATTAAGAAAATTCTGATTGAAAGATGTCAGTGTCAAGTGCAATTGACATAAGTGTGTTTGTCTTATAATTTTACTGGAAATGTAGGATCGTTTGCTATAAACTCTCTGTATGGAATTTGTATAAAATACATACAACAGCCGGAAGGTAATGTACAAGAAATAGAAAATTTTGCAAGGAACTTTTTGTATGAAATTTGTACAAAATACATAGAACTGATGGAAAGTAATGTGCTGGCCACATCAATTTTTTAAAATCAATTTTCAAAATAAATCAATGAGTTTTATTAATATTTTTTTATAAAACCGGACGTTGTTGTTATGGTAACGGCCGCAAAATGAATTTTGCGGCCGTTGTCATGGTAGCGGCCGCGAAATTAGGTAAACAATCACTTTGACACTTGAGAATTGCATGCTTTTTTGTTAATTCCAAAGCCACCTTGAAAGCTAACTTTGTATTTACAATGAAACTGTTTAAAATTAATAAAATTAGTAATTACATATTTTTTACGGTTGCACAAAAAATATTTTGTATACCTTGTCCGCGAAATCCTTTAGCGCCCTCGAGATTGTCTTGCAATTTTTCTTTCAGTACGCTAAAGACTGATTTCGCGGCCTTGATATACAAATAACTTTTTTTGTGCAACCGGACGCGAAATAAGCATTTCGCAGCCGTAATACAGGCCGCGAAATGAATTTCGCGGCCGTTGTCATTGTAGCGGCCGCGAAATTAGGTAAACAATCTCTTTGACACTTGAGAATTGCATGGTTTTGTTTATCAAATGTCAGTCCCATAGCCACCTTGAAAGCTAACTTTCTATTTACAATGAAACTGTTTAAAATTAATAAAATTTGTAATTACATATTTTTTACGGTTGCACAATAGTATATTAAAGAACGTGTTTTATAAGACATGTTTTTTTCGCACGCGTCAAAATTAATTGACAAGTGCGAAAGAAAGTCTTATAAAATGAGTTCTTTATACTATTTTTTATATTTTGCGCCTTCTACAAACTAAAATATTTTACTCAATTTGTGATTATATTTGTAACCATTTGTACAATTTCATGTAAATAATCTTTCCTAAATAAAAAATAATAATAATAATTTCGACATTATATTATTAAAATGAATTGTCAATTAACTAAAAATAAATTAGGTAAAAATGGGTTAAAGAAACGTCATCTAGCACCAACCGTCTAAAACAAAAAATTGCGTATCGAAATGGTCATTACGATACGCAAATGACTTCATTATGAACGCAAAATATAAAAAAAAATATTGTGTACACCTTGTTCGCGAAATCCTTTAGCGTCCTCGAGATTGTCTTACCTCGGCCGCAAGCGGCCTCGGCGACAATTTTTCTGTCGGTATGCTAAAGAGTGATTTCGCCGCCTTGATATACAAATAACTATGACAGCTCTATTAAAATTTGTTTTGCCTGCTTTATTATAGGGATCTATGACAATGTTGTTAGGCAACCCGTACATAAACATTACTAATCCAAGGGGTGGAAGTTAAATCTGTTATTTCCCACCCAAAACATTGTCATTACAGTTAGGAAAGACGTATATCCCAACCTCTAAAAGGTTAGGAATTGACATAACGATATATTACTATACTGATTGTGAATAAAATTTATTTAGTAATCTAATAATGAGAAGAGAACAGTATTACAAACCCATGCAGTGGATATGATGTCTGTGGGTATGTGGAATGGTATGTCGTGAATAATTCTCATTGCTTTGCTGGGCCGCTAACTGTAATACCCGTATTAACATATTTCCTCCGGCTCGCAGAGGAGTCATTAGCCTTATACCAACCAACCAAACCAAACTACGCTGCAACGCTAATATCAATTATGCTAAAGGACTTATTCACTAAACAAAACATTCATAAAGTTACATAACAAAATCTGTTGAAAAAATGTTAGATTTTTTTGAGGTTTCAAGATAATTATTTTTTTTTTCACTTTTCTAACATATCACTGCGTTTAGGACTTCAGGGCCCTGTTTCATAAAACTTCTACACTTGTAAATTACCACTGTAGAGCTTGTCAAACGAATAATTTGACAAATTTCTGTTTCAAAAACCTACAAACCTACAAGTGTAAATTACAAGTGACAAGTAAACTAGTTCGTTTCTACAAGTGTATTTTTGCAGTTTACAAGTGTAGCGTTTCAAAAAATATTTACTGGTTTTTACTACTAGTATTTTACAAGTGAACAGTAACCATGAATGAAAGATTGGTCATTTGAAAATTACAAGTTGACAATTGAATTCTTTATGACAATTAATTATGGGAATTTTCTTATGTAATGTAAAAAACATGTGATCCAGTGATTCAAAAGAGGAAGATGTCCATGTTCATTTTCGACAGGCTAGAATTTTTATAAGAAAATTGTGCTATGACTATATTGAACAAAAGTATGAACGATTTAGATTGTCTTCATAAAAATTGACGCATTTAATAATTTAATATTTTTCGATATAGTCCTTTCACCGAAACGAGATAAATTGGAACTAACCCGGGATCCGAACCAAGTCATTCTTATTAGTCGATGATGACAAATCTGAAGATTCAACTTCACATTTGTCATCATCGACCAATAAGAATGACTTGATCCCAGGTTAGTTCCAATTTCTCTCGTTTCGAGGAAACGGACTATAGTAATATTTAAAAGGGAGCAATCATTCCAATATTAAAAAAAATATTAATCTAATTAAAATTTGAAAAGAAAATATGAAAATGAGTTTACGTTTAAATAAATAGAGAAAATATTTTATTATACTGCAAAGTGAGACTATGACAAAAGCATTTACCACTGTTCATAATATATCCTGGCCAGGGATTTATTAACAAATTCCTGATCCCGGCAAAATTGCCAGTCCTTCACATTAATGCGTGCGAAACAGCAAATTCATAGATTAATATCCATTATTCGCACTTCATATTTTTTATTAAATTTGTGGAAAAAGCGCTAAATAGAATGTCTTTATGTTCTTTAATTTCCCGAAAAAATATATAATAATTACAAATAATTGTAATTTCACCTGCTTTACTTTCATTGATTGCAAGGGTTGAATGCCTTGGTTGAATGACAAAATGTGTATAAAATTAAATTATTGTAAAACGCATACTTTTCAATGTGATTCAAATATATATTTAAGGCAAAGGTGGCTGCATATTACATTTACTATGAAACCATGGTTTCAAACTTTCCAAATTGTAAAAATACACTAGTAATATTGGAAAACTGACAAGTAGTCAAAAATTATTCTTGAAACAGAAATTACTAGAACTTGTCACTAGTACACTTCTCACTTGTAACTTGTAGCTTGTCGACTAGTAATTTTTATGAAACAGGCCCCTGAGTCATTTTATCCCTCATTGCAGAATTGGAATTTGTAAGTGTAAAACTACACTGCAATAATGTCCTTCTATATAAATTGTTTGTGACATTTTATTTTACGCGGTATTGTAGAAGTATTTATTATAATTTTATTAGCAAGATTTTTTTATATTACTTGACGATTATTACTATAATTTTATGATATTATAAAACTTTCACAGGTACTAAACAAATGAACGTATTTTTTTTACTGTTTTATAGTTTACAGCCGTGGTAAAAACATCGGAACTATCAACTTATTCTTATTTATAATCTAATAAGAGAGTGACTGCCGTGGAAATGAGGTATTTACGTGGAGTATGTTGATATGTAAGACAGGATCGCGTGAGGAATAATTTGGTGTATGAATAATGTATGGTTAGGAAGAATGTTGTTAAGAGAGTAGGAATGAGCCAGTTGAGATGGTTTGGTCATGTGGAGAGAATAAAGAGTGAACGTCTTGTAAAGCGTATATATCTTTGTGAAATTGAGGGTGTTCCATTGCGTGGCCGTCCAGTGTGTAAGTGGATGGATGTGATTGATAAGGTACTAAAAGAGAGAAAGTTTCCGAGTGGGAAGAGAAGAAGAGCGTGTATGAATGCGATTATGAATGTGGCCGAGGCGAAAGAAGTGTGCTTAGACAGGAATGTGTGGCGAAGGATGATTGTTTCGTAACTATTATTGTGGTCCGGTTGCGGCATTTCGCTACCGAAAATCGGTCACTTTAATATGTTAAGAGTGAGGATATATGTTGTGCCTATGTTGTCAGGTTAGTAAGAATGTTGTTGAAAGAGAGATTGATTTTTTTTGGATGATGTTATTTTTATTCTTTCGGGGTTGTGCTAACCCACTAAGTGGGAAATGCGTGATTTTATGTATGTATGTATGTATATAGGTAATTAAGTTTTATACCAAATACGACACACTTATCGCATGTTTGAAATGTCTTATTGTATTATATTAAGAGAATTGTTCGTTTAATATATAACCTAATTAGTAAGTCGTAATTTTTGAATATTTTTTGTATTATAACATTAAAAAAGCAGATCGAACATTTTCGAGCTCTAATTTTCTAATTTCAAGCGTGGGTTAAGCAGCTGTTACTAGCGAAAATTATGCGATTTTTAAATATTGCAAAACGCTTTCAGAAACTCATAATTAGAGCTAAGAATATATGCAAAATGAGTATTAAGTGCATACTTGCATATTTTTAAGAAAATCAAATAATGATAATAATAAATTGATCATTTTAAATTATTACTTCAAAGAAAAACTGGCGACTCGTACTTAGTGGAAGAAGAAATTATAATAAAATTTTATGGTTGCTACGTAAAATTTGTATTTACATTACCAAATATTTTTCTATCCCTATATTTGGAATTTTAAAATTCTGTATTATTTTTACCTCTCGCTAAGAGAGGTATTGAATTCATGCTAAAAATCGCATATCCAGATTTTTGTAGATAAACACGTTTAAGGTCCCTAGAATCCGATTATAACATTTTTACGATGATGTCCGTATATGTGTGCGTGTGCGTGTATGTGTGTGTGTGTGTGTGTGTGTGTGTATGTGTGTGTGTGTGTGTGTGTGTGTGTGTGTGTGTGTGTGTGTGTGTGTGTGTGTGTGTGTGTGTGTGTGTGTGTGTGTGTGTGTGTGTGTGGATGTGTATATGTGTGGATGTTGGATCCACGATTTCTCAAATACTATAAGACAAAACATTTTTAAAAATCTAAATATTATTTATCGAAAATTTAATGCAAATACTTATATTAAAGAACGTTACATTCTATATTCCATACACATACATTCATTATTATATCTTCTATAGATTTAGAGATAAAGAAATGCATATAAAATAATTTGATGTAATAATTCTCAGATCAAACTACTTCAAGGCAAGAAATTCAAATGTTTGTAATGGGCCCGTCCAACTTTTTTGGCATTTTTTTATATGTTACGAAGAATTTAAAAATATAAATTCCGTATTTTTTGTTTCTTTGAAATTATGCTTAATAACGCATAAAATAATTGTTAAAGTTTTGGCGCGAAAGTTGTGACGTTAGCGTCACTTCGCCATAAGTAGAGAGAACCGACATACGTTACCATTAATATGGAAATATACAATAATTCTTGCAAAATTAAAAATACGTATCCATTACAAACTGTGATCGCCAGATCGTTATTACATCATTTCAAAATATATTTGTTTGATTTAACTACTTACATGAATTGATATAGGAGTAGTGTTAAATGTTAATTTATGTAAACCTTCGATAATACATATTATACATAAATAAAAATCGGGTAAGTACAATTAATAATTTTGGCTCGTTTTCATAATCAGGTTAATTATTCGCTTTAATTAATGTGACTTTAAGACTTTCTTTAATATAATATTTAAGGTTATAATACTCAACACATGTCGTTATTATTACTAAAATAATATATAAACTATGTTCTATTTTTAATCAAATACAACAATGACACTATTGATTACAATAATCAAAACATAGTTCATAAAAAAAGTAATCCAACATTTACATTCCTATTTACCTACTGAATGATTACAACAATGAAAAGTATTCAGATTACAATAATGGACCTTTCCAATTTAAGGGCTATCTTTTTCTATCGCTGCAAATAGTAAGAAAATGGCGCGAACAACTGCCAGTTGGGCTGTCAAACGAAACGTCAAAAATATTGCAGTCATTAAAATACCTGTATTCTCAGTGAAAATTTGCATCGTTAGACATTCTACCTTCAATAAAAGCTTTTATAACTTATTTCGGTAAGATTTTTTAAAGTTATCTTACATTTTACGTCTAATTTTTTTAGAATCAAACGTCATAGATCTCAGTTGTTCTTACTATGCGCAGATCCCCATTGCGCATATCTTCTATCTCTTTAAATTGGAAAGGTCCATTAAAATATAAATTATAATATAAATTTATTTAATAAGTAAATTTTCTTTTTATTTTAATAAAAATTACTCCGATATTTAAAATATGGGTATGTTAGAGAATGTGTAAAGCCAATAACGAATTTATGAACAAAATATGCATGGTTCACTCACAAGTGACATTTCCACAGGGTAAATGGACGACTGTAGTGACGCTGACGTCACAACATGGCGACCATTTTACGCTAAAAACTTTAATTACATTATTATCGGTATTAAAATACAAAATATATAGCAATTTTTATTTCGTTTCTATTTATTTATATTCAAAATTCATATGCGACATGTAATTTCTAAAAAGCCGAAGACTTGGACGGCCCATTGACACATAAATTTTACTGTCAAAAATATTTGTATGCCACTGTCAAAAATATTTGTACATCATTATGAAGATTATGAAAATAAAAAAAAAGTCAACAACGCAAAAGAATATACGTAAAAAAGAATATAAAAGGAATTTGCGAAAAAATGACGAATATAAAGAAAAAGAAAAGGAAAGAAGAAATAGAAAATTTCAGGATATTGAATATAAAGAAAATGTGTATGGATTGTACATAATTTATATTAAAATATCCCATAGATTTTGCAAATATATGAGGGAATTATTTTGTAGTGAGACATGAATATATGTATTTGTATGTATTTAAAAATATTTTTTGTTTTATGTGTACAACCAGGTAAAATATCTGGCGCGAGGTTATGTGCTGGCTACATCAGATTTTTTTATTATCAACAATGGAACAAACAGAAAAATCTGATGTGGCCAGCACATAACCTCTCGTCAGATATTTTACCTGGTTGTACGCATAAAACGTAAAATATTTTTAAATACAAATACATATATTCATGTCTCGCTACAAAATAATTCTCACATAAGTTTGCAAAATCTATCTAAACAAACCGCAATGCGCGCGTTCAAATCTTTTTGCGTTTTTCTGTCGCGCGATAAAATACCGCACGGCAATATAAAGTCGCAGTGCGCGCTTAGCCATATTGTTTTATTTTGCGATTTTTGATGATATAGGCGTGTGATAGAAATTTAACATTTTTCCTTTGATTTCATAAATGTAATATGTAATCTTTACAGCTTATAAACAAGTATGCAAATTATTTTAGAAGATATAGACATTTCAAATCACATCTTATTTTGGAACATCCACTTATAAATATACTTACAATCAATCAATTTAATACATTCCACAAGTCATAGATTGTTGCTATAATACAACTTAGAATTATTACGAGTAGCTTCATTTAAATAATATTTTTCTAATTGCGGTTTCAAATTACATTGCATAGCATATTAGTATCATCGTTACTGATGCATATTAAGAAGCTAATTATAAGTATAAAATATAATGACAGTAAGGTATTTAAAGTCATGGCCGGCTTCATCTTTTACGGGATCTTTAAAATTAAATCTTATATTACATACGGCTCATAGTTCACTGCTCATTCGAGATTTTTCATTTTTACTCATCACACATGGCCTCCTGGAAGATGAAGAAGAAATTTTGAAAGGACGATGTTTTACGACCATAGTAAAGATAAAAGCAAAATTGATAAAGAAGCTGAAGGTTATACCAAAAAGTGTATTCCACAGATTGGTAACACTGTAAAGTTTTAGAGTTGGATAACACGTCTAGTGCTTAAAACACGATTTCGCAAAGTATTCCATACAAGATTTTTTATACTAGCGTTTTAAAACAGATTATTTATATTTATTCTAAAATGTCAACATTTTGAATTTTTCAAAATTTAAAAGTATGCAGGCATCAGTTTCATCTTTTTGTTGCTATGGGATTCAATATGTTGTTTAATAAACATTGATGTCAACGTGCTCGGTGTATAATTTTTTTTGAGAATTCTTGGTAATAAATTTACTTAAAATGAGTGACTCAGAGATTGACTCTGATATTGAACATAATGCAGAGGCTGCATTGGCTACACTGGTTCCAGGAAAATCAAAAAAAATGGATGAAGAAACTTAGAAAAAATTTGACAGTTGGTGTGCGGAGAAAAACGTTGGGCACATTACAGAAAATGTAGTTTTAGCCTTTTTTTCGAAATTATCATCCATTTATAAGCCATTCACTTTATGGAGTAATTACTCTATGCTCCGAACTATGATATACCTTAATAAGAATGTGGATATAAGTAAATTTACCAATCTTATTGCATTCTTAAAAAGAAAAGCTAGTGGATATAAGCCTAAAAAATCAAAAATATTCACTAAGCCAGGGATAGTTCGTTTCATGAAGGAAGCTGATGACAAGGATTATTTATTGGCAAAGGTTGTGTTAATTGTTGGAATCTATGGGGCATGTCGCCGGGAGGAACTTACGTTTTTACGTGTAGGAGATATTGAAGATTCTACTTCTTTCATAAAAATTAATATTCCAAATACTAAAACGAATATTTCACGATTTTTTATGATAACTGAAGGGTTTATCGATGGAATCAACTGTTTAGCAATGTTTCGCAAGTACGCACAACTTCGACCTACTCATACTGAACATCAACGGTTTTTTCTAACCTACAGAAATTTTAAGTGTTACACGCCTCCTGTAGGTATAAATACCATAGGTGGTATACCTAAAAAAATTGCAGAGTTCCTCGGCCTCCCAAATGCTAAAGAATATACCGGGCATTGCTTTCGGCGGTGTTCTGCAACATTTTTGGCTGATTCGGGAGCAGACATTACAGTGCTCAAGCGACATGGAGGGTGGCGTTCAAGTTCTGTTGCTGAAGGCTACGTTGAAAATTCTTTGGAAAATACGAAAGAAATTTCACGAAGAATTTTGGGAGAAAAAGAAACAGCAATTAAAAAAATAAAAATTGTCGACAAAGAATCAGAATCTAGCAAGCAGCACATCTACTTCAGTTTCTACCCACATTGAAGTTAACCAAGAAGAAGTATTAAGAACGACATCAAATGTTCAATTTAGTAATTTAAGTAATTGCGTTGTAAATATTTATCATAAATAAACAGTTATAATAGGTATTTAGTACTTTTACGCATTAAACTGTCATTTTTAAGCACTAGTGCTTAAAAGTACTTCATTTAGTATAAAAAAAAATTAACATGCTATAATTTAAGGACGCCAGACGGACTCAATTTTGAGCTTTGGACTAGCCTGGCCTGATTTCAAGGCGATTTAAGTACCAGTTATAATTCGATTAATTAAAATAATATCATATTGCAGACTTGGATTCATTTAAATAACGACATCTAATTGCGAATCCACATCATATTACTTAGCCTACCAGTACCACTACATATACAGTAGATATATAATTTTCGCTAATGCGTACGAAGATCGCGCGCTGTAAATAGAAGATTTAATAACATTGCTTTATGCTTGTTATGCAGTTTTTATGTGCGTTGTGTTGTGTTATTATTAAGCATGATATTGGAGAAGAGGCAATTAGCATAGCTTAAGCTGTTTGAAGGCACCTTTCACTTTACTTGCGTCCGGTAGGCAAGTGGCTAGCTTCTTGAAAGTGACCATAGCAAAGACGATGCGAAGTGGATTGGACTTACTTTCAACCCGTATTACGATTTCTAATCAATACATATCCAATTAGAAATATTATCAACTAAAGTCAAATGTGTATAATTAGTTTTAATTGAGTCGAACGAACATGAAAATTATTTACCCAATAATTATTCCTTGTTTTTGTATAATAGAATTTAAGTTTAAACATTCAAATTATCTCATTCAAAACAATTATTCTTTTCGTACTATAATTTGTATTCGTGCTATCGACTCATTTTTCTGTAGGTATTTCGTAGCCAGATTGTAAAATTAGTATTTATAAAACGCAGCAAGATTGTCAAATCTTCGTTGACATAGCAATGTTTTTTTTACAATATGGCTATGCTCTGTTCCATTTAAGCCATTCAGTAGATGCGTAACAGCGCAAATCTGAAGTAGTCGAAATTCCATTGGTTAAACTTGCCTCATGTCTCTAATTTCAGCCAATCAGAAAAGTCAAAACTATTCCCTATGCTCCGTAATACTGAATGGCTTAAATGGAACAAGGTATAGTCGTCCAGGTCGACAAACAGTTTATGGTATGACTAGCGAATGAAAGTTGACGTTTAAATTATTTTATATAAGTGGTTTCTTTTGAAACCCTAGAGAAGAATATTGTACGAAATATTCAGGTATTAATTTTTTTGCGTGATCCCAATTAAATACTGGACTAGGAAAGCACAGAAATACATTACTATGTCTGGCTGAAAATAGATAGCCAACTAGGGTAACTGAATATCGAAACAGGGGTGCGTTTAAAATATTTTAAACATTTTTCGTTTATGCTGATTATAATAAAATATTTTGATATTTAAACTATTTAGTTTGGCAATTCTATGAAATAAGATTATTTTTAATTTCCTCTAACAGTAATTCCGACTCGAGGGTTGCTTACACTTGAGATTAACGAACTATGCTCTGTTCCATTTAAGCCATTCAGTAGATGGCACTGGCAACAGCGCAAATCTGAAGTAGCCGAAATTATATTGGGTAAACTTGTCTCTTGTCTCTAATTTCAGCCAAACAGAGATGTCAAAACTATTCTCTATGTGCCGCAATACTGAATGGCTTAAATGGAACAACGTATAGAATTTGCGGTATTAAATTTTTTAAATACATCCCTGAATCTTGTTGCTAAGGTCATTTTAAATGGTATTGAAAACAATTCCAATCTTCTGTAAGGGATTACATAAGAGTTAGTTTCCTTTCAAATGAAATATAGGGAAATATTTTCAAAAGAAACAACTTCTATTAAATAATCTAAACGTCAACTTTCATTCGCTAGTCATACCATACTAACTATTAGTTTATTACCCTCCGTCACCTTAAGATAAGGAAGGCATAGTCTTTGGTCAAAAAATTCGGTGATGAGTTTTTGATGAATAAGCTCGTTTTAGGGTCCCTAGAATACGATTTTACTATTTTTACGATGATGTCTGTATGTGTGTGTGTGTGTGTGTGTGTGTGTCTGTGTGTGACAAAATTTTCGCTTGCGATAACTGCAATACTACCTACAATTCCAAAAACTATAATTCTTTCGTATTCTTCTTCGTTACATCCATATGAAGAGCTGATTAGGTTTTGGTTACAATTGGTCAACTAGAAATATCCTCATTTGAAGATTTTAATAGTTTTTCTTGAAATATCATTTTTTCACATTTAATGTTATTATAAATATTAAAGAATATTTTATTCTCTGTACGATTTGAATGCATTTTATACTTCATATTAAATGGGTATAGAGTTAAAAAATCTGATGTGGCCAACACAAAACCTCCCGCCATTAAATTTTTATTAATCAAATATACATACTTACATATTTATTTATGCTGAAAACTGTATTAAGTCCCATTCCATATAACTATAGTTCTATTTACTTTTTTTTTTAACATTACTATTATTAATTTAAAATGATTGGTTCTTTTTCAGTGACATTTATCTGTAAGTAGCATATATTTGAGATATGAACCAAGGAGTTGTTTTTGCTCTTTGTTTAAAGCGTAGGCTTCGGAATTTAAGTTATAGATAATTTTATAAATTTATAAAATATATAAAAAAAGTATTAATGCAGAAAATATTATAATCTTTAATTTTTATAATTACATAAATCTCGAAAAAATAACATTTAAAGGTATTTTGCGAAGAATAGTATATTATGTTATTAGGAGTAGAAAGCGGTCTTTTCGTGTTGAACCCAGCTATTGCGGCCGAGGCGCTAGCCGAGGCTAGGCAAGCTGGGTAAAACACAAAAAGGGCGTTCTGCTCCGAATGACATATACTATTTTTTCTTCAAGTGTTTCAAAGAATTTTTTGACATTTTTTTTTGAATTTTTTAATTGTAGAGTTTGCAATTTCTGCCAAAGCAGGCTGTGTACACTACAAAACAAAAACAACACAACTGTCAAATAACAATTTTCAATATAATATGTGTTGCTGTGACAACTGCCGCCGCCAGCGATGAACTAAAACACTAAAATTTTTTTACTAGTACAACAATAACAACATTTTTGTACTAGTAAGACAATGAACATCTTCTACAGTGTGTGTACAGGAGCATAATATTAATATTATAATACGCTTGAAGAAAAAAACTATTTTGTGCTTCAAGTGAAGTGCCATTTCCGGTTATCTGATTTACATCAAAATCTATTGGCTTCTTTCCATATTAGAATAAGGTAGAAGTACAAGGTTTTCAAAATTTTCTGAATGATAGTATTTGAGTTAGAGCGTAAACAGGAACCCCCCCGCACACTCGCACACACTCACACACACACTCACACACACACACGCGCGCGCGCACACGCACGCACGCACGCTTTATTTCAAAATCTAATGAAATCAATAAATTAAATGTGGATATAATTTTGCAATGATTTGTATTTTATGTATATGTGTATGTTTGTCTGGTAAATAAGCGGATGTAGGGAAAGTAAAGTGTTATCTTGGGACAAGTAGAAGCAGAGCAAACCAGAGTGGCTGACACCAGTCGTAGTCGTGCTAGTGAAACCTCATCAGCGTTTCACTCTTACATCGGAAATCGATTAGCGGTTTATCCGCTACGTCGATTCAATTAATAAACTACTTTTCATTTATTCGCAAATTCAATAACATACTAGATTTTCTACTTCCAGGACTCTAGTTGCAACATGGAATATCAAAATAAGTAGAAACAATCTTCTTGTTATTGTTATCGCCCCGAATCTGTAAGAAAACTGCTAAGTTGTTGTTAAAGATTGTAACCAATAAAAACAAATGTAAACCCTGTCATTGACTACGTTTATCTCGATAATTCAAGCGGCTTCAAGTATATTATGACTTGAAAAATCCTATTGGTTTATCTCAGCGGATTGTAAATAGGATTGGGTTATTTTCAAACTTCTTTAAATTCGTATCGACTAAAAAAGATAGTTAAATACTTGATTATGCAGACAGACAGGGAGAGGTATATGATCTAATTTCATCCTGGATATATAACCCCAAAATCTAAAAATAGTCATGGTGTTATTTGTCTTCTCTTTCAGAAACATTTATTTCTTCATCACTCCAAATATTTCGCTTTTCAACAATTTTACTAAGTTTTATGTCGCGACTTTTATAAAATGAGGTAAAATGCAAACAACCAACAACTAATATGAATTTAGTAACACTGCAACATATTGCGGATGTGCGCATGCGTAGTTACATTATTTGAAGCTTCACTGTTTATTTCGACAGAAGTCAAGCCGCTTCGTAAGTCCAAGCCTGTTACTTTATAGGCTTGACTTGACATTTTCAAGCGGCTTGAAATATTAATCTTGATCGTTTATTTCGAAGATTGAAAACGGTTTTACGAAATTCAAGCGGCTTCAAACGTCGAGATAAACGTAGTCATTTTCATGTTTTAATCAGTGTCTGGAATTATTATTGGTTAGGTGATATAGCAATATTGCTAAGAGTTAGCAGCTTTCTTACAGAATTGGGGGGTATGGCTTTTTCACGAACAACTTTTGTTGGAGCTTACTCATTTCGGGAGACCATTCTCGGTAACATACCAATAAAGCAAATTTGCATCGCCTATCACAATGTTACATACCAGATCAGAAAATCCACGAAACAAAGTGTACAAAAGTGGCTTTGCATCAATTGACACAATCGGCCTTTGAAACTGGTGTTAAATTATGGGGAATTGAGGGAGCACATAGCTTCTGTTTCTGTATAGCCAAAAGATTGTGCAAGATGGTGCTGATCGCTTTCATGTCAATGGTCATAACGTGCCGTTTAATCAAATTGTCACTGGAAACCAAATATCACAATTAACTTGTTTTTCGATTTGATGCAGCAAAATGTTGTATAAGCTAGATATTCAGTACGGAATTTACAATCTTCTTGGGCAAATGTCTATGCCTAAGTGTGATATTGTTGCAGTTTATCGCGAGCACAATATCTCTGTGGCAACAATTTATGGGACAAAAAAGATTGTGAAGAAAGTATACCCTGTGTTAATTTGCCTAAAAGTGGTTAACCAAAAATTTTGAGCTACATGAGAGAACAAAGATTAATTGCAGCCGTTAAAGACAAAGTTGGAGTGTCACAACGAACTGTAGCCAGAAGATTCGATGTTTCGAAGACCACTGTTTTTAGAACACTTTCTCGAAATGATGTGGTGTTTCGAAAGAGAAAAAAGGCACCAAAATATACAGTGGCTCAATCAGAAAGAATCTCTAGATGTTGTCGTGCATTCATTTTCTCAATAAACTTATTGTAATGGATGACGAGAAATATTTTACTCTGTCCCATTCAGAGATGAAAGGAAACGATGGTTTTTATACTAATGACATGGAAAACACACCAGACAATGTCAAGTTTAACGGTAAATTTAAATTTGAGGATAAAATTTTAGTATGGTGTGCCATTTCTGAAGCCGGATATATCTCGCAGCCGTACATTGGTCGTGTTCGAGGAGAAGCCTTAACTGCACAACTTTATATTCAAAGATGCCTATCTAAATTGCTTCACTTTTTAAATACACATCACGCCAATGATGATATAATGTTTTGGCCTGATGTAGCTTCATGCCATTTCGCCAAAATAACTAGAGACTGGTATAACGTAAACAACGTAGACTTTGTTCCGAAATTGGACAATCCTCCTAATGTACCTCAAACTCAACCAATAGAAGAATTTTGGTCAATATTGACCAGAAAAGTGTCCCACAAGGCATGGGAAGCTGTTAATGAAGAACAATTACGACGTCGCATTTACCAAAAGATTCGAGAAATCGATCCAGATGTTGTCCAGAGGATGGTGGGGCAAGTCAGAAGAAAATTAAGGGCCATTGAAGATAATGGCCCATTATCAATAATTTAAATGTTAAATATTAATTGTTATACTTATTGTTAATGGTTGTAATATTTAGTTTAACAAGTAAAAGAGTTTTAAAAAAGTTATCAGTATCTAAAAATTTTCTCAAAACTTAAGTCCATACATTAGTTGCTTCAATCTTGAATTTATCAGTAACAGCTGTTTTTGGCGTTCTGTTCGAAGTTCATTACTTTGAAGATTCAAGGTCAAATGGAAATTGTAAAAAATAGAACTGTAAAATGCTGCATTAGACCGACATAAAGCAATTAATGGACGGAGCTGAAGTTTATAAACAGACAAAATTGATAGAATTCTTACTATGTTCTCGAAAATGTTGACACAAGTAAAAGACGTCATCTCTCTTCAGTCATCAGGGATTTACCAGATTCCATGTGTTTGCGGGGGAGTTTACATCGGCCAGACTGGTTTAACTATTTTTGCAAGATTGAATGAACAGGGATCGATTAGATTGAACCAGCCTGAGAAATCGTCAGTTGCAGAACATGCCCTGGAGAAGTTCCACCAAGTAAAATTCGAAGAAACCAAAATTATTGCAAGATCTACACGCCTCATCAAAGATTATTTAGAAAAGCCATGTTAATACAATCCTCTTTTTACCACTTTTGGTTAATACTTCCTTTTGCTGTATTTATTGATTTATTTATTAGTAATCACTCAACAGGAACAGATGTTTCCAATTACACAGGATTATTGACAAAAACAAGGATAAATACAGTGTGGTTACAAGAAAAATTTGAAATAATGAAGTGACAATATTAGAAATAGAAATACCTTAATTTAATTGCTAAAGATCAGACAAGAAATAGTTCATAATTTGTTTTCCAAATTTGGACTGAGTATCATAGAAAATGTCAAGATTGTTAATGTATATGGACACTGTTGAATGTAGCACACAACAGTCTAATTGGAGATCGAACTTCATAGTTTGTTCTAGGGTTGCTGTATATGAAGGTTAATTTATGCCGAGAGCCTAAGCGAGGTACACCAAAATTTAGGCAAGCTAGAGAATGAGCATCATCAATTAGATTATTTACAAGTTTATAGAGATATAAACATGATTCGATTTTTCTACGGCAGTCCAAAGAAACATGTTTAATATATACAGGATTCCAAATTTGTACTCCATATTCCAGTTTACTACGCACAAATGAATAATACAAAAATTTGAGGGTCTGTAAATTATAAAACGATTGTGTATTACGAATTATGAAGCCAAGATTTCGAGTATCAATAAAATGTGGAATAAAGCTAAGTTTAGGATCGAACAGAATTCCTAAATCTTTGAATAAAGTTACTCGCTCCAAAATTGTGTTATTCATTTGATAGTTAAACGCAATAGTTGTTTGCTTTAAAGAGTAGATCATAATTTTACATTTACTAAAATTAAATAAAAGCTTTGAGGGTAAAGACCAATCAAGAACATTATTAATGTCTTTTTGCAATAAAGCACAATCATTAGCATTGTTAACAATTCTGAAAAGTTTCAAGTCATCTGCATATAAAAGAACGTTGGAATATTGAACAATATTAGTGATGCTATTGATGAAGAAAAGAAATAGTAATGGCCCTAAATTAGACCATTGCGGCACACCAGAGGTTGCGTAATTATATACTATGCAAAAGAGCTTTCAGATCAAAATTGGCAAGAAAATTTTGTCCACAATCATTCAAGAGGAAAATCCATTTATCAAAAAATAAATTTACTAACAAAATAGCTATTTGTGTATTAAGAGCGCAAAATGGGATATTGTCGATTGAGAGGTTATTGCCGCGCGACGCAGGAGCGAGGCATTCTCTCGAAATCGACAATGTCCATTTGCGCTCGTAACACACACAAGATTTTTTCTACAGTCGCCACAATGGGGTCCTCCACCATAACAAAATTTTATTTTTTATTTATTTTTACTTATCGGTATTTTCCATTCTTCTTGAACTATTTCTTCAATTTAATCTAAGCATTTTATACTTTCGTTTTTGTAAATGAATGCCCTATTTTATTTTCACAGCAGTGCGGCATTTTGTTTGGTTATGTAAGTGGGTAATGTGTAACTACAGTGTCATTAATTCCTGACTAAACGTTTCCATTAAGAATGTAGCCAAGTAACATTTCTCAACATTGTATAGTCAGAAATTTGAGGAGCGAGCGTTTTTCTTTGTCGCTCTAGAGCGACAAAGTGACATTTTGCGTTGGCAAAAGAGAGCGCAAATGGCTATTTTGTATATAGACTGTAGAAAAATATATGTATGTACAAATTGCCATATAATCATGCCCCCCTAAGAGAGATGTCCACTTATAATTGATGTTGTTTCAGGTGTAACCCGAACTACTCAGAACGGCACGGGGGGAGGCCACCATGGCTCCGTGTCTCCCCCAGGCCCAGGAAGTCCAGCCCATGGACACGAGCACCAGTATGGGAGGTTCGACGCCAGTGCGTTGCATATCGCCCACGCACTGCGTCAAACGGAGTTGCAAAAGGCGTATAGACAGTCCCGAGAGAAACCCATCGATTGCTATTTGGTGAGTCGAGATATCAATACATTAACAATATTTTGTATAGCTATAGATTGCTATTTGAACTTAACTAGTGTATTACTACCACTAGATAAGGGCACAGTTGATTTTGGTAATATTTTCTCTTTCCGATAAATAGAAATGCATTTTGAGATTAAGTTTTGGCGTGAAAAAAAATTGGACCAGGTCGGACCAAAGCTCGAGTTTGAGTGCATCCGACGTCCTACTTTGGTTTTTACATGATTAAATGAAGCGTAATATTTAACTGTGGGTAAATTCCTCGAATGTGGTGTAAATTTCGTATTAACAAATATTCGAATATCGAAATCCCAGTCATACAGCATTTATTCTTACAAAATTAGCGTGTCAGTACAAACTTATTATATGCCGTCTTCAGGGCAAAGGATTTTATGTTTAAGAATCTGTAATATCGTACTTACCCTTATGAAAGTATAAGTGTATATGAAAACAGTGGTTTTCTAAGAATAAATGGTCTACGATTCAGATTTTGAATAAGAATTTGTTATAATTGGAACTATGTATAAGCATTTTAATATTTATCAAAATCTACATATACGTATTTATTATTAAGTAATAATTATTGTTGTTAAGGCTTTAGAAGAATGACTGTCAGAATCATTATTATAAGTGAATAGTGGTTTATTTCTTAAATATTTAACTTTTATTGTCAATTGATAAAAAATAGATACTATTCCAATTTCATACTTAGATTTTGTAAAATAATATTGTTTTATTGGTTAAGAGTTATTGAAACAACCGCAAACCAATGTAAGAATATTTTTCCTTCAAACGCAATAAGGAAAGTGCATACCTTTGACACTTTTGAAACAATAAATTAAAAAGTATTTATTAAATAATTGTTACTTACGCAAAAAAGTAAATTATTTCTAAAATACTAAAATTGTTATATATACCGTGTGTCTATTTTAAAGGTGTACATAGGAGATTAACATGGGAAATCAGTTTTTTGCAATTTTCTGCTCGCCTAATTATTTTAAGCAAAAACGCGTCAAATAAAAGTTTTAGTGTATAAAATTCTACATCTAAAACAATAAACAGAATTACCTTTACACGCTTTATAACGACAGAAATTAATTATGAAAATGTCGAAAATTACGTTAAAAATAGCGACAGCCATGGAATTGAACAAAAAATAAATAAATGCTTGACGTTTTATCTGTCACAACGTAAGTTACTTAATTGACGTTTCCGACAATTTGATTTGAACAAATATCGTTAATTATGGCAATAAGAGAAATATAAAATTAATAAATAAATAAAGTTAAGAAAATAGTTTTGTTTAAATAATATGAATAAAAATTCAATATTGCGTAACAAAATTATGTATGATGCTGTTATGTACTCCAACTTATTTCCAATACATCTACCTTAGTACTACAGAAGGGGTCTACACTTATCCTTCCTAACACTCTTTCTTAGAGTAACGCATGTTCTGCTCGTCCTATATTCTGATTACACGGCTCACATTAGCAGTCTTCAAATTTTGTCACGAATTTTGCTCTTCATTCGTATAAATGTTCATTTTTTAGTCATTTCAGACAATAAAACTAGAGATAAATTGTCAGAAACGTCAAATAATTTAACTTACGTTGTGACAGATAAAACGTCAAGCATTTATTTATTTTTTGTTCAATTCCATGGCTGTCGATATTTTCAACGTAATTTTCGATATTTTCATATTTAATTTCTGTCGTTACAATCCATGGAAAGGTAATTCTGTTTATTGATTTAGATGCAAAATTTTATGCTCTAAAACTTTTATTTGACGCATTTTTGCTTAAAATAATTAGGAGAGCAGGAAATTGCAAAAAACTGATTTCCAATGTTAATCTCCTATGTACACCTTTAAGATAGACACACGGTATATATATATATATATATATATATATATATATATATATATATATATATATATATATATATATATATATAGTTTTAAAATACGAGGTCCGTAGGCGAGTATATCAATTCTAAAAAATAGAAATAATATAGTTTTTACTAGACTAGTAACTTTAGTTATCACTTACGTAAAGCGATTAAATGTTAAAAGACATATTTGACATGCGACAAAACTCAAAATCATTAATAGATATCACTCAAACATTAAAAAAGTATTGATAAAAAAATATTATGTTAAAACATAAATTACAGAAAACACCTTATTCAAGCACTAGTTTCAAATTAGACCACGAACGTATAGTGGCGAGTGCGCGAAAGAACCTTTGTGTTTTTATTGTCCATTGCCTACATATTTTATGAATTTCATACTTAGAAAATTTCACCAAAATTAATTTAAAAATGAAACTTCTTCTGCTTCTTTTAACATTAAAAAGCATGCTAGAATATGTTTTTTTAATTCCAAACCAGAGAAACAAAATTCCAAAAATAATTATATTTAAAATGCTACATTTTTAAATAAATACAGCAACAGTATACCAGTTGAAAATTTCAAGTCTAATTTTCTATCATATAATGGTACCATCATCCATTTATCTAATTACATAAAATTTTATACTCTGACATCAAAATGAAAACACAATTACGTGTGTTGTCATATTGCTAAATGGTACCAGCAGAAGATTTCTCTTCATCAGACTAGTTCATAATTTCGTATAGAAACTGTATCATAATTTCATTTGAAATTTCAAAAAATGATTGCAATGTTTGAACGGAAACATAAGTAGAAATTCGCAATCGTACACGAGTAATAGACTGATGAGTATGATTGTGAACAATTAATAATATAGCTATACAAAATAAACGTGAGTTTGTGCATTGTACAAATATATAGTAGTTGAAGTAACAGTAAACAATACAAAACAAATGAGTGAATTCATGCACAGGGAAACGCCATGTAAAACTTTATTTTTCCGCTTTATATTATACACAATGTGCAATACCGTAACAAACAGCAAAATCACTTCCATACATACTAATTGATTGTTATAATACATGTAAGTAAATATTTGACAAGTTGGCATAGAATATGTCTTACATCAGTCAATGACTACGTTTATCTCGACAATTCAAGCGGCTTCAAGTATATTGTGACTTGAAAAATCATATAGGGCGCGAGCAGACAAGTGACTCGGGCATCCTTGACGTACTTGGAATCAGCTGATTTGTGTGCGTATGTCATTTTGACAAGAACAGTGTCACTTTGACAAGACCAATATTTTGATTTTGAACTGCTAAAATGTTATTTTTATATTTTGCGTTCATAATGAAGTCATTACGATACGCAATTGCGTATCGTAATGACTTACATTTCGATACGCAATTTTTTGTTTTAGACGGTTGGTACTAGATGACGTTTCTTTAACCCATTTTTACCTAATTTATTTTTAGTTAATTGACAATTCATTTTAATAATATAATGTCGAAATTATTATTATTATTTTTTTTATTTAGGAATGATTATTTACATGAAAATGTACAAATGGTTACAAATATAATCACAAATTGAGTAAGTAAATGTTATTGTAAAAGGCGCAAAATATAAAAAATTGTATAAAGAACTCATTTTATAAGACTTTCTTTCGCACTTGTCAATTAGAAAACTCGCTAACGCTCGTTTTCTAAATTTTGACGCGTGCGAAAAAAACATGTCTTATAAAACACGTTCTTTAATATACTATAATATACAATTAATGTACTGTACACATGAAATTAAAAATAATAACTTCACAACAGTTCAAAATTAAAATAAACTATTATTCACGAAAGATGACTATTCAAGGTCATTTGTGAGCCGTCTGATATAATATTACTTGCACATATCTTCATTACATTTTGTATGCATAGGCGTGCAACATTAAATATTTATGGACACATTTTAACTGAAAAACTAACGGTAATTCATTTGAAAATTATGTTTCTTTCTAAATAATGCCTTTCTGAAAGATTTATGTTTTTCACTTATGTTTTTAAAAAATACTAAAACAGACTTAACTTATAAACCAAGGAATAATAATTTGATTTAAACGTCAACGCCACTGGGTAAATATTAACACAGAGGGCAGTGTAGTAGATAATTAGGTATCTGCAATTCTACGACATAAGTCATTACTATTAATAGTGTGTTAGAAAGTAATGCCACTATTTACGTATATCTGTCACACCACATAAATTAAATAGACATAGGTCAAATAATCTTTCTCTTTCTAATACAAAATGTTGCTAAGCTACTGCTATAAAGTGATGCGTGTAAGTCAAAACATTGGTCCTGTCAAAGTGACATTGTTCTTGTCAAAATGACAAGCGCACACAAATCGGCTGATTCCTAGCACGTCAAGGGCGCTCGAGCCACGTGTCTGCTCGCGCCCTATTGGTTTATATCAGCGGATTGAAATGAAGATTGACTTATTTTCAATCTTCTTTAAATTCGTATCGTAAAGAAAAGATAGTTAAATACTAGATTATGCAGACAGACAGGGAGAGGTACATGTTCTAATTTCATGCTGGATATGTAACCTCAAAATCTAAAAATTGTCATGTTGTTATTTGACATTTCTTTCAAAAAAATATTTGTTTCTTCGTCCCTTCAAATATTTCGCCTTTGGACAATTTTATTACCTATGTTTTATGTCGCGACTTTTATAAAATGAGGTAAAATGCAAATAACCAAATGATATGAATTTATTAACACTCCAACATATTGTGGATGTGCGCATGCGTAGTTCCATTATTTGAAGCTTCACTGTTTATTTCGACAGAAGTCAAGTTGCTTCATAAGTCCAAGCCTGTTATTTTATAGGCTTGACTTGACATTTTCAAGCGGATTGAAATATTAATCTCGATCGTTTATTTCGAAGATTGAAAAGGGATTTCTTGTAATAGAAGTTTCTGAAGCTATGGAAGTTTATTTGTAGGATATTTTCTTGGATTATAGCTTCAATTGGTTATTTTTATTTAATCCTTTATTGTTAAAAAACAGGATTTGACAACGTTTCGACCTTGAATAAGGCCATTCTCGAGTCAAAACAATTGTGGCTTACAATAGTAAAGTTTTATCAAAAATTATACATAATATAAACTAACACTATATTATGTATGTATAATTTTTGACAAAACTTTACTATTATAAACCACAATTGTTTAGACTTGAGAATGGCCTTATTCAAGGCCGAAACGTTGCCAAATCCTGTTTTTTAACAATAAAGGATTAAATAAAAATAACCAATTGAAGCTTGAATCCAAGAAAATATCCTACAAACGAAAAGGGATTTCCTAAATTCAAGCGGCTTCAAATGTCGAGATAAACGTAGTCAATATCATCGAAACATGGAATCGGTATATACAACATAATTGCAAATCTCGCATAATAAAACAATAATTTGTTGTAGGATGTAAGGTAAACAATAGTTAAGTAACATTAACCTTGATGTCACGTATGAAATTTATTAGTATTTTATCCGCTCTGTGATTTTATTGTTCGCCCAATTCATTTATTTTAATTTGTAATAAAAATTTATAAATATATTACCACGGCGTGACTAGAAGTAGAATCTTTTCACTCCAAAAAGTGGCATTTAAGTTCGCCTCCAACTTTGTATTTTAAACTATAGAAACTTATTAATAACAAAGTACATATAATTCATTTTTAGTTAAAAATCAGTTAAATATATTGACATGTTGTTACGACAATTCTCCACCGTTACTGAGAACTACTAAATCCGTTTTAAAATTCAAAAAGTAGCTTCAAGTCATTTTTGAATATTTTTTTATTTTCCTTTATTACAGATTTTGTTCTTTCCTACAATGTTTTTTTTGTGCTTTGTGCCATGTCCATAATTCGTGTTCTGTTAAAATCAATTAAATCTACAGTATTCATTATCGTATTACATTAAATCCTACACTTGGATGCAAACGCAAATAATTCCATTTTTATTTATGAATTTGTTGATTTGTAATAAACAAATCCATTGTGTTTGTTGCTATTTATTGATCAGGGCGTTGTTAAAAATCCACAAAATCAGGACCAGGCACCAGACAGCTATATAATAGTATTTTCCGTAACTTAACCACGACCGTGGTTATGGTTCGAGTGGTCAGGTTATAGACACTGAAAACTGGTTGTGATTTGGAACATTTTGGTTAATTTGTGTCGGTAAAGCAGGGAACCACCGCGTCATTAGAAATAAGTGACAACATAACTTTTGTCTACCCTTATACTAACGTAAATATTACACATATCAGTATATAGTAATTATATGTTTATACAATATTATTTATTATATTATAAGAAATAAGAATATGACCACAACAACCACAAAAAAATTGTGGTCGTCGTGATGACGAAAAAATAACTAAAACATTCCGAAATTGAACAGCGAAATTATGTTTTGGTTATATTACGGAACGCATAACCAGAACCTTGGTTACCGCGGTTAAGTTACGGAATATACTATAAATGTGCCAAATCACTATCATAATTCCAGAAAATAAACTGTAGAGGCGCGACAATGCTTAAATTTTAAGAAAATGGATTAAGTCACCTTTGAGATTAAAACATTTTGCAATATTTTGTATTGTAAAGTCACATAAGTCATCACACATGTCATTGAACGTACGCTGTAATATCTTTAATTATTTGTTAATTTAATTTGTAACAGTTTATGGTTTTAGTTATACTACCAGTACCTCGGCCAGTACTTAGTGATTTATATCGTGATTTCTTCAATTTTAAAATATATTCACTGTGTTCATTTTTTGACGTAATATAGAATTGAAATTCACAGGGGTCAATTTTGTGTATGTCTGTGTCAAGTAATTTTGAATTTATAGTTGTTTTGTGATTATTTGAAATATATGTATGTATCTATATTCAATTATCATTTTTATTTTCAAAATTCAAAATTCCAATATACAATGTCACAGACTACCATGCCGACCAAGCCATCAAAGTGTGAGTTAGTTCATGGAAGCAATCTGTAGATGTCACTATTTCATATTTTGAAAAATACATTGACTGTCCTATCTATGGTTGAGGTGATCCGTGATCAGGACTCAGTTGTTTCTAGAAATTAGTTAAAGCTAAAGTGGCTTTAATCCTAAGTTGGATTCAACTAGGTATTTCTCTCTAATTTTTAAGTCATCAGCGTTAGCATATTTTTTTTTATTAATGAATTAGCTATTTTACAAGAAGAATATCTGGTACATTCTTTACTAATTTAAAACTTAATTATAAATAAATTTCTTTCTTTTTTTAATTAATAGCATCATCTGAATTAATTTAAAGTATATGAAATTTACATTTTAATTAAAAAACCGTAAATAAAGAGATCAAATATTCAAATTCCTCTCCCAATAACAATAATATAATGTAATACATACATTAAAGTTTAGTTTGTCACATTAACACGAAATAGTTTTGGAATGAAATAAGTAACAAAGTGCTCTCTGCTCTTATTTATTCGTTTATAATAACGCAACGCAAGAGGTAACGTTGTTACGGTAACACCAACACTGTGCAAAAAATTAAACAATAGAAAATAATTAATTGGTTCTTCATAATGCAAAGAAACTTAAGCCTTGTACAGACCTGCGTAACAAAATGGCGAACCGAACAAAATAATGTAGGTAATATTTCGGCGAATAACCTCACATTTTTTAAGAAAAGTTAAGGATTACTAACCTGGCCGATTGCTCCTATTATTTATTGACTAAAAAATCTGATGTGGCCAACACATAGCCTCTCGCCAGATATTTTACCTGATTGTACGCATAAAACGAAAAATATTTTTTAAATACAAATACATATATTCATGTCTCACTACAAAATAATTCTCACATATATTTGCAAAATCTATGGGATATTTTAATATAAATTATGTACAATACATACATTTTCTTTATTTTCAATATCCTGACATTTTCTTTTCTACTTTCCTTTTCTTTTTCTTTATATTCGTCATTTTTTTTTCGCAAATTCCTTTTATATTCTTTTTTACGTATATTCTTTTGCATTGTTGACTTTGTTATTTTCATAATCTTCATAATGACGAACAAATATTTTTGACAATGGCATACAAATATTTTTGACAGTGACATTTATGTGTCAATTACAAACATTTGAATTTCTTGTCTTGAAGTAGTTTGATCTGAGATTTTTTACATCAAACTATTTTATATGCATTTCTTTATCTCTAAATCTATAGAAGATATACAAATGAATTTATATTTATCGAATAAAGAATTTAACGTTCTTTAATATAAATATTTACATAAATTTTCGATAAATAATATTTAGATGATTTTTTCTTGCAACTACTACTTCCGGTTGTCCAATTGTTACCAAAACTTAATCAACTCTTCCCATTATTGTTAGATTGAGGAATCCGTAGTTAAAAATGTCTTAAGTCTTATAGTATTTGAGAAATGGTGAATCCAACATCCACACACACATCCACACACACATCCACACACACACACACACACACACACACACATACGGACATCATCGTAAAAATGTTATAATCGGATTCTAGGGACCTTAAAACGTGCTTATTCACTAAAATCTGGATATGCGATTTTTAGCATGAATACAATACCTCTCTTAGCGAGAGGGAAAAATGAAAGGGAAACAACAAACAAGACGTATAAAATAGACCCAAATCAATGGCGTAAAAAGAAAAATATATTTGCCGAAAATTGATGAAGTATTTTAACGGCTCTGATGACATGCGAATAAAGCATAAATAAAATGCATTTTTTTCGTAATAAGTTATTGAACATTTTGACCATTATTTGACAATATTCTAACACAAATTATGGCGGTGGGCGGCGCTAGTGCTTGTTCATTGATAGTTTCACGGTAGGCGGGCGTACAAGACGCCCGAGTCTCGCTTTTAATCAGGCAAACAATCCAATTGCTCAGGAGATGATAGATCATCCTAATTATTAATCGACTTGAGTCTTCTGTAGTTTGCGATTTAATTATTTAAACAAAATTCTTTTACTAATACTCATTAATTTACCTATTTTTTCGCATTCTTATCTAATATAGTTAAAATTTGACTATGGTCTATTACCCCATTAGGAAGACGACAAAATTCTTAAGGCCGTCGCGCACTTGAGCGAGGCGCAGCGCGGCGAAGCGAAGAGCGACGAAGAGTCATTTTTAGAACCAACGCGCACTTGCGAGCAGTTTTCAACGAGAAACCTCCGCGTTTGCTTTAAAAGATGGACAGCTCGGAGGAAACGCAGACACTATCAATACGAGACAAATTTATAAATTATTTTGTTTCATCCGTAGGTTCAGTGCAGTGGCAAAATTCCATGGTACAGAGTGACCGAAAAAATGTTTAAATTTTTTGATATATTCTACTACATTCTGTAACCAAGTAGTTAATCTCCTTTTTTGTTGAGTCTGCAATACTATTTTGTACAATAGAAATCATTTAATATGTAAGGAATTTTCAGAACTAAATTTTTTGAAAAATTCTTCATTGTATAACTAAATAGATAATCTCCTTTTTAATTGACTTAATTTTTATTTATAATAATATATTTAGTTTTTTTTTGTTTTAAGTAGTAGTACATATTCAGTTGTCATATCCATATCTATTGGATCAAATATTTAATGAATTGCTTAAAATTCAACATTTTGTAATATACATTGTTATACTCGTATTTGCAATTAATAAATTTAATATACATAGCATATCATACCGGTTATATTCATTTCTTCTGCTACTTCTAACCAGCAGTTGTCTTTCAATGTCTGATTAGAATACTCGACACATCCTATATCGTACAGATCTTTATATTTTGAAACCAGAAGAACTAATTTCTCTTCTGTGTTTGACATTTTCATAGAACCTATACGTAATGTTTGATATGAAACGTGTGAAATTTAATTCTAAACCGGCTATTTCCAATGTGCCTCGGGCGTATTCATTCTGATTTAGGTAGCTGCGCTGCGCTGCGCTATCGCACACTTCAGCTCAGCGAAGCGAAGAACAGAGAAGAGCAGAGAAAAATATTCTCCCCGAAGTATTCCGGCAAGTCGCTTCGCTGCTCTGCTCTTCGCTTCGCTGCTCTGCTCTTCGCTTCGCTGCTCTGCTCTTCGCTTCGCTGAAGTGCGCGTATACACATAATAATATATTGAATGAAAAAACGGCTCTTCGCCGCGCTTAGCTTCGCCTCGCCCAAGTGCGCGATGGCCTTTATAGGGGATTTAGAAGAAAGACTAGAATGAAATAGTTTTCTTTTCCAAACAATTTTGTTCTGATTTTTGGGGGCATGTGAGAAAATAACCTAGGGGCGATTTTATGCTTAATCCTTGATAATAATAAGGGTTAAATTCAGAATAGCCTCCTTTTAACATAATAATATTTTGAGCATAAACTCTCCATAAACGTCATTTTAACACGGGGTTAAGAGACATTCTTGGAATACCTAATCTGGATTTAGGAAATTATTTATTATTTCCACTGTTAATGTATTTTTATTAAAATTATAATGAATAAAGAGTAGCTTTTCTGCATCCTCTGTTATTAATGTAAATCTATATTTAGCATAGATATTACCGATTTCTGAAAATAATCGTGTAGAATAGATTGCTCTGGCTGGGTTAGATAAAAGCTGTCTGCAGGAAATATTTTTTGATGATTGTACCAGTAAATTGATCAAGTATGTTGTTCCCAGAATTTGTACTATGTGTAAGGGGTGTATTCTGTAAGGAAACTGTTAATTTTAAACAGTAGTATGTTAAAAATAAACTTGCTGTTAAAATATATTTTCTATTCTGTAACTATCAATTCTGTTAAAATTTTAACACCTGTGTTAAAATTAGGTGTTAAAACTGTATATTTTAACGTCATTCAAATCGACGTCTTTAAAATTTTAACATCTGTTTATACAATAAAATTATAACAGCATTTGAATAAGTTGCACTTCTAATTAACGAAAATGAAATAGAAAACAGAAGAAAAATACCATGGATGAATATAAAAAATATCTAGGTGTTATTTAATAAAATATACAACTGTTTTACGAAGTATTTTATGTAAATACGGTCACCCGTTCCATCGTAGGTCTAGTAGGAATATTTAATTAACATAATTCGACAAAGAGTGAACTTTGAATGGTATACCGAGAGCACGATTTAGATGTATCGTAAAACATAGTTCTTTATTATAATGTAGGTATTAAATGCAGTTAAAATTGCTTATTCATGTCTTGTTCGTCAAACCAACGTAACTTAACATTTTGGAATGTCATCTGAGGATCAAGAAGAAGAAATTTTACATAACCTAATGATAACTTAATAATTTACAATTTCAATGTAATTCATTTTTAATATGGAACCTAAAAATGAGACATGATTATGCAGCAGATTTTTATTTATTTTCCGAAGCATTATTTCCATTCGTTTTTCTAAAATTTCAAAATGACAGATTAGTTTTCTAAAATTTCAAAGTGACACATAAACTGACAGTTGTTCACTCTTTTTATCATGTTTATTTATTTGTGTTATGATTACTAACTACATTACTTTAGTAAAGACGTGCCTTTTTTCTGTCTTGTTGATCACTTCATTCTGGTGTTTAACAGGCATGTTAAAATTTATGATTTTAACAGCAGTGTCAAATTTTCGCGTAGAGAATACCAAAAAATGAATTTATTGTTAACAGTCATGTTAAAATATAATTTTTTAAAGGCATGTTAAAATTAACATATTTTTTACAGAATACACCCCTATATACCTTATTATTGAAAGTAACAATATCATTGTAGCACTGCCACAAACTCAATGATGAATCCTTCTAGAAAATGTCATTTCGTTATCTTTCTCATAACAGTTAAGATCTCGGTTAAGATTTAGATATTCCAGTCAAATATCGATCCGGTACACAATTTAAAAATTGATAAAATGCCCTAAAGAAATTCAAATAAAATCCAATATTACTACAAATAAAAATTACAAAATTAATGTTTTCGTCTATATCTGTATTTTTTGTATAAATAATACACCGCTATCAAAATAATACTTCTCATTCTCGCTGTATCATTTTGCAGATATGCAACATTAGCAATCCTGGTGATAAAACCGTATATGATTGTTTACTACACCACAATCACTCCTACGAACAGTTATAGAAACTGCTAGCCTTAGCACATAACATTCCCATGACATGACAGATGTTGACGGTGACACTAACTCTTTCCTAGTGCGTCTGCTCTCACAAGACTCGCAATTCGCAAGCGTAGGTTTCTAACTCCATCTATACTGTTATAAACTCACAACACATGGTTTTTGCCATTTTACTTTTCCTTTATCGCTAGAACATTTCCAATTCCTACTATGGTAGTACATAAATCAGTCTATAGCCAGTCTAAAATGTGTGACGTCATTTTGTCACATTCTATTACACATGCTACAACATTAAGATTATTTTATTATACACAGCGGGTAGAGAAACCATCAATGTATGTTTTATTTTCAGCAGACCTGCGCAAATAATTGCCCGTTGATATCCAATGTAAAAGATATAGTTTTTATTAATTTATTATTTAACTAGAATATATGGGCGATAATACATGCATTAATCTAATATATACAATTCACATTCCTTTTTGACCTGTTATCGGCGTCCTTTTCCATACACGCAAATTTGTCAGCGACGGACTGGTCCTCTAGGACGCATTCCCCTAAGTGGGATAAAATACACATTCGGGCCTATTCTGTAACTCAGTTGTTAATTTTTAACAACTTGTTAAAAATATTAACCAATCAAGTATGTTGATACATAACAAAAATTAGGATTTTTAGTTGTTAAATCAATAGCTATTGGATAACAGTTTTATACAGTTGTTAAAAATTAACCACTGAGTTACAGAATATATGTGATTATCATTCCAACTTATCACAGGCGTGCACAACGACCAAATATATCTAGACAAAACTTCATTTGGTTTATTAAAAAATACTGGTTGGACTTGCATTGTCTTTATTATTAACGTTTCGACTGCTACAGATCTACAGTCGTCATCAGGTTACAAAATAATAATAATAATATAATTATAAAACATAAAATAAATAATAAATATATAAATTGTATAATACAGACTTTCATAAAACTATTCAATCAAATTTTGATGTCCTCTATTTAACATAATAATGTTTTCCAAAGGTTAATGATTTCAACGCTTGGTTTACTAACATTGTTTGCATTTGAAAATATAAAAACTGCTTCTTTAAATTTTCTTCTCCTCCATTGTTCTTCCTTGTGGAGTATTTTTGCTTCTTTCCACAACATATGATGCCCTTCCTCCCATGAATGATATGCTGCCCCAGATTTTGATATTTCACCATTCTTGGTATTTTATGTTCCTTTACCCTAATTTCTAATGGTCTTTTAGTTTCACCTATATAAAATTTTCCACACTCACACGGAATTTGGTAAATACAGTTTTTTGAATCTAAGATGCCAGGTGGTTTGGTTTAGTTAAATAACTTCGTAAATTTGACCTCGCATTAAAAACGGTTAAAATATTATAATCTTTCCCTATTCTTCTTATTTTCTCGGAAATTCCTTTTACATATGGAATTGACAAAGTTATTCTGTGTCCAAGGTTTTTGTTTTGGGAATATTCTTCATATAGTTCGCCAAGATACGAAGCGTATTTTCAATTAACCTTACCGGATAACCGTTTTTAATAGATCTTGTCTTATATTTTCTATTTCTTCACAAAAAGTTTTTTCGGTGTTACAGATATTGCTCGAAAATATAAAGTTTTGATTATTCCCTGTTTTGTAGATCCCGAATGATTTGAATTATAATTTAGGTATTGTCCGGTATGTGTTGGTTTTCGGTAGACTGACGTTATAAGTCCACGATTCGTTTTTTTTCTGTCATAACATCTAAGAAGGGAAGAGCTCCATGAGATTCTTTCTCCATTGTTAATCTGATAGTTGGTCTGTTATTTGAATGTTCCAGAAATGATTGGAGTTTCGTGTCGCTGTATTCCAAATTATAAAAGTATCATCAACATATCTTAGGCAAAGTTTTGGTTTTATATTGGCTGAATTTAGTGCTAATTCGTCATTTGGTTTGTTTTGATTTCAGCTGGCCAGACAGAGAAACTAGAGATAGAGATATGTCTTGTCTAGTCCGAGTATTTCTCACTAGAGGTCACCACTGAGGCCACGTGGAGTATCAGTGTCCAGTTTGAACGTTGCTCACTAGAGGCGCAAGTGTTCTTAGTTAAAATTTCGTGGTTAACATTTAAGGTTAACAATAAATAATTTATAAGGTTTAATATTAAAGAAAAACCAACGTGTCGCTCACAAAACCACTACAACTACAAAACAAAGACAAAATACACATGCTTCTACGTGCTCTCTAGTGAGCAACGTTCAAACTAAACACTGACACTCTACGTGACCTCTAGTGAGTAATACTCGAACTAGACAATACATATCTCTATCTCTAGTTTCTCTGTCTGGCCAGCCGAAATCAAAACATTCAGTGAGGAGTGTTAGGAAATGTTTTGTCTAGTTATATTTGGTCGTTGGGCGTGCACCAAGTGGGAAGCACATCCACATACCCTCAGAACATCAGCTCTTGCCCTGTCCTATTCATGCACTAAGTATGCTGCTGCAGTTTGGGAGAGATCAGCTAACGCTAAACATCTGGATCTTCTGTTAAACGATACTTGCCGTATAATTACCAGTTGTTTAAAACCAATACCAGTTGACCAATTATGCCTACTTAGCGGCATAGCTCCACCTAAAGTTAGATGATCAACGGCCAGTATGGTAGAGCGCTCCAAACAGTTACATAATCCTCGACACCCAATGTTCAGTCAAGAACCACCTCGGTCACGTCTAAAATCTAGACACAGTTTTCTCTCTTCAGTGCATCCAATGACAGAGATCAAGACTGCAACAAGACGCTTAATGTGGGGTGAGACATTAAAGACAGAAAATAAAGCAATGGGTGTTCTTCCAGATGAGAAACTACCACCAGGTAATGACCAGAAATGGCCCATTTGGAAATCGTTAAATCGCCTACGAAGTCAAGTAGGAAAATGTGCAGTAAACATGTTCAACTGGGGGTACCAAGCAGAACCCACTTTATGTCATTGTGATAGGCCACTTCTCTGCCAGTTTTTGCGGACGGTTTTTCCTCTGTCATGAAGAAGAGAAACTTCGGAGAAGATGCATCCTCTCCGTCCTAGTTAATACCGGGCGATACATGAGGCCTATTTCCATATTTTCCAAATTTGACAATTTATATGGTTATAACAACAAACTCAGCTAACTCACTCCATGTGGTCCGGATGCGGTATTTCGCTACCGAAAATCGGTCACTTCAATATCTAAGGAGTAAGAAATATTTGTTGTATTATGTATTACTTATTTATATTATGTATATGGTTTGGACACGAATAATAATACTAATAATAATAATAATAATAATAATAATAATAATAATAATAATAATAATAATAATAATAATAATAACAATAATAATAATAATAATAATAATAATAATAATAATAATAATAATAATCACAGGCGTGCATTATTATCTAATAAGGTAGACAGGAGGGGGGCAGGAATAAGGTTGCTCCCAAGTCCCAGACTTGGGCAAGCGCCCCGCATATTAAATGCGGCCTAACACCTCCTGGATTCCGGTACCCCTATCCGCAAAGGTATGCACCCAGTGCAGGGACAAATTGCTGGAATACGGCTCTCGCGAATAGTCATTTCTGAGCCATTAGCGGTACCGTAGCTACATATGCATGTCCCAGACGTGTTGAGTTCCCAAAACTCGACCTTCCAGAGGTCAAGGGGTCCCAGACCCATTATGAGAGCTTAGCTTACGATCTCACGTATGTAGGTCCCAGGCCTATCATGATAAACCTGGGGTTTATCCTTTACGTCCCAGACGTTCTCGTGTATCTCAGCCTCTCAGTTGGTGTTTCTCACACCTCAGAGCCAATAGCTCCATGGACCAAGAGTTGTCTCAGACAACTCTTCCTTGAATGGAACCACATGTATAAAATAATTTAAACAGCAACTTTCAATCGATAGTCATATCAAACTTGCAAGTATTGTGGTGAATGCATTTTACCAATCACTTTGGGACACGAATTTAAATTATCAAAATTAATACCAGTACCTTTTCAAAGCCTATTAAATTATCCAGAATCAAATTAAATACTTATAATTAAAATAATGTAGATATGTTTGTAATAATACCATGTGTGATATCTTCTATATTATTATATACTTAACTTTGTTTTTATGCAACTTTTTCACAAGTTTTTCTAAAGAAACATCTGTCAGGAAAAGTAGATCAGTTATTTATGCAGAATTTTTTACTTTCATGTAATTTAAAGGCGGAAATTCCTGACCTTTTTTATGCAAGGAATTCCCGTTAATTTATAGTTCAAATTTCTTAAGAACATAATTATATAGCAATTAGTTATGAGTAAAAAGTAATTGTAAAGTAGATTGAATATTAAAAATGAATTTAATATTCAAATAATTAACTTAACCACTTAATTATTTTTCTATGGCGAATAAAATGAAAATTTTATTTATTAATTCCGGGGAATGCGTTTTACTTGGGCCATTGAAGCTGTCTGGAATTATTCGTTTATTTATTTATTCGTATTGACGTTTTTTGATGTATGTCTACTTTTTGAATTATATTAATTATACAATAGGGCGCGAGCATACACGTGACTCGAACGACCTTGAAGTGCTTACAATCAGCTGATTTGTGTGCGCTTGTCATTTTGACGAGAACAATGTGACTTTGACAATTTCATGTGTGCCTGAAAACAATAACATTAGCTGTATTCTTTTTGAACAAAATCTCAGCTCATCTCAGATCACTTCAGATAAACTCAGGAAATCGTTGTTCTTTCTGACACAACTGATCTGAGTTGTTATGAGTTAACTCACTTCCCCCCTATCCGACGCTACACTACCAATTTACAAAACTCAAAATGATTTGAAACACTCAGTTTGCATTTTAAGGTTATATAATACAACAAATTTTATATTCTCATATACTTACAGTAATATATTTTCAACATTATCTATTTTTCGTTTATAAACAGTACCATAGATCAGAAAATAAGTCAATAATATTGACAGCTGCTACAGCAAATACTATCGGTAAAGAATGAAGTGATAAAATGGAATTAAACTTGTTCTTTTTGCACACATCACAACTCACTTCATCTCAACTCAGTTGTGTACTGAGCTGAGTTACAATTGAGTCAAAAAGAATACAGCTATTTTAACAGTTCAAAATCAAAATGTCAAAACAATAGTCCTGTCAAAGTGACATTGTTCTTGTCAAAATGACATGCGCACAGAAATCAGCTGATTTCAAGCACGTCAAGGTCGCTCGAGTCACGTGTCTGCTCGCGCCTTATTCGCAATCGTAGATAAAATATTTCCTCTAGTGGCGCAAATTAGTACTACGAAAAGCAATCGTACAAGCGCCATATTGAATAAGTGACAGCTGAGTTAATAGTGTAGTAATTAATAATTAAATACTTTAACTTATCGCCTTCATATAAATAAGTTTTTAAATTCGGTTTGTATACGCAGTCAACGAAACACAGTGAACAATGTGAACTGTCATATGTCAAACAAACCTAGTTTGTTTATATTTGAAATAAATAAATTTATTTTTAAAAATAAATCAAAGTTTACTCCTAATAAGCAAATTCATAGTTTTAATACCCGTCAAAGGGACCACTTCAGAGTTCCTTTTGCTAAAAATAACTTAACAATTAATACTCCATACATACTTGGCCTAAAGATATACAATGCCTTACCGACCAAAATAATGAACATACCTAATTATAATACTTTTGTAAAAGAACTGAAAAAATTCTTATTAAATCAAACCTTCTATTCGGTAGCAGAATATTTTGAAAGCGCAGAAGCACAAACTCGCCGCCATTTCTGATGGGGTCATGTCACTAATGTAATATTGTAATATTGTATTCACACATATATATTTTTATAATGTTTATAATGTGTCACTGTACATATAATGTAAACTTAATTTATGACGATATCCATATGTTTGTAAGACATTTAAGGATAAATAAAATATTATTATTATTATTATTAAAACCCATCGTATGGCGGCCATCTTGCTTAGAAAATCAGCGCCTCTATCGTTAATTTCGATTGCGAATAACCAGCCACTGAGGGAGCAAGTTAGTTCAACTTGATGCCGGTCCCAAGCCCGGGTATGGTGTATTTATTCATACTATTGTTTTGAATATTTTTCAGATTTCCTTTAAATAATCGTGGTATATTACGACTGTGGATAGATGCTATAAAAAGTAAAGATTTCACACCTACAAAAGCATCAAAAATTTGCAGTGATTATTTTCTTGAAATTATTTGAAAAGACCTCCGTCATGGACGGTCGGGATTAGAGAAGCTAGTCCACAGGATTAGAACTCTCAATGTCGGAAGTATGAGGAAGACCAAAGAGAAAAAGACTTGAGTGAGAAAGGCCTGTGTAAAGATGCGTTGGAGGAATGAGTGAAAGAGAAGAGTAAGGAACAGTGACCCCTAATAAAATAGGGAAAAGCCGAAGAAAAAGAAGAAGAATGAAGCTGTCTATACTTTCAATAGAAAAATAAATGACATGTACGATTCTTGTAGGAAACCTTTCAATTTATTTTAAGCGAGCACATAATCCTTGAGTCACCACTATTACTGAGTTACTGTGTCAAAAAGGAAACTTATGTTTAATTAATATTTCGTATGCGTTTATATATAATGGGTTGTAAAGGTTAGTATTACGCTGGTATCCTGTTACGTGAAGTCGAGCATTGACAACGTTTACATGACAATCAACTGGTCATAGTAACAAGTAAGGCAAGGCTATCTAATTCATTCATAATATAATTCAACACTTGGACAAAAAATCAGGCTTCAGATTCAGATTTCTCTCAGATTTGGCTACCTTTTTAACGAGCTCATTTAATTTTTCATTCCCTAAAACTCCCTCATGTCCTAGAATGAGCCTGTTTCACATTTTTATTTTAAATGAAAGTTTATGCAATATTTTTCTTATTAATAATTATTTTTTTAATAATTTGTTGTTATTTTCGTAAATTAAATACGAATATTGGCGCCAAAATAGTCATGAAAAACAACCCCCCCCCCACTCCTGTGTCGTAGAAGCACATTCATTACGTCATTCACAGCCAATAGAAAAACAGTTTTTCCATCACCTTCGTTTATTTTTGTTATTTAGATAAATAAAGGTAGACGTTAGTTTGTCACATGTTAATAACAAACATCTAATTTGACATTTGACGTTGACATTTTCCATCATAAATGAGTAATAAAGTAATAATGACCAATACAGACTACACTCAAGCTAAATCGGACAGTTTACTGAAAGTCGATAGCTGGATGGTGGCTTAATTTATATCAGAAAACGATTGTTTTACTGCTGCCGAAATAAGGGGTGTTAAAGAGTTAAGGTAAAATTTACTATCAGCTCTTCGACCTACTACTTTTCTTCGCATCTTTTGGCATATTTATAAACGCAATAGTAGGTTTGCTCCTAGCAGCAATTTTGCAAAAAAGCACAATACGATACTGTAAATTACGTATTTTATATTGGATTTTTTATTATATAACACGAACCAAACAGTTTGACACTTGTTTGACAAGTTTAACAATATACTTATCATAACACTTGTAACAAAACACAAAGAATTGACACTATAAAGGGACCAATTGGAGCCGATGAAGATGTATGTGTTGTGACGTCACATTCTGTTTCAGATCACGTGAATTTATTTTTGTTATTTAAATAAACGTAGGCGATAGTTTGTCACATGTTAATAACAAATTTCTAATGTGCCATTTGACGCTGACATTTTCCATTATAAATGAGTAATAATGGCTAATACAGAATACACTCAACCTGTCGGACAGTTTACCGAAAATCGAAAGCTGGATGATGGCTGAATTTATATCACAAAACGTGTGTTTTAGTGTTGCCGAAATAAGGTGTGTTAAAGAGTTAAAGTAAAATAAAACGTAAAAACCTAACCATCAGATCTTTTCTTCGCATTCTTTGGTATATTTATAAATTCAATAGTAGGTTTGTTCCTAGCGCAATTTCGCAAAACGACACAATACAATACTGTAAATTACTCATTTTATATTGAATTTTGTATAATCTAACATGAATCAAACTCAAAAATTTGACACTTGTTTGACAACTTTGACAATATATTTATCAAAACATTTGTAACACAACAAAGAATTTACACTATAAGGGATCAATAGGAGCCGATGAAGATGTATGTGTTGTGACGTCATATTCTATTTAAGATCACGTGACTTTTTCAAAATATCCAAATTTCAAAAATTAATTGTAAAATATCTAATGGATATTTGGTGATATTTTCAAATTTGAGGCTATTTAAATAATGATATCATTTTAAATTTATTATTTAGAAGGCATATAAAATTTTTTGCAACAGCCCTATCCATTATAATGTGATGTGGTTGTGTTTGACCAGCTGTTAAAAGGTGCCCTGGCAATTCGTGATTAGCGTTGACTCACAAATCAAATTTTTGAAACATAATATTTGTTCTTAACAATTTGCTTTATACATAGATTGCAGTAATGATGATGACATACATGTAACCGTGATATATTCATTTGATTAATAACGTTATTTTCTGCCTGTATTTTATTTTTCACATATTTGGTTTCACATTTGCTAATAAACTTATCAATTGATTTATTTTTACTTCCTTGTACAAAGTAAAGGAAGTATTGTATTCGCGAAAAATTTCGGTTTTCAGATTTCAACGGAAATATCCATTTTGACCATCCCTGAGTCCATTCTGACTAATTTCGTCGTGAGGTCTGTCTAGTTATGCATCTCCCTTTTTGGTCATTACATAATTTCCAGAAATGGTACTTTATTCGAAGCCTATAATAGATTTTAATGAAAAACTATATTAAAATATAATCCAAAACTTTGCAAATTTGGTATATAAGACTTTTATGTCAATTGGAATAACATAGCAGATTTTGGTTAAAACAGGCTAACCGGAAGTGATATATTACCTGAAGTTCTTAACAGTTTTTCTTGAATAAATGATTTCACTTTCATTTTAGAAATAAATTCTTCAAATAAGAGTTTTAGAGAATTAAATTCTACGTCTAGCACATCAAGTATTATTAAATTAGCCCTTTGTATAAGCGAGATATGTAAATTTAAAACTTTTATACTTTTTGGTTTTTGTAATGAAGCTTGCTATAGATTAGGACAAAAAATAACAAAAAACTAAAAAATAGATGTTAATGGCAAATTACGTCAAATACGTGCAATTTTATAATTGAGTCTATACTTTATATTAGTCTTGCGTACAAGGAAGTCGTGTGGTGTCCACATCTGATTTTTTAAATTTTGAATGATTTTACTGTAACATATTTATTTTTATTTATTATCAATCTGACCTACAGGATGTAATATCCCAATTACAGGTAGATTATATAAAAAAGCAATAAAAAATACCTTAATTAGCACAAGTAGCAATGTAATAACAAAATAAACTCAGATAATATTGATTTTCATAGTATACATATAACAAAATAATTATTTGAAGCATTATAACTCTTAGTGAAAATATACTGCGTTCTTAAATTTCACGAACGAGCCAAAAAAGATGTCAATGTAATGTGGCAAGGTATTAAAATTTTCACATAACATGTTAACTGGTCATTTTAATTCATAGTTAGTACGCGCTATACTGCAATGAAAGATTCTTTTAATACGATAATTATGTCTAGGAACAAATATTGGTATTTTCGCAAGTATAACTGGATCATTCACGATGCAATGTAAAACCTTTTACAAAAATAGAGATGACTGATTTTTTCTCCGCTTATTGAGTGACACTATATTAATTTCTGCAAGTAAGATGTTGTAATCAATTTCAAAACTGGTATACCGTCTATGAAGTTTGTAACAAGAAAATTTCACAAATTTTCGTTGAACAGACTCAAGTATACATTGGTATTTATTATAGATTGGACTCCAAACTTGCAGACAATATTAAGTTTTGTTCTCACAAAAGAGAAATATAGCTTCTTCAAAGTAGAAATGTTAGTGAAGAACTAAGTACTTCGGATTATAAAACCCAGACTACTGTATGATGATTTGACAGTATGAATTATGTGAGTGGCTAAGTTTAGTTTTTCATCGATTATGACTTTGAATTGAGTAACTCTTTCAAGATCATGGCTATCCATTTTGTAATCAATAGTGTAAACAGACTTCTTAACAAAGTAGCTCATGATTTTGCATTTACTGTAATTGATAAACAACTTAGAGGTTAAAGACTAAGCTAAAATGTTATTGATATCAGCCTGCAGGAGCTTGGAATCTTTAATGAAATTAATAGTTTTATATACCTTTATGTCATCTGTATACCAAAATATGAGAGTGCTGGACTGAATTAACAATGTCATTAATAAATACTAAAAATAATAAAGGACCTAATTTCGAACCTTGAGGAACACCAGAAGTGGGGGTAAAGGGTTTATATTTTAATTATTATAAGAAACGGACATTATACGATTATATTTTTATAACAACAAAAATAACAGTTGTATCTTATGTACCCTCATAAAAACTAAATAAATGACACTATTGGATTTAACAGAATGAGCGAAGCTAAAATGCTTAAAAAATTGAATTGTACATAGTTAATTTGTTGATACATGCAGATATGATAGGTAGAATCAGAGTGTAGAATTGAGTTCAGTGTAGTAGTGAACAGTTGAGATCATCAGCCTGAACCATGTTACTGCTTCTTCTCTCAATTGGAATGTCTGGCACGCAAGAGTGAAATTGCTCACTCGCCACACCACTTCTGCTACATAACAGAACAGAACATAACCTTCATATCTTGTATTTTATACTATCAAAACTTTTCATTCATCCAACTGTAAATTTCAAGTATGAATATTAAAAATGTATTGATTTATACTGGAAAAAGTTGCTCGCAAATATATATATATATATATATATATATATATATATATATATATATATATATATATATATATATATACTCCTCTTACGGACATATTCGTAAGGTTCCAAATATATACCAGGTGTAACAAGGAAATCAGCCATAGGCGTTTAATATGAGAAACAGTTTTCCTTGCGCAAAAGTCCAACACAGAACAGAACATTTGGTGTTTTTTTTGCGAGAATTTTGGCGACATTTCCGTATCAATAGAGTATGATCAATTCGAGCAAGCTGTTTAGTTTGTAAGTTGCACTTCAACCGTTGCAGGGACCATATTCTACCGATTATGAGGTGTAGCCACACGAAAATGTTGCTAAAATTTACCAGCTGACATTTGGGTTTTTGGTCGCTTTGGACGGTTTGCATCCTTTGCTGTCCACTCAGCTGACTGCCGATTTGACTCTGGAGTAAAGTGATGGATCCATGTTTCATCCATTGTCATATACCGCATGAAAAAATTCTTTTTATTGCGCTGAAACAGCTCTAAACAGCGCTCTGAATCGTCAAGGCGTTGTTATTTTTGATCGTCTGTGTGAAAATGCGGTACCCATTTCGAACAGAGCTTTCTCATATTCAAATGTTCATGCAAAATGGTGAATACATTGCCTTCTGATATCTTTAAGGTGTCAACTATCTCACGCAACTTCAATTTACGATCGGCCGAAACCATTTTGTGGACTTTTTATGTTTTCTGAAACAACTGTCGAATTTGGGCGACCAGAGCGTTCAGCATCATCGGTTTTTTGTACGGCCGCGTTTAAAATCAGCAAATCACTTTTCTACCATTTGTCTCGATGGAGCAGAGTCCGAATAACACTTGTCAAGCCATTGCTTTGCTTGAACGGTATTTTTTCCCATTAAAAAATTGTAAATTAAAAAAGTAGCGTCACTAAAACCACTGTAACTTGTGAACTAAACGTCATATTAGCTGCTTTCCATTTAGTATAGCTCTTGGGGTAGGCAGCACCGAAGTGAACTGATCCGCCACTACTCTAAACGTATTTTAATGGAACAGTTTTTCAACTTCTCAACATAAGTGCGCCAGACGAAAATTTTTGTTCATTTTATTTTGATTGTCAAAAATCAAAATATCAGAAATGGACAAAAAAAATTATAAGGCGATTTCGGGCGACAACCATTCACTTCCGGTATGTTGCGTTCAGGTGCGTTCACACCATCACACATTCGGGCGCTAGGAACAACATACCCGGTATGCTTGGATCAGTGCTCACAGCTGAACGGGTTTGCTAGTCGGGTCAGCTCTCTGTTCACTATTTCTATCTCTTTTTATCATGTATTTTTTTGAAATGTCAAAAGTCAAAACAGTCGGAGTCGTGGTCTTATGTCAAACAGAGTGACATTATTTTCGTTGACTCTTTTTTGGACAAATATGGAAAAAACTATCTCCGTTAATGCATTTTAATTGTCAGACACTATTTTTGACAGTATTAAATATCGCAGAATATACATAACCTCCAAGCACGGTGTCAACAAGTGAACCATTGATTTTTGGCGCCACCACTGACCATAGCGTACCGCAAGTGACCGTAGCTGATCCTAAGAAGTGAACGGGTATGTCGCCCGAAATCGCCTATAGTAATTTAATATAAAATACTATTATTGTTTCCAATGTACAATATTTTTAGTCCTAAATTAAGAAAAGTTCATCAGAATTTTCTAATGAAGAAGAAACAAGTACTTCGTCGTCAGATGAATCAGAAGATGATGTAGTACTCAGTAGCAATAAGTAAAAGGGACTGGGAACCTGGTTCTGATACCCACGTTTCTTTTTCGATCTTGTTTTCCGAATTTGATATTGCGAACAGGGACTGGGAAAAATTGTCTAAAATAATTTAACCCACATAACTAAAAAGTTAACAAAAATTTGTAGAATAATAAAAGTATTTACCTGTTCCGCTCTTTGAGAATCTTCGGCACTAATAATTATTTTATAATTTGTTTGACGCCACGCCTAATAAATTAATTTATGACAAAGACATTCTTTATGCCAAATAGACAAATATAACAAAATAAACACAAAACCGAGTAGTCTACTCTAAAAAAAAATCGGGGTGCTTGAAGGGGGAAAGGACGAAGAACTCGAGTAGATCCCGATCGTTTAACTCTCGCTAAATGGAACGCGCAAAACAGTCATAGGGGTAGTAAAGTGCTACTCGGTGCTACTCCATATGCTAAATGGAAAGCAGCTATTGTCATAAAATTTTGACACGTATCGTTTGAAGGTTCCTGAAAATCATATGGATATGTCAATAATGACCAATGACAGTATCTGTATGTCATCCTACGAACTTATTGAGTGACGGATTATGTTATACAATTTAATTTTAAAATATTTTTACAACTTTGGGCCGAGATCTGCTAAAATTGCTGACCCGACATGCCTTTCAAAGACACGTAAAAATATCCATTTTATCCACGTTGTAGTTATTATTGTTTTCTCTAGAAATGGCGACAGTTTAAAATAAATGCATTGTGACCAATAAGTAACATAAACTGTTATTCCTCAGCGTCTACACTTTGTATCGTTTTAAGAGTTTGTATTCATTATTAATGTAACGATGTAACTCTTTCGTTGAACCTGCGCTGCGCAGCATTGAGCCAGTGCAGCAGGCAGAGTTGAAGGTCATTACAGCATTACAGCAACCTGTAAGTGTGTCAGACGTGCACGCCAACTGCACTACATTGAACATTGTCACTACTCAAACAACAACTACTTTACTTATTCGCTAATTTTATTTTTAATTACACTACACAACATGCACGATCATTACATATTTATTAATTAGGACTATATGTATATCGGACTTGAGACTTGGAACTTATAATAAAGTTCACTAGGTTTATTGCACCTGTAAAATGCACCACAGAGGTCACTTATGTGCGATAAATACGTAAGTGATTTAGGTCGGATTCACAATCAGTTATTCAATTGGATAAGCATATTACAAAGATCTTCGATATTTGAGAAATATTCGTTTTCCGGGAATGGCTGTGTCATATTTTGAGTCAGAGCTCAACGTTTCGCCCGCAGTCGTATGCGGCATCTTCAGGAGCAAGGGAGATAGTACAATCTTAAACAAGGTTACCCGACGTGTCAACCACGCTAGAGGCCAAGTTTAAGCAACAAGAGGGGGAGACTCAGTTTACAAGGTTACCCGACGTGTAAACTGAGTCTCCCTCCTTGTTGCTTAAACTCGGCCTCTAGCGTGGTTGACACGTCGGGTAACCGTGTTTAAGACAGTACTATCCCCCTTGCTCCTGAAGATGCCCCGTATGACTGCGGGCGAAACGTTGAGCTCTGACTCAAAATATGACACAGTCCATTCCCGGAAAACGAATATTTCTCATAACTCAGACTGTGGAAGCCTACGCAATTATTTCATCTTCGATATTTTATTATTAGTTTATTAAATATATAAATAAATATATCATCTCGGCATATTACCCATTGCTGGGTGTGCCAATCTGCTTTATACGCAGATATCGGTAATGACGGTGACATATTCTTACCGTGCGGGCGTTTACTAGGCGACACCACACAGGCATTTATTGCTAGCGAAATAATTTTGGCATCGGTCGAGATCAAACCAGAGTTCCCAGATTCGTGACCAGACTCTCAGGCAAAGGTCAAAGAAAATTTGACAATGTGGCCAAGTTTTATAAGATGTCTAGGCGTTTTATAAAAAGACAGATTTTACAGTCTATCCACGACTTATAAACAACACGTTTAGAGGCTGTAATAGTATATTATGTTATTAGGAGTAGAAAGCGGTCTTTTTGTGATGAATCCAGCTGTTGCGGCCGAGGCGCTATAAGGGTTTTTGTATTTTTACCTGGTATGCATACTTATGTGAATTTGAAAATATAGAATTAAAATGAAATTATGAAACAGGGTAGTTATGAAATATGTTATTTAAGTAAAATAAATTACTATTTTAAAAAACTAATGAAATTACAGACAAAAAAATAAGATATATCATTAATAATAATGAAAAATCTAAGATTTTAAGGGTAAAATAAATTTAAAACCCAATAACCCTTATACCAATCGTAAGAGAAAAAATAAGTATTTTTACCTTCCGTTTCCTTTAGGTAAAGAAGGTATTATTTTTGGTCAAAAAATTCGGTGGGGAGTTTTTGGTGAATAAGCACGTTTTAGAGTCCCTAGAATACAATTTTACTATTTTTACGATGATTTCATCGGCGATAACTAATACTACAATTCCAATAATTATAATTCTCTCATATTCTTCTTCGTTACGTTCATATGAAGAGTTGATTAGATTTTGGTTATAATTGGTCAACAGGAAGTACCCTCATTTGAAGATTTTAACAGTTTTTCTTGAAAAAATTATGTTAAATATATTTTTTTCACATTTTTTCTTATTATAAATATTAAAGAATATTTTATTCTTTATACGATTGGACTGCATTTTATACTTCATATTAAATGGATAATGAGTAATGAAATTATAAAGAAATTGAAAATCATAAATTAACCAGCTATGCTATAACTCTGTAAATAGCTGCTATATTAAGAAAATTCTGATTGAAAGGTGTCAGTGCCAAGTGCAATTGACATGTATGTTTGTTATAATTTTACTGGAAATATAGGATCTTTTGTTAGAAACTTTTGGTATGAAATTTGTATAAAATACATACAACTGCCTTAAGGTAATGTACAACAAATTGAATCTTTTGCAAGGAAGTTTCTAATAGTTTTTGTAGAATAGAGTCGTACTTATTTTAATTTATTTATTGCAAAAGAAAAACATACATGTCATATATTTATTAACTTAATTAACTGTCATATATATGTTTGGTTGTGGTTTGGTTCCGGTGAAACTTAGCAACGGTTATAACAAAACAAATACTACTTTGGTAAAATGATCATAAAGAATCAAATCTGAATTATATTATTAGTTTCTGTATGACATTTGTACAAAATACATAGAACTGACGGAAGGTAATTGCTAGTAATATGAGAATTTTTGTTAAAACAAAAGCACATCTAGGATAAACCCCCAAAGTCGCGCCACATGTCCCATTTATCCGAAGTCGTATTTCTTAATAGTTTCCGAGATCCCAATGTGGCCTTCGAAATCTGGATATTCTGTATATCTCAGCCTCCGAATTGAATCGCCCTTGAAATTTGAGCATAAGAGTAATTATAGTCACCATATGCAACATTCATTCAGGTATAAATTTTTATTGGCTTATGCCCTTCAGTGGTCAAAAATTTAATATCTTTGGATGAATTTCCAACTTAAATACAATGTTTTGAAATAATAAAATTAAAATTATTGTTGATTAGTACTTGAACAATCAATCAATACAAACAATTCAATTTCGTTGTCATGTTGATGAAGCATGAAGCCGGGACTGCGTAATTCAAATATATTTTTATTACAATCCTCCTTCGAACATACAAGTACAAAGTTATAAAGCAGTGCAAATTTACAAAAAAATGTATGGTGGAACTCCAAACGAATGCAGTGTTACTGTTAATGCATGGCTAGTCGCACCAGCCGGTTCGCACATATAATTAATTAGTTTCCGCGTTGCCCTCTACACTATACAGTCATGCTCATTTCACAAATTATAGTCAGGGACGTGCAATTGGGTTTCCCAAATCATACACATTACTTACGTTTCATATCCCTGTTATTAAAACAAGTAACTCTACAACCTACTACCTATCTACTGCTCATACTAATCTTTTTCTTGTTTCCCCTAATCACCGGATGTGCTCTCTTTATCAATCTAAATTTTCTAATGTCGATATTTTCCTTTTAGATTCCAAAATATAATTGAATAACATAAAATAAAATTATTCAGTTATAAGCTGTATTCTTTTTGACCCAATTGTATCTCAGCTCAGTACATAACTGAGTTGAGCTAAAGTGAGTTGTGATTTTGCAAAAAGAACAAGTTTTATTCAATTTTATCATTTCTTTCTTTACCAATAGCATTTGCTGTAACAGATGTCAAATTTATTGACATTTTTCTGATCTATGATACTGTTTATAAACGGAAAACGGATAGTGTTGAAAATATATTACTTGTAAGTATATCTGTATATGTGAATATAAATTTTGTTGAATTAAATAATCTTAAAATGCAAACTGAGTGTTTCAAATCATTTTGAGTTTTGTAAACTGGTAGTGTAGCATCGGAAAGGGGGGAAGTGAGTTCACTCAAAACAACTCAAATCAGTTGTGTCAGAAAGAACAACGATTTCCTGAGTTTATCTGAAATGATCTGAGATAAGCTGAGATTTTGTCCAAAAAGAATACAGCTATTGTTTTGTTCCATATGTCCTGCAAGTTGTTTTAATGTACACGCTAGATTGTACGAAGTTGTTATTTATTGTGTCATAAGTAAAGTATGATGGTAGATGATATTTTTTTTTGTAAGTTTTATGTCTGTATTATCTTGGTTTTATAATTTGTTGAATGTGTAAGATGGCTCGTAACATTAAAACAACGTTGACATAATGTCTAATAAATTGGCCGCGTTCAGCATCACCTATAACGCATCTAGCGGTCTAGCGGGATGTGATGTCACAATGTAGTATCAAATTGACAGGTGTCATATGCCATTTTTAAACATAATATTAGCAGTCATTATTTAACTGCATCGCAAAATATGTATAAGGTTGTTTCTGCTGAATTATTTTTGGACAAACATAGCTAGCAGTGTCTATGGTTTTTACTCAGCTGTTCTAGTCCATTTTTACCTCTCGCTACGAGAGGTATTGTATTCATGCTAAAAATCACATATCCAGATTTTAATGAATAAGCACGTTTTAAGATCCCTAGAATCCGATTATAACATTTTTACGATGATGTCCGTATGTGTGTGTGTGTGTGTGTGTGTGTGTGTGTGTGTGTGTGTGTGTGCGTGTGTGTGTGTGTGCGTGTGTGTGCGTGTGTGTGTGTGTGTGCGTGTGTGTGTGTGTGTGTGTGTGTGTGTGTGCGTGTGTGCGTGTGTGCGTGTGTGCGTGTGTGCGTGCGTGTGTGCGTGTGTGCGTGTGTGCGTGTGTGCGTGTGTGTGTGTGTGTGCGTGTGTGCGTGTGTGCGTGCGTTTGTGCGTGTGTGCGTGTGTGCGTTTGTGCGTGTGTGCGTGTGTGCGTGCGTGTGTGTGTGTGCGTGTGTGCGTGTGTGCGTGTGTGCGTGTGTGCGTGCGTGTGTGCGTGCGTGTGTGCGTGTGTGCGTGTGTGCGTGTGTGTGTGTGTGTGTGCGTGTGTGCGTGTGTGCGTGTGTGCGTGCGTGTGTGCGTGCGTGTGTGCGTGTGTGCGTGTGTGTGTGATCGTGTGTGCGTGTGTGCGTGTGTGTGTGTGTGTGTGTGTGTGGATGTGTGTGTGGATGTGTGTGTGTGTGTGTGTGTGTGTGGATGTTGGATTCACTATATCTCAAATACTATGAGACTTAAAACATTTTTAACTACGGATTCCTCAATCTAACAATAATGGGAAGAGTCCAGTCAGTTTTGGTAACAATTGGACAACCGGAAGTAGTAGTTACAAGAAAAAAATCGTCTAAATATTATTTATCGAAAATTTATGTAAATACTTATATTAAAGAACGTTAAATTCTTTATTCGATAAATATAAATTCATTATTATATCTTCTATAGATTTAGAAATAAAGAAAGGCATATAAAATAATTTGATGTAAAAAATCTCAGATCAAACTACTACAAGGCAAGAAATTCAAATGTTTGTAATTGACACATAAATGTCACTGTCAAAAATATTTGTATGCCTCTGTCAAAAATATTTGTATATTATTATGAAGATTATGAAAATAAAAAAAAGTCAACAACGCAAAAGAATATACGTAAAAAAGAATATAAAAGGAATTTGCGAAAAAATGACGAATATAAAGAAAAAGAAAAGGAAAGTAGAAAAACAAAATTTCAGGATATTGAATATAAAGAAAATGTATGTAGGTATTGTACATAATTTATATTAAAATATGCCATAGATTTTGCAAATATATGTGAGAATTATTTTGTAGTGAGACATGAATATATGTATTTGTATTTAAAAATATTTTTCGTTTTATGCGTACAACCAGGTAAAATATCTGGCAAGAGGTTATGTGTTGGCCACATCAGATTTTTATCTTCGCTAAATTGCTTGATTGCTAGATTAATGCTATCCTTGTCTAGTAATGTCATTTATGAAGATTGACAGAATGAATATAAAGTTTTACGACTAAAAAGTCAGAACGGATGCATTAAATACAATTAAAACAATGCTTATTTTGTCCATTGGTACACGAAGAATAAGAAAAAAATCTTGGATTCAACAAAGTCAGAAATTGAACTATGTATATTCAAAGAGTACACACTAAAGGTGCATTCACAAATGAAAATTAGGTTTATGGTTTTTGTTTTTGAAAAATGTGAAACAGGCTCATTCAAGTATACAATGTTGCTTTAGGGGGTCCTCAAAATTGGATTGCACTTGGGGCCTCTCAAGTGCTAAATCCGCCACTGGTTATATAACAATTGGTGGAAATGATACTTTCTTTTTTCTCATGAAACTTAGAAATGACTAATATGCCTGACTTTTCTAATATATTTTTAATAATAATGAAAAAACAATAATTAAAATCGCAATATTTCCAATTTTGGTTCAGAAAATAAATATCATAAATCATATGTCCCACTTTCAGGTAGTCACACAGTACATAGTTTCTTAATTATTATTATTATTATTATTGATATGACTATTTACTTGCTGATGGAACTAGTTAGGAATTTGTTGCCGTTGCACTGGTTTGAAATGTCAACGTCTACTTACAGTCCTATATTAGGCAGCAAATATATTTTCCTTGTATTGCTAATAAAGGCAGCAATATTCACACAATAGCTACATTCTTTTCACATGAAATTTCGTTCTCAACGTGTATTGTTCTGCAGATATTTCTAGCTAGATGGATATTAGATTATCTAACTCTAGCATCTACGGCGGACTATATAACAAATAATATGCAGCGTCATTCTTATTTTGCGAGTACATCTACCGACTTTTATGTAATAGTAATTTAGTGGAAATGTTTTTATATTTTTAATTTAACCTCCCGTCTATATATTACTTAAGGAGGTATTGTCTTTGTTCAAGCATTATTTATAATTTAGAGTAATTAGAAGATGATTATACTAGTTTTACGACAACTTCGAGTATGTGACAATTCTAATCTATTACGGTAACTAAAATACCACATTTGTCAAATATTATTTGAAATAGTTAATAATAATAATAATAATATAATAATAATAATATGTTTATTTCCTGAAGATCAAGATACATGACATAGGAAAAGTCAAAAAGATGATACAAATACATTTTACAAAAATTTAACATATAAATATAGTCCTTCAAGTTACAAGTAATGCAGTTTATAACTTATCGTTTAAAAATTCATTCACATGGTAATAGCTTTTAGATACTAAAAATTTTTTTAGATCAGATTTAAATTTATTTTTTGAATTAACGTTTTTCATGGCTACAGGCAAATGATTGAATAATTTAATCCCTATATGACGGGGGTTGTGGACTGTTTTCTTCAAATTAATTTTTGGAATTATAAAATTATGTTTACCTCGAGTATTGTAACTATGAAAGTCACTATTAGTGAGGAACTTGTCTTTAGTTTTCCAAACGTCTATTAATGTATTAAAAATATATATGCAAGGTAAAGGCAAAATTTGTTCTCTTTTAAAAATTTCTTTGCATGACGATCTATAGTGAAGTTGAAATATATTTCGAAGGGCACGTTTTTGCAATTTAAATACACGTTCTGCTGATGTTGATAGACCCCAAAAGATTATACAGTAACTTAGAATTGGATAGAATTTTGCGTAATAAAATGTTTTTGCTATGTTAGAGTCTGTGAGATGTGTTAATCTTTTTAAGAGATAGCACAGGGATGTTAATTGTGAACAGAGATTATCAATGTGAGGATCCCATAATAGATTTTCATGCATATCGAGTCCTAGAATTTTACATTTGGTAACTTGTGGTAAAATTTGTTTATCACATCGTATAAGCAAACTTTCGTTACGTTTCTTATTTGAAAAATTGATAAAAGCAGATTTATTTACGTTTAATGTTAAATTTAAGGATGCAAACCAGATAGATAAATTCGATATAATAGTCGATATTTCGCTAGTACTAATATGACCAGGTATTAACAGGGATACATCGTCTGCATAAGCAACAAAAACATTAGATTCCAAAATATTTTTAATGCTATTAATATATATAATAAACAGTATAGGGCCCAAAATGGAGCCCTGTGGGACACCGCAAGTTATGTATTTAATATCTGATATGTGATTATTATATATGACTGACTGCTTACGATTGGTAAGATAAGATTCAATCCATTTTGAGCAAACACCTCTTAAGCCGTGATTGTTAGCAATGCGTATGAGAGTGGAATGTTTGACACAATCAAATGCTTTTGATAGGTCAATACATCCGCAATATACATTTTTACCATCGTCTAAAGAATTGTAAATATTGTCAAGGATATTCGCTAAGGCAGAAGTTGTGCTGTGTTCTTTTCGAAACCCGTGTTGTTCGCTAATTAATGACTCGTTCTTCTCGAGAAATGACGAGATTCTAGTTATAATTACTTTTTCAAAAATTTTATGAAAGACCGATAGGAGTGTAATTGGTCTATAGTTACAGACGTTCTCTTTATCTCCCTTCTTAAACAGAGGCACTACTTTTACCTGTTTTAGTGTTTCAGGAAAAATTCCCTGTGTAAATGATGCGTTGATACAATGTGTGAGAGGTACAGTAATCCATTCACCACAATTTTTGATTAACTTACTAGGAATATCGTCTAGACCAGTGGCTGAAGAATTATTTAATGTCATTATCAGCGACAACAGCTCAGGTTCCGTGACGGGTGCTAAAAATATAGAATTATTACAATAATTTATATTATTATAAGAATTAGAATTATGAACGATAGGCAACTTATTAATAAGGTCATTTGAAACGTTTATAAAATAATTGTTGAACATATTAGCGATGTCGACGGGATCAGATGCTTCACAATTAACATCCCTGAGTAGATCTACAGTATCGGCTTTTTTATCATTATTATTGAGACTATGATTAATTAGACTCCAAAGTTTACGTGTCTGATTGTGAGTATTTTTAATTTGATTTGAATTGTAGTCTAATTTAGCAATTTTGATTAACTTACGGTATTCTTTTTTTTCTTTATTGTAATATTGTTTTGAAATAAGTTGAAGTTTACATAAGTTAGAAAGTTCTTTCATTTCAATTGATTTTACTTTAATTTCATCTGTGACCCATGATTTTTGTTGTGATTTATACTTACGTGCTTTACATTTAGGATGAGTTGTGTTAAAATAATGCAAAAACGTTTCAAAGAAATTATTGAAGCAAATATTTGTATCGTTTTCGTTAAGTACATCAAGCCATGTTTCCTTATTTAATTTCGATAAAAGATTATACAAGTTGCTATCATTAAAACATCTTTTCTGATCTAAAATGTTTTTAGTATCTGCGTTTGTTTGATAATTTAAATTAATTGTGATACATTGCGCTGAATGATCTGAAATTTCTTTATGTATAACGTGAGCAGTATAAATGTTCTTAGATTGATTCGTAAATATATTATCAATCAGTGTCTTACTTGTTTTTGTTACACGAGTAGGTTCTGTGATCGTATGGTGTAAATTGTGTGAGCTCATGAGGTCTAAAAATTGCCTCTTGTCATTATCATTATCTAAAAGATTAATGTTAAAGTCACCAACTACAACTAGATTAAAATTTTTGTTAATGCTGGATACTTGTGTTAAGCACTTGTCCATCTGAGTAATGAATTCTTGAAAATTTGAAGATGGTGTTCTATGTGTTTATGTATTAAGGGCGGTAAGTGCAGTTTACCGCTAGAAGAAAATATTTATCCAAAAGCGGTATAAATACACTTAACACGATAGGATATTTTATAGCATTTTTAAACAATTGATCGAATAAAATTAGGGACCGGTACTTCAATATTCTGGTAAATTGTCAGTTATTTTAACTGCCAGATAAAAGAAAATTATCGCAACATAAAATTGACATGTGTATAATTTTTATCGTCCGTCACCTTTAGGTAAGGAAAGTATTGTCTTAGGTCAAAAAATTCGGTGGTGAGTTTTTGATGAATAAGCACGTTTTAGGGGCCCTAGAATACGATTTTACTATTTTTACGATGATGCCTGTGTGTGTGTGTGTGTGCGCGTGCGCGCGTGTGTGTGTGTGACAAAATTTTTGCCTGCGATAATAATACAATTACAAAAGTTTTACTTCTTCCGTATTCTTCTTCGTTACAGCCATATGAAGAGCTGATTAGATTTTGGTTATAATTTGTCAACCAGAAGTACCCTCATTTGAAGATTTCAACAGTTTTTCTTGAAAAACGATGTAAAATATTATATCAATACGATTTGACTGCATTTTATACTTCATATTAAATTGATATAGAGAAATTATAAAGAAATCATATTTCATAAATTAGCCAGCTATGTTACAACTTTGTAAACTACTACATTAAAAAAAATGATTGAAAGGTGTTAGTGTCAAGTGCATGTATAATTTAAATCCCGGTGTCTACGCTTTAAACAAACAAAACTCTTTAGTTTTTCAGTTATATGTATGTATGTGACAGATACATGTCACTGTCAAAGAAGTAATCATTTCAAATTAATAGTAAAGTTTTAAAAAGAAAAAAGTAATTAGAACAATAGGGAAAGATAACAATACAGTTTCCAGCATAAGTAAATATGTATATATATATTTAGATTAATAAAAATTAACGACTCGCAAAAAAAGTTTAAGCTAATCCTCCTTTTTGGATTAGTGAATTCTATTCTATCCCAGTATTTAAAATTTAATCTTCATTTTATTATCAAAAAAGGTAGTTACTAGTTACTTGGATTAGATTAGACTATATTTTAAGAAATAAACTGCTAAAATTAGAGTAAAATTCGCTAATCCAAAAATAAGGATTAGCTTAATCTTTTTTGTGACGCGGGCTGTAAGTGGCGGAAGGTATTGTGTTGGCCACATCAAATTTTTATTTTTGTTAAGTTGTGTCAATTTTAAATGCTATATGACTCAATGTCATAAAACGAAACTATGGTGTACCCGGAATCAAGATACTGGTTTTTTTTGTAGACTTACGGAACATAGTATAAATAAAACTACTGCCTTGGAAACACTGTCAGTAAAAATTAAAAAAAAAAACGATCGTGTAAAATAGTTCCTACTGGTTGAAGATGATTTTGAAGATAGAGACGAAGACGACTTTCAATACCGTTAGAAGAGCACTTACTGACCATAATAACTATCACGTTTTTTATACGATCGATGCAAAATTAATAAGATTTTAAAATTATTTCGACATATTTTTAGTTGTTATTCTTAAAGTAAGCTTCGATCATTGTCATCATTTATGTTCTTATTTACTTACCGCGTGACCTCCTGACCGGTAAGTAATCACAATCACTAACCGATCAATAATTTATAAAGATAACATACTGCCTTGGAAACCCAACCGGTAAACATTAAAAAAATACGATCGTGCAAAAAACAAATAATTCCGCCGTCACTGTAAAAATCCATTGAGCACATCTCATCATATATGCTTGGTTGCCGTTCATTTCTGTTAAAGATTCTTTACACACCAACTCATTCGAATTCATTTCAATGATTTGCCATGCTTCACATAATCGCATACGTACCGCTCGGCCATGAATATTCGTACACATATGCATATAGTAAAATTAAAATCATACATGTTTTAATGCGACGTAGTCGAGAATTAGGAGAGATAATAATTGATAGAGCCGTAGGTGAAAAGTTAGAATGTTAGAATTAAATTCTTGTGGCTATTTTTAGATGTAGAGACAAGCAATATGGTTATCAAGTAGGCGACGTCAAGAACACTTTCCTTTTTTATATACTAACATCTGAATAGCGGATTATATAAATTTACATACGTTTGTAAGATTTTTTCTAAAGTTTTAAAAATAATTTGCAGAGGAATTTTGTATAAAATTAAACAAAAAAATCTGATGTGGCCAGCACATTACCTTCCGTCCGTTTTATATAGGGCGCGAGCAGACACGTGCCTCGGGTGTCCTTGACGTACTTGGAATCAGCTGATTTGTGTGCGCATGTCGTTTTGACACGAACAGTGTCACTTTGACAAGACCAATGTTTTGACTTATTTTGATTTTGAACTGCTAAAATGTTATTAATGTACAATTTTCAGGCAGTAAAACACATGAAATTAAAAACAATAACTTTTCAACAGTTCAAAATTAAAATAAGTCAAAACATTGGTTTTGTCAAAATGACATTGTCCTTGTCAAAATGACAAGCGCACACAAATCAGCTGATTCCTAGCACGTCAAGGACGCTCGAGTCACGTGTTTGCTCGCGCCCTATAGGCGGTGTGCACAAGTAGTCAGCGCCGACAGCGGACAAAAATGAAAAAAATGGTTACTCATTGAAACATAGCAAGGTTATGTTTTATATATAATTTTGCTATTTCTATTTGATAAAATATTTACAATGAATGCGAATGATAGGACGTCTAATATTATGTGATGCATTGGGGCATGTAATAATTTTTACAAAATTACCGATTGAAGTATCAAATTTTATAAATTTTCTAAAAGATTATATGAGGAACAGATGTATAAGAAAATAACTTTTCAACAGATATCTTCTACTAATATGAAAAATTATTTTATGTATACATATTTTCTCATTGTAAAAGATACTTATCGTATGAATAAAATTCCAACAATGGTCGTCTGATTGCAATAATGAATTATATAAAAATGTATTTCTTAAATTAATATTTGAACAAGATATAATACAAGAAGCAGAAAATTGTCTTAAAATTGTATAATACTTGCAGTTGTATGAAATAGAAGTCTATTTTTGACATAATTAGTCTATTTATTATAGATTTTGTACATGTAATGTTAATGTTAAAGATAGAAATTCACATGGTTCGTATTTTTCGTGTATTTTCTTTTCCGAGCTTGTGCAACTGAATCCATTTAGAGCCTGGTATATTTTCAGTGAAGAATCTTCTTCATTTATTACGAATATAAAAGAAAGATGCTAACATCATACACTGATATCGTGATATGCAGAAATTTTCTTCTTTCCAATAATTCAAGTTTTCCAACTTTTTAATCTCAATTTCCATGTATTGTGCATCGTGTAACATTTAACTAATATTATAAATTATAATATAAATTTAAATATAATAAAATGGTTTGCAGAAATCGCACATATTATGAGAAAAAATATATTTTCTGCCACATTACCTTCGCTGGTATTTTGACTTTTTTGATTGTCTCATCACATATATAGCATTTTAAATGTTTTCTTTATTTATTTCAATATACTATGATGTATAATTTTCATACACAATAGCAACAACTCAAAATAAAATTGTAAATTGTGTCACTTTCTCGAAATGTCAAAATTGATTCGGTAACCAAAAATGCCAATGTAGCCGTTAGAGACGCTGACGCACAAAATGTGCACATCGCCTATAGTTTATACAGAGTGATCTAAAATGGCTGAAGATCACGTGACAATTTTTGTTCCACAATAATGTCAAAATTATATTTCAATTGATAAGAGTGTGATAAATTTCTTCTTGCCGCATATTTTCGTTCAGCTGAACGCAACAAGACGGTTATTGGCAGTGTTGTTATGACAGCTAACAAAATTCGAAACTTACGCTCATGGAAATAGTAATGCCGTCATATTAAGTAAGCGGCAAATGTCAAAATTGTATGGAGCTGCATGCTTCAGCCATTCTTGATCACTCTGTAGAAATTTCATACAGAAAGTTCCTTGCAAGAGATTCTATTTCTTGTACATTATCTTCCGGCAGTTGTGTGTATTTTGTACATATTCCAAACAGAAAGTTTCTAGCAAAAGATCCTATATTTTCAGTAAAATTATTACACAAACATACTATGTCAATTGCACTTGACACTGACATCTTTCAATCAGAATTTTCTTAATATAATAGCTGTTTCCATAGATCACTACTTTATGAAATTTAATTTTTACCTTCCATCACCATTAGGTAAGGAAGGTATTTTCTTTGGTCAAAAAATTCGATGGTGAGTTTTTAATGAATAAGCACGTTTCAAGGTCCCTAGAATACGATTTTACTATTTTTACGATGATGATGTGTGTGTGTGTGTGCGGGTGCGATTGCGTGTGCGTATGTGTGTGTGTGCGCGTGCGTGCGTGTGTGTGTGTAACAATATTTTCGTCTACGATAACTCTAATACTACAATTCCAAAAATTATAATTCTTTCGTATTCCTCTTCGTTGCATCCATATGAAGAGCTGATTAGATTTGGTTATAATTGATCAACCGGAAGTACCCTTATTTGAAGATTTTGACAGTTTTTCTTGAAAAAACGATGTTAAAGTATCATTTTTTCAGATTTAATGTTATTTTTTTTCTTTTTTAAAAACCTCTTTACATCCATGCCTTAGTGGGATTCGAACCCAGAACCCCTACCGTACTCATGACTACGAGCCGTAGCTCTAACCATTGAGCTAAATATTAAAGAACAGACATATTCGTAGTACATTTGTGTTATAATTTTACTCGAAATATAGGATCTTTTTGCTCGAAACTTTTGTATGGAATTTGTATAAAATACATACAAATGTCGAAAGGTAATGTACATACAAGAAATTTAGAATCTTTTCCAAGGAACTTTCTGTATGGATTTTATAGAAAATATATACGCATTTACGAAAATTCTACCGATAGATACCGCATCTACCGACTGTGTTCGAAAACACGAGTGGTAAAAAGTTACCGTGTTCGAAAATTGTTCAATATCTACCAGATCCATCTACCGGATTCATGAAGAATCTAATCTCAAAAAAGGTAGTGATGCAAATCGAAGCGCGCGCGTTAAAAGTGGAAATGTGTTTAAAGTTTGTTAACTATATCAAATTTCTAACCTGTTTTAAATTTTAAATTTTTTTCATAGGTTATGGATCTACCCTGTTTATCACTTGCGTTCTTAAAATATCGATTTCGGTAGCTATAACCTGATAAAAAGCTGTTTACCGGTAACAGTTCACCGGTAGAATTTTCGTAAATATCTCATATAACTGACGGAAGGTAATGTGCTGGCCAATTTCAGATTTTTTTAGTATGTTTTAACAATATATCCATTTAATATACAGTATAAAATGCAGTCCAATCGTATAGAGAATAAAATATTCTTTAATATTTATAATAACGTTAAATGTTAAAAAAAAAATTTACGTAGTTTTTTTAAAAAAAAAAACTGTTAAAATCTTCAAATTAGGGTACTTCCGGTTGACCAATTGTAACCAAAATCTGATCAGCTCTTCATATGGATGTAACGAAGAAGAACATGAAAGAATTATAATTTTTTAAATTATAGTACTAAAGTTATCGCAAACGAAAGTTTTGTTACACACACATACATACACATACATACATACACACATACAGACATATTGTAAAAATAGTAAAATCGTATTCTAGGCACCCTAAAACGTGCTTATTGATAAAAAACTCATCATTGAATTTTTTGACCGGGCAATACCTTCCTTACTTAAAGGTGATGGAAGGTAAAAATCTGATTATTAATTTAAATATATACCTACTTGCAAATTTATTTACTAATGTTGCATTTTTAGCAGTATCCCCATATCTCTCTTACCTATGGTGGAGAGAAGTAAAAAACAAGAAAAATACATAGAATTCTTCACCAAAGTATTACGGAAACTGTTTGTTTACAATTTGTGAAACCTCCGTTATGTAAGTAACACTCGTGTATCGAATGTGTTAGTATTGGTAAACAAACGTTATATTTTATTTTACTACATAAAAACTCATGTTTACATATTGATATACGATTAGAATATAAAATTAGTAATGCGGAAAAGTTACATCACCTCTCATCCTACTGTTTTTTCTTGGATTGTGTCATCATTGTGTTAACTTTAGCGATTCGTAGGAAAAACAGAGAAATTCTATTAACTCTAAGATAATTATTTATTGATTGTGAACCTGTTTTCTGTCGGAGAAATAAAAATCCGGAAATAGATTGCGTAGATTGTAGAAGAGTATTTTTATGAGAAACACTTTCCTTTTTACTTCTCTATAGCTTGAAGGTATGTTGATTGCCTCATGCAGCATTAAAATCTCCAAATTTGTATTAGCTAGCTATTAAGTGAAAATTTTAGAGTAGGTTATAGAAATGTAGTAAAAGTGATATGGCAGATGTATACCCCAAGGCTTCATATCGGAGATTATAGAGTAATTACTCGTGTAATATGAAACCGTGTTATGCGGGACTAAAAATTAATCAATAATGAATAAGTATTCTTCACGTAAAAGTGGCATTGTGCAATAAGAAGTATATGATTCTTGAAGACATACGTAATGGAAGTTGTTTCTTCTTGCCACATAGTAGTAATGTACGCGAGACGAGAAGAGAAATATAAAATATCGAACTCGTCTCGCTTTCGGATCTGCAATCTCGATCTCGCTTTCGTTCTCGCAAATTTTTTTGGGTCTCATCTCGTTCTCGCACGAGAGTTTCACGAGAGTCTCGCTATAAAAATAAGCGCTTGCGCACTACGTATTTACGTAACTATTTAACTACAAGAGACAAGTTCGCACCAATAGCACCGTCTTCCATGTATTTGCAGTCGTATAACTATAATAAAGAGACGAAACGCTAAATTCTGGTCACCAAATTATTTCAATACGAACATAATGTTTATTCATATACGGTCATCAGAAAATGTGATAAGTTAGTAAATAATTTAATTTACCTCTAAGATATCCAATTTATCATTAAATTGTGACCAACAAGAACACATTTTGTCATCAGTAAAACGAATTAAACATTTAAAAATTATTTTTTGTAACTAAAAGTACCTACACTTTTTCATTAAATATATGCTACTATTTAAGTAAGATTAAGTCATAAAAAACCGCTTCACTCGTAACCCGTTGGCAACCAATCGCTCCACTTCTCTCCATGTTGCCTCCCATTGACGCTTAATATAACATCCTTTACTTTTCAGGGGCGACAACAGTTTTATTAACCGTGGTTTTAACTGGGGCGAATGAGATGCTGAAATATTAGAGAAAACTAGTTCTATTGGATGCAATACCGATTTTGTCCTTATTTTTGCATTTTCTCGACCAGAGACCGATACTAATCGACTTTAAATAGACAAAAAATATTGTGAATTCATATAATTTTCACATTTACGTGTTCTATGCATAAATTAGCGTTGACTCTACTCCTTGTACGGTGCATTTTTCATTGAATTTATGAATCAAAGCTATAAAGTTACAAATACTTTTTATTGCGAGATTCTCGCGAGAATCTCGTGAGATTTGTCCTTCTCGCAGTTGTTATATCGATCTCACCTCGAATTTTAAACTGTAATCTCGCTCTCGTTCTCGTCTCGCATAATGCAACGAGACGAGACGAGATGCGAGAGTTCTCTCGCCTCGTCGTGCATCACTACCACATAGCTTATAAAATAACTTCATAAGGCGACGTATGTCGTAATTCGGTTCAAGATACAATTTGGAACTGTCAACATTTTTCGAATATGAGGGTTGCGCTGAAAATTGTTAGTTATTAAAAAACCGTTGCATTTTTAAACAAAAAAAATCTTTATTGTTTTTCAAAAACATTCGGAAAATTCTTTTTCTGAAAAGTTCTCAATAATTCTTTGAAATTCTGTAACTGCTGCATCTGCGCTGGAAAATCTTTTACCTCGCATCATTTTTTTAACAGTTGGAAAAAAATCGCACGGCGCCAGATCTTGGCTATACGGAGGATGAGTTACGAATTGAACTCCCGAATCTTTGAAAAAATCCAATGTTCTGGCAACAGAGTGTGGGAGGATGCGTTGTCATGATGTTACGCAAACCGATCCTTTGGCGACCTGTTTGTAATATAGCAAACATCTGTGGTAAAGCCACTTCGCAGCACCATTCAGAACTAACAGTTCTGCGATCTTCAAGTGGAATAACAGCAACAGGACCACTTCGGCGGAAAAAACAGCAATCATTTTCTTATTGACGCTTCTGCCACGAATTACTTTTGTGGGCAAGTCTTCATTTTCGAATACCCAAACACTAGACTGCTGTTTAGTTTCAGGGTCGTAACTGTATACCCAAGATTCGTCACCTGTTATAATGTATGCCACTTGCTTGAAACCTCCTCCGTTAAATTTTTGCAACATACATTTATACCAGTCTACTCAATCCTGTTTTTGACTTTCTAAGAGCAAATGCGGTATCCAATGGCTTGCTAGCTTTCTTGCCCCAAGATGTTTATGCAAAATGGTATTCACCGCCGAGGATCCAATATTCATTTCCTCCTGAATCTCCCTATAAGTAATATTTCGATTAGACTGAATCAAGATTGCCACACAATCAACATTTTGTGAATAGGCAGCATCTGCAGGTCTTCCAGGTCTTACTTCGTCTTCTAGCTGCTCTCGCCCTCGTCGAAATTGGCGGAACCAATGACTAACAGCGGATAATGAAGGGGCAGCATCGCCAAAAGCTGCTATCAAATTTTCATGGCTTTGCTGGAATCCTAACTGTCTTTAATAGTCATAGAAAATCATAGCTCTAAAGGCAGTTCGCGGAATGCTCATTTTAACTGAATTAAAAATGCAAAACTACTTAACTTACAAAATTAACTACGTTTCACAAGGAAATCGGAACGTTTGATAATTGTGGGTAACGAATGTCAACTAATGCGACATTCAATTTTTGCAATTGTTTATAGCCAATTGAGCTTCCATGGCCTGCTACAAACTATTAAAAAAAATATATACTTTGTAGCTCATGTTGTATGTAACTAGTGAGAAGATGTGTTAAATGTAATGTATGGTGATGTAACAGGTGTAGTACAAAGTGCGTGGGAGGTGCCGCGGTGGGCAGAAAGGCCAACTAACCTACACACACTGCCGACACTACAAGAATGCTAAGCACTAAGCGCGACGACATCAAACAACAAATACTTTTGCTCCAAATCTGTTTCGCTTTTTAACACAAATGTTATAAGATTAAATTAATTCAATGGAAGAGGCTGTTGGTACTCGGTGAAACATTAAATAATAAAAAAACACAACTCTCGGTTAAGTTTCACAAGAAAAATCTGATGTGGCCAGCATATAACCTCTCGCCAGATATTTTACCTGGTTGTACGCATAAAACAAAAATATTTTTAAATACAAATACATATATTCATGTCTCACTATAAAATAATTATCACATATATTTGCAAAATCTATGGGATATTTTAATATAAATTATGTACAATACATACATTTTCTTTATATTCAATATCCTGAAATTTTCTTTTTCTACTTTCTTTTTCTTTATATTCGTCATTTTTTTGCAAATTCCTTTTATATTCTATTTTACGTATATTCTTTTGCGTTGTTGACTTTTTTTTATTTTCATAATCTTCATAACGATGTACAAATATTTTTGACAGTGGCATACAAATATTTTTGACAGTGACATTTATGTGTCAATTACAAACATTTGAAATTCTTGCCTTGGAGTAGTTTGATCTGAGATTTTTACATCAAATTATTTTATATGCATTTCTTTATCTCTAAGTCTGTAGAAGATATAATAATGAATTTATATTTATCGAATAAAGAATTTAACGTTATTTAATATAAGTATTTACATAAATTTTCGATTCCGGTTGTCCAATTGTTACCAAACCTTAATCAACTCTTCCCATTATTGTTAGAGTGAGGAATCCGTAGTTAAAAATGTCTTAAGTCTTATAGTATTTGAGAAATCGTGGATCCAACATCCACACACACACACGCGCACGCGCACCCACCCGCACACGTACACACACACACACACACACACACACACACACATAATCGGATTCTAGGGACCTTAAAACGTGCTTATTCACTAAAATCTGGATATGTGATTTTAGCATGAATTCAATACCTCTCTTAGCGAGAGGTAAAAAGTATATTTACTTTATTGTACAATTTCGCCAGTTACGGCATTATCAAAAGTACTGAAGAAAAAAATGAATACATATAAATTTGTATTTATTCATTTCTTTTATATTTACTTTATTGTACAATTTCGCCAATTACGGCATCATCAGAAGTACTGAAGAAAGAATTGACAAACATTTATATTATACGGACCAAGGAATTTGCGAAGTTTTATAGTTTTATGGTATTACAATTGGTGGATTTAGAAAAAAGGCGGAGATCACGCAGTCCAAGAATGGATGGTCGACTAAGTCCAATTGCTCGTTCATAAGGGAAATTCCCTTATGCAGATGTTTCTTTATTTCAATGATTCTAGGAGAGTTAACCTCTGGCCTTTCCTCTCTTTGTGCAGAATATTAAGGGAATTTCCTTTATGAACGAGCAATTGGATACTGAGGCTGTGGAAGGAGAAAGTTAGTTACATAAATAGACAGACAGTGAGGTGAAACGTGTAACTTCTGTCCAAGCAGTTGAATATACAGACGCTGTTCAGTCAGTTGGGTATGTAGACGCTGTGGAGGTCAGTAGTGATATAAATATCGCATAAACTGTCTACAAGAGTCTGCAACAGACCGGCAGTCTAAGATTGGAACGCATAGTGAAATAAATAATTAGTAATATCGTGGAAATAAATAGTAGTGTTAATTGGTTAAATAAATAAATAGTGTTAGTGTTATCTAGTTAATTATAGTTTTAGTCTTAATTAGTTTTTAATAATTGTTCAATATTAGTAATCGTTATTATTTAAAACCTTTTTAATATTTAGTTATAGTAATAAACCTTTATTTTAATTAATAATAATTGTCTAATATTTACACTTCACCCACATAAAAAGCGTTACAATATTTACTCCATAAGTTTCTACTTGATTTGTAGGCGATTTAGAGTTTCCCAAAAGGGTTATTTTTTTCTTAGTGGTAGTTTTTGAACAGAGGTATATCGAGGGGGATACATATTGCTCTGTTTTTACCTCCCGCTACCCTTGGTAAGGGAGGTATAGGGATCATGCTAAAAATCGCATATCGAGATTTTGCTAAATGACCACGTTTTAAGGTCCCTAGAATCCAATTTTAACGTTTTCACGATGATGTCTGTATGTATGTATGTATGTATGTATGTATGTATGTATGTGTGTGTACGTATGTGTGTATACGTATGTGTGTATGTGTGTGTGGATCCTTTACTCTACCTCAAATACAACCATTCAGAAAATTTTGAAACCTTGTATTTAGAACTTTTTCTGTAATGGAAAGAACCAATTAGATTTTGGTGTAAATTGGAATACCGGAAATGGCACATTACTACAAGCTCAAAATAGTTTTTCTTCGAAAAATACCTTTAAATGTTATTTTTTCGAGATTAATGGTATTATGAAAATTAAAGATTATTAAATTTTTTACAGATTTGCATTAATACTTTTTCTATATATTTTATGGATAAATTTATAAAATTATCTATAAATTTAATCCCGGAGCCTACGCTTTAAACAAGCAAAACTCTTTGGTTACACAGTTCATAAATTAAATGTATATAACTGACAGATAAATGTCACTGTCAAAGAACTAATCATTTCAAATTAATAACAGTAACGTTTTAAAAAGAAAATAGTAAATAGAACCCTAGTTATATGGAATGGATCTTAATACAGTTTCCGCAATAACTAAATATGTAAGTATATACCGTGTGTCTGTCTTAAAGGTGTACATAGGAGATTAACATGGGGAATCAGTTTTTTGCAATTTCCTGCTCGCCTAATTATTTTAAGCTAAAACGCGTCAAATAAAAGTTTTAGGCCATAAAATTCTCTAAATCAATAAACAAAATTACCTTTACATGCTTTGTAACGACAGAAATTAATTATGAAAATCTCAAAAATTACGTTAAAAATATCGACAGCCATGGAATTGAACAAAAAATAAATAAATGCTTGATGTTTTATCTGTCACAACGTAAGTTATCCTATTTGACGTTTCTGACAATTTGATAAAACGTCAAGCATTTATTTATTTTTTGTACAATTCCATGGCTATGGATATTTTCAACGTAATTTTCGACATTTTCATATTTAATTTCTGTCGTTACAAAGCATGTAAAGGTAATTCTGTTTATTGATTTAGACGCAGAATTTTATGCCCTAAAAATTTTATTTGACGCGTTTTTATTTAAAATAATTAAGTGAGCAGGAAATTGCAAAAAACTGATTTCCTATGTTAATCTCCTATGTACACCTTTAAGATAGACACACGGTATATTTAAATTAATAAAAATTAAATAGCGGGAGGTTTGGTGTTGGCTACATCAGATTTTTTGGATACAACGTTGCATCCCACATTAAGCCGTATTTAACTGAATGATCCAAAACAAAACCGGAACAAAAGAGAAATGTTTAATTAATTTATATGTATGTATTGAAAGCTGTTTATATTGAAGACTACTTGACATATGAACATTTAAGTACCCACATGCATAATATATCTGTAGACTATAGATGAGAGGTTTATTTTATTGTTACATCTGCCTGATGGCACCTAGTTGTAAGCGGATCACCTTGACTTCTGCCATACTGCCATGAGTACCATGCATTCAGTATTGAGTCTGTTACGCGATCCCAGCCTCTGAATATTATTACCAAATGACACACTCATGAAATGATCTCATATGAGTATATTATTGTGAGATCAGTTACATTATTCATACTATCTGGATACATACGAAAGATATTTTCTTAAATTCGAGCATAATACTCGTACAGAAAAACCCAATTTTTCAGTTTTATTACATTTTCTCAAAATATTCAATATATTTTTGTAATCGTAGGAACCAATTTTCATTTTTTCTATGTTTTTGGAGCTCTGGTATTTATTTCTCTTTTGAAAACATCGACAGTTTCATGGTCGAATATGACGGATCTTTTGAAGAACTTCCGGTAGACTTTGAACCACCGTATACCATTCAAGATTGACCGTATTATAGTAAAATGCATATTATAGTAAAATGCATATTACAAGAACACTTTCTCGTAAAACGATTTAGCAATTGCATCTGTAAACCAACAATGGGGACCTTTAGTTTGCGGTTACATAGCCCTAATACATTATACAAACAGGCAAGGACAGGGTCGGTCCCTTTACATTAAGAATTATTTGAAAGAAAATATTTCACGATATTTTTATATAAGATTTAAACGTTATTACAAAAACAAGAACAACAAACGATAAATTTTAAAAATTTTGTAGTACGTGGTCACTGTATTATTAGTATCTTTAAAATATGTCACATTTATCTTATATACATATATGCATTTAATATTTTTTAAATTATAATTTACAAAATAAACAATACAAGAAGATGCAAGTATGACTTAACATCACTATCTGAATCTGAATCAGTAATACTGTCTAAATTAATTAAGTTCATTGAAATTTGTTGTATGAAGAAAATTGTTCTCAATTTACTTAATCTTCTAATCTTGTTTTGTATTTCCAAATTATGCACAAAGAAGTAAGCCTATTTCAAATATATAATTACTTAATCCCACGAAAATAAAATAAGTTTTTGGTAATTTATAATACAGTGACCATGTACTGCATAAATTTTAAAATTTATAGTTTGTTGTACTTGTTTTTGTAATAACATTTAAATCTTATATAAAAATATCGTGAAATATTTTCTTTCAAATCATTCTTAATGTAAAGGGACCGACCCTGTCCTTGCCTGTTTGTATGATGTATTAGGGGTATGTAACCGCAAACTAAAGGTCCCCATTGTTGGTTTATAGATGCAATTGCTAAATCGTTTTACGACAAAGTGTTCTTGTAATATGCATTTTACTATAGATATACGTAATCATCCAGAGTTGTACAGGATATTTCACATCTTCGGGTACAATCTACAAAAACATACAGGGTGTTTCAAAAATACTGTAAAAAAATTTAAGGGCATATAGTACTGACCAAAATGAGTAAAAAAGCTTAATCAACATGGGTCCGATCTTCCATAGTTTCCGAGATTTGGGGCAGTGAAAAATGAATTTTTACGGGGTTTACGTCTGCTATCTCGAAGACTATAAGAGTTACGACTTTGATTAAATAAGATTTTTTGTCTACCTTTCAGAGGTCATCTTAGATGTGCTTTTTTAAAATCAAATATTGTACTATGTTAAATGTTGTGGCGACCTTGGCCAATATTTAATTTTCAAATAACTTCGTAACTATAAGAAATTGAGAAAAACGTTTCATTGTAATAGTTAAGAACTTATTTAAAAATTAAATATTGGTCAAGGCCGTCACATTTAACTTAGTACATTTTTTTAAACTAAAAGGTGATCCTAAATGGTAAACAAAAAATCTAATTTAACTATTATAGTTATCGATATAGCAGAGGTAAACCCCGTGAAATCTTATTTTTCATTACCTTTTATCTCAAAAACTAATGAAGATCGGATTCATGTTGATTGAGTTTTTTTATGTAACTCTGACTCATTATTTACTTGTTACTAGGTTATTTAAAATAACTAATGTACAACATTACTCACTCCGTGAGAGAATATTTTAGAAGTCACGAAGGAATTGTTACTGATTTTTGTGTTTTATACCTCCCGCTACCCTTGGTAAGGGAGGTATAGGGATCGTGCTACAAATCGCATATCGAGATTTTGGTAAATGACCACGTTTTAAGGTGCCTAGAATCCAATTTTAACATTTTCACGATGATGTCTGTGTGTGCTCTTTTTCTTGTAATTTGTCATTACACGCTATGAGCAAAAGAAAAACCATTATTTCACAATGGGAAGCAAGCTTAAGGTATAATGTAACATCGTAACATTTGGTGTTTTGTAAACAATACACACATTTCAACACTGCCGGTTTCTTATGATACAAGTACAAATTTACTACTACGACTACCAGTCCTTAGAATGTTACTGGGTTACCATATCTACCTCAAACGCGCTACATATGTAGAATACGGCGGTCGGACTCCGCTCATATGCGAACTATGCGACTACATACTTGACAACTTGACAATCTCTAATAAACAAACACTAGAACTATGTAGAAACATAGTTGGAAAGTATTTGTCAACATTAACATTACCTAGATCTTTTTCTGTGAATATGGATAGATACAGGGTATTAACAAAACAAATGTACGATATCTGGTGAACATATTGTAGATATTAAAATAAGTCCAAATGTCTTAATAAATAATAAGGTTTTATTAAACATAAATCTGCTCTTATGTCACCAAGAACATGAATAATGTTAGCTTTTCGATCCTGAATTGTTTGTGGTTTAATACAGTAAACCAATGACTTGAGATAACTCCAGAGAAAAGAGTCCAAAGATGTTATATCGCATGATGTGGAAATGTGGATGGTCAATTGGCCAAATCCTACTTTCATTATTTTTTTATTGAAAATGTTAAATATCAAGCCTATTAAAAAATCTGATGTGGCCAGCAGATTACCTTCCGTCAGTTCTATGCGTATTTTTTACAAATTTCATACAGAAAGTTCCTTGCAAAAGATTCTATTTCTTGTACATTACCTGTCGGCAGTTGTATGTGTTTTATACAAATACCATACAGAAAGATTCTAGCAAAAGATCCTATATTTCCAGTAAAATTATAATACAAACATACTCTGTAAATTGCACTTAACACTGACATCTTTCAATCATAATTTTCTTAGTATGAAGTATAAAATGTATTCAAATCGTATAGAGAATAAAATATTCTTTAATTTTTATAATAACGTTAAATGTGAAAAAATGATATTTAACATTGTTTTCTCAAGAAAAACTTTTAAAATCATCAAATGTGAGTACTTTCGATCGACCAATTATAACCAAAATCTAATATGGATGTAACGAAGAGAAATACGAAATAATTATAATTTTTGAAATTGTAGTATTACACACATACAGACATCATCAGACAGTACCTTCCTTACCTAAAGGTGACGGAAGGTAAAAAAAATTAACACGTATTGGTTTTTTTTTTTTTCATTCATGACACTTTTATTATAGCCATATTTTAATTAAATTTATATGAAACTTTACAAGCATTTTCTCAAAAAAATCAGTATGTAAGGGAATAAAAATATTATATCACTGAATTCAGAACTAAATTCTCTAACGAATGAGCAAATAAAAAATATATGACCTTATTTAAAATTTAAAATATTTTTCTTTTCTTTAAATTTGTCTTGTGAAATAGAAATTGTTTGCACATTTAACCGTATTTGTAACTCTTATAATTCTTGAGATAGCAATGGTGGCCCATTTAAAATGAACACTATGTATATTCCAATATTATGTAGATTTTTTAAACCTCTTATTGCCTTTGACAAAAATACAGTTCCAAAATGTGTCAAAACCCAATGTTATTTAAATGGGAAAAAATCAAGTGCATTTAGGTACGGTCATATATTAATTTTAGCGGAATCATTGCCTGCGCATTTTTTTTACCTTCCGCACCTTTAGGTAAGGAAGGTATTGTCTTTGGTCAAAAAATTCGGTGGTAAGTTTTTGATGAACAAGCACGTTTTAGGGTCTCTAGAATACGAATTTACTATTTTTACGATGATGTCTGTATGTGTATGTATGTGTGTATAACAAAAATTTCGTCTGCGATAACTCTAATACTACAATTTCAAAAATTATAATTTTTTCGTATTCTTCTTCGTTACATCCATATGAAAAGCTGATTAGATTTTGGTTACAATTGGTCAACCGGAAGTACCATCATTTGAAGATTTTAACAGTTTTTCTTGAAAAAACAATGTTAAATATCACAATATTCACATTTAACGTTATTATAAATATTAAAGAATATTTATTCTGCATTTTATACTTTATATTAAATGGATATAGAGTTAAAAGCCATAGCTATGGAAACAGCTACTATATTAAGAAAATTTTGATTGAAAGATGTTAGTGTCAAATGAAATTGACATAGTGTTTGTCTTATAATTTTACTGGAAATATAGGATCTTTTGCTATAAATTTTATGTATGGAATTTGCATAAATACATGCAACTGCCGGAAGGTAAAGTACAAGAAATCGAATCTTTAGCAAGGAACTTTCTGTATGAAATTTGTGCAAAATACATAGAACTGACGGAAGGTAATGTGCTAGCCACATCAGATTTTTAAAAATTTATTTGGAACCACTTTAGGGGGCGGCCCGAATAAAATTCGACTGAACCTTTTTAAGGTCCACCTTAATGTATATATTTAAAAAATTCACGAAAAGTAAATACACAAAAATTATATATAAATTTCTTCTATATCGCCCCCCTCCCCTAGACCAAATTTCTGGGAACGCCACTGTTATTTGATGACCCGATATAAATATATGAGTACTGAGAATATTCTGGCTTAAATATATCATTAAAAGAATTACACCTATATTAGGTGAAAATGATACTCTAGCCTACAATTAGGTTTTGAAAGGTGTTTTCCCCTTCGCCTTCGATACAATCTTCAGTCACAGCTCTGCACAAAAAGAAGAAATCATTTCTTTCACAATGCATCTTGTATTGTGTCATGCCATGTCATATGTGTTTGTCAATATGCAACAATACTCTCTTATTTTCACCTGCCCGTTACTTTGATTTAATTATGATTTTCAAACAATTATAATTGCATTTAGAGTTTTTACGGTGGAGCCAACGGCAGCACTAATTATGATTAGTAAAATGCAACTGTTACTTAACTTTGGAATAATGTCAGTAATTACGTGACTTCACTTGTGATTTCAAGGAGAAAAAACGGATTATAGGAAGAGAGGTTAATGTGTTTTATTTATGAAATAATACGGAAAGAATGCTAAGTGCATGTGAAAACTATTTGTAAAGAGTGTATAGTGATGTAATACTTGAGGCTCACTAATTAAAACACAGTCAAATAATGTCTTACATAGTTATTTAAAATAGTTAGTGATAATTTGTAGCTTAAAAAAGAAGTTAGCCTCTACCCTAAAGAATTACCCTTTTTTAACACCCTGTATAAACAGTTCCTATAAGAACAATAGGAGCATTATTGTATTTAATCTAATCCAATCGAAACTGTCTGGATTTCTGGTTTATCCACTAACATAAATATGTAATAGAATAAATATCTGAGATCCAACCTAAATGTTTGAACGAGGCCACACGAGATTACAGGCCTGAATACTCAATTCGTGACGTCACAGCTAGCCTCTTGCTCTTACGCCACGTCTCGAACGGCAGCAGTGTAAACATAGAAAATATACGAAATTTTAAACAAAGAGGATTGTAAAATATGATTTATAAAGATATACAACTCATAAATAACGATTCAAATATTTTATAATAACTATTATATATATATATATATATATATATATATATATATATATATATATATAACTTAACAAAAAATCTGGTGTGGCAAGCACAATACCTCCCGCCATGTACCGCCCGAGTCACAAAAAGATTAGTTAATTCTTATTTTTGGATTAACAAATTTTACTCTAATTTTGGCAGTTTATTTCTTAAAATATAGTCTAATCTAATCTAAGTAACTACCTTTTTTGATAATAAATTTAAGAATAAATCTTCAATACCGGGATAAAATAGAATTCACTAATCCAAAAATCGTTAATTTTTATTAATCTAAATGCATACCTACATATTTACATATGCTGGAGACTGTATTGATTTCATTTCCTATTGTTCTATTTACTTTTTCCTTTTTAAAACGTTACTATTATTAATTTGAAATGATTAGTTCTTTGACAGTGACATTTATCTGTCAGTTGCATACATTTGAATAACTGCGCAACCAAGGAGTTTTGTTTGTTTAAAGCGTAGGATCCGGAATTTAAATTAGATATTTTTTATAAATTTATTCATAAAATATATAGAAAAAATATTAATGCAAATCTGTAAAAAATTTAATAATCTTTGATTTTTATAATAACATTAATGTCTAAAAAATTACATTTAAAGGTATTTTTCGAAGAAAAACTATTTTGAACTTCTAGTAAAGTACCATTTCCGGTTATCCAATTTACACCAAAATCTAATGGGCTCTTTCCATTACAGAAAAAGTTCGAAAAACGAGGTTTCTAATTTTGTATTTGAGTTAGAGTGGAGGATCCAAATATATACACAGACATCATTGTCAAAATGTTAAAATTGTATTCTAGGGACCTTAACACGCGCTTATTTACCAAAATCTTGAAATGCGATTTTTAGCACGATCCTTATACCTCCTTTACCAAGGGTAGTGGGAGGTAATTATATAAAAAACGAATTTGATCTGGAGCTAACAAATGAACATAATATGAAAATGATAATAATGAAACTAAAAATGAATAACATACATAAGGTGCACATATTATATGTATATTTAGAATAACCATTACTTTGAAATAAAATAAATTTAGGTGCTCGCTAATTTATTAATTTTTTTATTAAACTGCTTTTTATTACAAATTTGTTCTTTACAGTTTTTTCTATAATTATTTAGTAAACTTTTGCTAAATATCCCTGCATGATATACATTCACCATTAGGAAAACTTGTTTAGCTTCTAATTTCTCTAATGTCAGGTATATCAAGTTAGCCATGTTACCGTAATTGGTCCTGCAAATTGGCACAAAGCATTTTAAAACCATATTTGCAATATCCTTCAACAAAAAACCATCGAAATTTGACGTTCTGTGTTGTGCTGTGCCGTGCGTCCACTCTCGCTGATTCCTGTGGCCCTACTGTTTTTATAGGGCTAGACTAGCGCGCTGGCCTCATAGTTTGACGTGACGTATTGACGTTGTGAAAAATTCATGGACCTCGCTGGGATTCGAACCCAGAGCCTCCCAATCGCTAGTCGGGCGCTCGTCCAATTGAGCCACGAGTTCTTTCTTCGTTTAAATAAATTTCTCCTGGATTTAAACATTTAGGTTGGATCTCACATATTTATTCTACATGTGTGTGACGGCTTAAAGTTCACAATATAATATTTACTGCGCAATGTTAGCGTTGACTATTTATCTCTCAAATTGTGAGAGTGTACTCGTTACGATTTATAAAAAGGCTTGTGAAATATTCATAGACTTCGACAGGAAATCGTGGCTCAAATGGTAGAGCGCCCGACTAGCGATTGGGAGGCTCTGGGTGCGAATCCCAACGAGGTCCATGAATTTTTCACAATTCTTTCTTCGTTTAAATATATTTGTCCAGAATCCTAAAGCCCAGTTCTACGATTTATAAATATGTAGTACATATTTTGAGGAGAGTTCGACAACGAGTGACGTAGCGTGACGTTTTGATGACGCGGGGCAACACATAGCGGCTTGCTACCATAGCGGGCCATGGCGCTGCGCTGGTTACGACACGGAGGCAGAGTGGGTGCCCTCATGTGGGTGCCACACAGCCACACGTGCCCCGGACCACATATGTAGGTTACTACACCATTTGTTTCCAAATTCAAACATCAAAACAACATATATCAACGATGAAAAAATGAGAATTTTAACACAATTTATTAACTTACTCGTAGTTTTCTAGTATTCTTGTTTCTATTATTTTTGGCATGAATATTTTTTGAGATACGAGTTTCGGCAATACATTTTCTTGATATCAATTTTCTTGCAATAGGGGATTCCACTATTTTTTTATAATTTCGAGAATTGCGGTACTGGCCTCGTAGCCACGTGTCCGCTATTTGAATTTGTTTACTTCCATTGGTAGTAGACTTCACCTCCTAACTCGGTATTCGTTATATATTTATAGGTGGTCTTTGAGTCGCCAATCAAAATAATATATATATATATATATATATATATATATATATATATATATATATATATATATATATATATGGATTTCATATGTAACGAGCTGCTAAACCCAAATCCCCATTATTTCCGAAGTATTTCATTTATATCATTTTATTTCTTTATTAATATTCCTTATTAAGCATCTACTTTCACTATTTCTTATTAACTCCTCTTAATTCGATTGAGCTGTAATCTCCTATTAATTACCTTCCGTCACCTTTAGGTAAGGAAGGCATTGTCTTTGGTTAAAAAAATTGGTGGTGAGTTTTTGATGAACAAGCACGTTTTAGAGTCCCTAGAATACGATTTTACTATTTTTACGATGATGTCTGTATGTGTGTGTGTGTATGTGTTGTGTGTGTGTGTGTGCGCGCGTGTGCGTGCGTGCGTACGTGCGTGCGTGCGTGTGTGTGTGTGGTGTGTGTGTGTGTATGTGTGTGTATGTGTGTGTGTGTGTGGTGTGAGTGTGCGCGCGTGTTTGTGTGTGTGTGTGGTGTGTGGTGTGTGGTGTGGTGTGTGTGTGTGTGTGTGTGTGTGTGTGTGTGTGTGTGTTGTGTGTGTGTGTTGTGTGTGTGGTGTGTGTGTGTGTGTGTGTGTGTGTGTGTGTGGTGTGTGTGTATGTATGTGGTGTGTGTGTGGTGTGTGTGTGTGTGTTGTGTGTGTGTGTGTTTGTGTGTGTGTGTGTGTGTGTGTGTGTGTTCGTATTCTTCGTTACATCCATATGAAGAGCTGATTAGATTTTGGTTACAAATGGTCAACCAGAAGTACCCTCATTTGAAAATTTTAACAGTTTTTCTTGAAAAAACTATGTTAAATATCATTTTTTCACATTTAATGTTATAAATATTAAAGAATATTTTATTCTCTATACGATTTGACCACATTTTATACTTAATATTAAATGGATATAGTGTTATAAAGATATTGAATTTCATAAAGTAGGCATAGCTATGGAAAGAGCTACTATATTATATAAGAAAATAATGATTGATAGATGTCAGTGTCAAGTGACATTGACATAGTGTGTTTGTCTTATAATTTTACTGGAAATATAGGATCTCTTGCTAGAAATTTTCTGTATGGAATTTGTATACAATACATACAACTGCCGGAAGGTAATGTACAAGAAAAAGAATCTTTTGCAAGGAACTCTCTGTATGAAAGTTGTACAAAGTACATAGAACTGACGGAAGGTAATGTATTGGCCACACCAGATTTTTTGAACTTAAATTCGCATTGACTTAGAAATAACATTTTTCAAAAATTGTCAATTATTAATTCACTCTAGTGTAAACAAAAACTTTCTTTATAAAACAGTTTTTACAGATTATAGAAATTCGATTCCATTCTCGAAATCTTCTGCTCAATGGTAAAATAAAAAAATCTGATGTGGCCAGCACATTACCTTCCGTCAGTTCTATGTATTTTGTACAAATTTTATACGGAAAGTTCCTTGCTAAATTAAATATTCTATTTCTTGTACATTACCTTCCGGCAGTTGCATGTATTGTACGCAAATTTCATACAGAAAATTATTATTTTGTAACGTTTTCTGTATACAGTGTAATGTATCTGCAGAAATAAAAGATTTATTATTATTATTATTATTATTATTATTATTATTATTATTATTATTATTATTATTATTATTATTATTATTTCTTGTACATTACCTTAAAGCAGTTGTATGTATTTTATACAAATTCCATACAGAAAGCAAAAGATCCTATACCTATTTCCAGTAAAATTATAAGACAAACACACTATGTCAATTTCACTTGACACTGACATCTTTCAATCAAAATTTTCTGCAGTTGCATGTATTGTACGCAAATTTCATACAGAAAATTATTATTTTGTAACGTTTTCTGTATACAGTGTAATGTATCTGCAGAAATAAAAGATTTATTATTATTATTATTATTATTATTATTATTATTATTATTTCTTGTACATTACCTTAAAGCAGTTGTATGTATTTTATACAAATTCCATACAGAAAGCAAAAGATCCTATACCTATTTCCTGTAAAATTATAAGACAAACACACTATGTCAATTTCACTTGACACTGACATCTTTCAATCAAAATTTTCTTAATATAGTAGCTGTTTTCATAGCTATGGCTACTTTATGAAATTTAATTTCTTTATAATTTTTTAACTCTATATCCATTTAATTTTAAGTATAAAATGTAGTCAAATCGTATAGAGAATAAAATATTCTTTAATATTTATAATAACACTAAATGTGAAAAAATGATATTTAACATAGTTTTTTCAAGAAAAACTGTTAAAATCTTCAAATGAGGGTACTTCCGGTTGTCCAATTGTAACCAAAATCTAATCAGCTCTTCGCATGGAAGAAACGAAGAGAAATACGAAAGAATTATAATTTTTAGAATTGTAGTATGGAAGTTATCGTAGACGAAAATTTTGTTACACACACACACACGGACACACATACATACATACACACACACACACACATACAGGCATCATCGTAAAAATAGTAAAATCGTATTGTAGGGACCCTAAAACGTGCTTATTCATCAAAAACTCATCACCGAATTTTTTGACCAAAGACAATACCTTCCTTACCTAAAGGTGACGGAAGGTAAAAATATAGCATTTCATTTAATATAAGAAAATTAGGGTCTACTTCCGGTTAAACCGGAAAGGTATAGCTGCTTTGAAAATATTTTAGTTGAAATGGGCATGTCGGAAAACCCCTAGATACCAAATTTCGTAAAATAATATTGAATAGTTTTTAAAATAAGGATAGCCTAAATTCGTCCTATGTATTTAAAACCAACGCTATTTTCTTACGTGAAACTATGAAATGAATTATAAATATATTTGAATATAATGGACAATTAAATGTTCTTTTATCTTGTAGTACATATTGTATTGACAAAAATTATGAAACATTCTGTATCTGTTACAAAAATCTATTACAAATCTTATCTTGTATCCATTAGCAGTACACGGCCTATTGCAATTCGCAAGGTCATGAACACGAGTAGAAAGTTTTATTTGCCATCGCTATACGCGTACATCCATAATATCTCGTCTACGTATCGACTGTTTCTTATTCTGTCTTTCGGGCAAACCTGCAAGCAGCATCCGTTTCACTTTTATGTCGATACATGGCTACATCACTTTCTTTCAGTTGCTGTCGCAAATCACAGTTTCTAATCCAATATTTTAACTGTATATCTGTATTGGTCAGTTGAGTCCAATAGAAAATTTTATTTTTATTACTTGATGTTTCGATTCGGTTGATGCATGTACTCATGCATATGTTATATTTTATTGCAAATAACGGATTACTGTGGTTTTTATTGGTTTTTATATGGCAGATGTGAAGAAGTAAAATATGAATTTGTACTTTCTTAAAATAAAATATGGGGATTGTACAACTGAAACACGTTTAAAGGCTATAAAAAATTTTTTTGTATTACGCCTGTAAAGAAGCTGTTACAACACCCAAAAGAGTTCGTTAATAGCACATTCGAATGCTGTAATAGACTAGCTCAATTTATTTTTATAAGGTTGGTGGCTATCATTGTCAAGAAATATCAAATGTCAAATCTCGCTAAATAAACGATTGTTAAGAATACTATTTTTATATAATATATGAGATATAGGGATCGTGCTAAAAATCGTATATCGAGATTTTGGTAAATGATCACGTTTTAAGGTCCCTAGAATTTAATTTTCACGAATCACGATGGTGTGTGTATGAGTGTGTGTGAGTGCGAGTGCGTGTGCGTGTGCGTGTGCGTGTGCGTGTGTGTGTGTGTGTGGGTGTGCGCGTGCGTGCGTGTGTATGTATGTGTGTGTGTGTGTGTGAGCGTGTGTGTGTGGTGCGTGTGTGAGTGTGTGTGTGTGAGTGTGTATGTGTGTGAGTGTGTGTGTGTGTGTATGAGTGTGTGTATGAGTATGTGTGTGTGTGTGTGAGAGAGAGAGTGTGTGTGCGTGCGAGTGCGTGCGTGTGTGTGTGTGAGTTTGTGTGTGTGTGGGTATGTGCGTGTTCGTGCGTGCGAGTGCGTGTGTGTTTGTGTGTGTGAGTGTGTGTGTGTGTAAGTGTGTGTGTGAGTGTGAGTGTGAGTGTGAGTGTGTGTGTGTGTGTGTGTGTGTGTGTGTGTATCCTGTTTACGCTCGAACTCAAATGCCATCATTCAGAAAACTTTGAAACCTTGTATTTATATCTTATTCTTATAGCCATTAGATTTTGGTGTAAATCAGATAACCGGAAATGCCACTTTACGTGAAGCTCAAAATAGTTTTTCTCCCAAAAATTCCTTTAAATGTTATTTTTTTCGAGATTTATGTTATTATAAAAATTAAAGATTATTAAATTTTCTATTGGTTTGCATTAATACTTTTTCTATATATTGTATGGATAAATTTACAAAATTATTTATAATTTAAATCACAGAGCCTGCGCTTTAAACAAACACTACTTGATTAGACAGTTCATACCTCAAATGTATGTAACTGACAAATTAATAACGTTTTAAAAAGAAAATAGTAAATATAATAGTTATATGGAATGGATTTTAATACAGTTTAAATATGTAAGTATGTATATTTAAATTAATGAAAATTAAATAGCGGGAGGTGTTGTGTTAGCCACATCAGATTTTTTTATTTAAAAAATCTGATGTATTTATTTTGTACAAATTCCATACAGAAGGTTTCTTGGAAAAGCTTGTATAATTTCAGTAAAATTATAATACGAACATACTATGTAAATTGCACTTGATACTGACATCTGTCAATTATAATTATCTGAATATATTAGCAGTTTTCATGGTTAATGTAAGGATATAAAATGATTACATGGTTGAACTTAGAAAAAAATACTCTACCGAATGAGCCTAAAAAATATATACCATCCCATTTAAAAAAATATAATTTTATGTTATAGTTTGAGAACCAGTGGTTAAAAAAATTCTTTTTTTCAATAAGTGAATGTCCCCTTTCATCTCCTACAACTTTTATTTGAATGATTTTCTTGTATTTCCAATAATAAAGAAAATAATCGGGGTGTCCCGTATCCGAGAAACACCCACACAGACATCATCGTAAAAATAGTGAAATCGTATTCCAGGGACCCTAAATAGCAAAATATAAAAAATAGTATAAAGAACTCATTTCATAATTTAGTACTATATGCCCTTAAAGTTTGTAGGTTGTGGCTGTCTACTTATGTGAAAATCGCATAACGTATAATGATTTATAATGCAATAATTGATTAATATACAACATTGACATTTAGTAATAGTTTAATAGTAAAAACATTTAAATTTAACACCTACAAAACACAGACATTTCATTTCTTTTATTTGCCTTATGAAAATGTAAATCAATTATTACAAAATCTACATAAATAAAGATTTCGGTTTATTTGAATAATTCTCAAACAAAACCTACACGCAGATATAATTAGGTAATAATGTTACGATTAAAACATAATGTCAATTTATTTTTACCTCTCGCTAAGAGAGGTATTGAATTCATGCTAAAAATCGCATATCCAGATTTTAGTGAATAAGCACGTTTTAAGGTCACTAGAATCCGATTATAACATTTTTACGATGATGTCCGTATGTGTGTGTGTGTGGATGTGTGGGTGTTGGATCCACGATTTCTCAAATTCTATGACTTAAGACATTTTTAACTACGGATTCCTCAATCTAACAATAATGGGAAGAGTTGATTAAGTTTTGGTAACAATTGGACAACCGGAAGTAGTATTTACAAGAAAAAAATCATCTAAATATTATTTATCGAAAATTTATGTAAATACTTATATTAAAGAACGTTAAATTCTTTATTCGATAAATATAAATTCATTATTATATCTTCTATAGATTTAGAGATAAAGAAATGCATATAAAATAATTTGATGTAAAAAATCTCAGATCAAACTACTTCAAGGCAAGAAATTCAAATGTTTGTAATTGACATATAAATGTCACTGTCAAAAATATTTGTAAGCTACTGTCAAAAATATTTGTACATCATTATAAAGATTATGAAAATAAAAAAAATGACGAATATAAAGAAAAAGAAAAGGAAAGTAGAAAAGAAAATTTCAGGATATTGAATATAAAAAAAAATGTATGTATTTTGTATAATTTATATTAAAATATCCCATAGATTTTGTAAATATGTGTGAGAATTATTTTGTAGTGAGACATGAATATATGTATTTGTATTTAAAAATATTTTTCGTTTAATGCGTACAACCAGATAAAATATCTGGCGAGAGGTTATGTGCTGGCCACATCAGATTTTTTAAACAGAAAACAGAAAACATAAAACGCATCTTTCAATATTTATTTTCGAGAAAATCAGGGGGCTATATCTGATGAATACAATAACTGCCGTAACACGAGGGTTCTGTATGTACGAGTCCAGACAAATTATAAAACCTACGCAAATGGTGAAAAATTTCTTCAAGATTATTTCGATTAATTTAAATATAGACTTAGAACTTACAAAAACTGAATATGTTATTCAAGTAATCCGTCATTTAATATTGAGTTACATCGCCTTTATTAGCAATACCAGCTTTAATTTTCTTAGACACTGTATCCACAAGGCCTGCACATTCTTCTATTAGACTAGTGTCCTATATGTCTTGCATGGTATGTTTTACTGTACGCACTTGATTATTCTAAAATTAAAGGGTAGAAATTTCTCACCATTTATTTGAGTAGGTTTCATTATTTGAGTGTTGCAAATAACCGTGGTACCAACATGATAAAAAGATTAATTCAATCGAAAACGAATAATGTGCGAAATTCAAAACTATTTCTTGGTACATATAAAACAATAAGAGCAACAGCAACAGAAAATTATAATAATTAAGTTTACAGTGAATATATGATTAGGTATTTTATGTAGTGTTAACAACAACAACCGTTATGTGTTGCATTGCAGTACTATAATTGTTATTGTTGTGTTACAGGACAGAGATGAACAGACACAACTGGAGATGAAACACCGGAAGGAAGAGGACGACCTCTACCGGAAGTTTGCCCGGCAGCGAGAAGAAGAAGAGCGACGCATCAGAGATGAAATTAGGGTAAACATAAAATATGTCATTCTTAATTTATTTCCGTATTCAAGTTATCTTTTAGACAAGTTTAAAATTTAATATTTGGACATTGTCGCAAGCTTGGAAAACTTGGACTGAAGTTTTTTGCCTGGTTAGATTATTGCTTTTATATTTAGATAAAAAGAAGTGTCTAGTGATGCACGACGAGGCAAGAGTACTCTCGCATCTCGTCTCGTCTCGTATTATACAAGACGAGAACGAGAGCGGGATTGCAGTTTAAAATTCGAGGCGAGATCGATATAATAACTGCGAGAAGCGAGAAATCTCGCGAGATTCTCGTGAGAGTCTCGCAATAAAAAGGAATTATAACTTGATTGCTTTGATTTATAAATTCAATGAAAAATGCACCGTACAAGGAGTGGGGTCCACGCTAATTCGTGCATAGAACACGTGCATGCGAAAATTATATGGAATTCACTAGGTATATTTTTGAGTCTATCTAGAGTCTATTGATATCGTTCCCAGAGCGAGGAAATGCAAAAGAAAAACAAAATCGGTTTTGCATCTAATAGAACTAGTTTTTCTCCAACATTTCAGCGCCTAATTCATCCCAGTTAAAACCCCGGTTAATAAAATTCTTGCCGTCCATGAAGTGTAAAGGATGTTACACTAAGCGTCGATGGGAGCCAACACCGGGCGAAGCGGAGAGATAGATTGCGGACAGGTTCCCAATGTAGTGTTTTTTTTTTACTAAAACATACTTAAATAATGGCATATATTTAATGATAAAGTGTACGTACTTTTAGTTACAAAGAATTTTTTTAATGTTAAATTAGTTTTACTGATGGCAGAATGTATTAACAGATGTTCGTATGGAAATAGCTTAGAAATAACAATTTTGTGATAAATTAGTTATTTTAGAGGTAAATTAAATTATTTAGTAACATCACATTTTCTGGTGACCGTAAATGAATAAACATTATGTACGTATTGAAATAATTTGGTGACCAGAATTTAGTATTTCGTCTCTTTATTATAGTTACAGTTCTACGACTGCAAATACACGGATTGATGCGAACTTATATCTCGTAGTTAAACTGGTACGTAAATACGTAGTGCGCAAGCGCTTATTTTACCGCGAGACTCTCGCAAGAAGAAAATGTGCGAGAACGGGAACGAGATCGAGATTGCAGATCCGAAAACGAGGCGAGATCGATATTTTATATTTCTCGTCTCGTCTCGACTCGCGTGCATCACTAGGAGTGTCTATTGAACTTTCCAGGCAGAGCCGCATTTCTCGAACAGAACCTAAAAACCACTGTCTACCAATTATGAATTGTCAGTTAGGTATTGTGGGTGGTATTCAGAATAGGGTAGTCGTCATATTACACTGTCGATCAGCCGGAAGCCAATTACTCTACTTTGCTCCGTGTTGGCTCCCATAGATGCTTAATATAACATCCCTAACTTTTCAGGGACGGCAAGAACTGCATTAACCGTTGTTTTAATTGGAATGAAGGAGGGGCTAGAATTTAAAGTTGTACAAAAATTAGTACTGTTGGACCCTAATCCTAGAAAATATCGTATTACTATTTGAAACAATCAAATTTGTGGTTACACGAGTCTGAAACACCAAATATAAAACACCCCAGCTGCTTATACAAATACAGTTCACTAATTTTTGCAGCTCTGTCTGGGCGGTGCTGTAGACACTTTCTTGATTTATGCATTATGCATAATATTCGGCATACTACGACCTATACGGTAATAAAAATGGTTCAGCCGTGTTCTGATGAGAAATTCACATCACATGTGCAGTTATGGGATTATAATTGTGGGCATTGTTCGCTATGTGAAGACACTCTCACGACCACAACTAAGACTCCTCCATGTTCCACTCTAAAAAACAACAGATCAAGGTCAACAGTTTCTAATTACATACACCAACCAAACCAACCAACATACAACATACCATACCATACATCAATATGTTATTAAGAAAATTTTCTTAATAACTTGTGATTTAAATAACACAGGATTTTAATTTGATCTTGTATAAAATTAAAATTTGAAACGTCTACACTACATGGTATTGCCCCACATATGATTCGAATTAGACAGTTTTCTAAATAAGCAAAATTTGTATCTAATAATCTAATGTGTAACTTCTAACTATAAATGAATCTAAAGGAATTATTTTTATTAGAAATTTCTGCCAGTGGCACTAAAAATGTGCACCTCAAGAATTATTTAATAGGGGTACATTTATTTTCTAAATTTATACATGAAGAATATAAATATAATACATAGAGATTTTTTTATAACTGCTACTTTCTGTTGGTCAAAGTTTTACAGTATTTACGAAATCGTCCTGCCTAAATTCAAACAGACACATGTGTCAGAGGTATACCCCTAAATACACTGACAAAAATATAACAACAGAATCAATTTCCGATCAAGTAACTGTCAACATCGGAGTTCCTCAGGGCAGTGTGCTTGCGCCTACATTATTATTTCTCCTATATTTAAATGATTTAAATTTAATTTTTGACAAAGAATGTATTGTTACCATGTATGCCGACGATACCTCCATTATAATTACAAATTCCAGTACTGAAAATCTTAAAATTAAATGCCAAAACCGCCTAAATCGCCTGTCAGACTAGTTTTCCACGAATAATTTATTCTTTAATACATTGAAAACACAGTACATGCGCTTTCATAACCGTCAATATTCCAAAAATCTGGATATTGAACTAGTTATTGACAATAATACAATTTTTAGAATTTATAAAAATAAATTTCTAGGACTTTCTTTGGAGGAAGATCTTACATGGAAATCTTATGCGGAATCTGTGGCCGCAAAACTTAGTTCGATAGGCTATCAGTTTAGACATTTATGTCATATACTTACAGAGAATCAACTAAGAACTTATTACTTTGCAAAAGTAGAATCTATTCTGCGGTATGGTATCTGTTACTGAGGTAAAGCGCTAGGTGCTACTGGTGTAAACCGCTCTTTCACAAATTTAAAACTTTCACACTTGCATGTCTTTATATTTATGAAGTCTGTAAATTTGTTTATTTAAATAAATCTACTTGCCAAACAAATTCTGACATACATAATCATAATACTCGATCAAAAGATAACTTCTACATTCCTAACACAAAATACGATAAAGTAAAAAATGCACCCCACATTCAGGGTCTTTATATTTTCAATAAACTTCCAGAGGAAATTAAATTTTGCATAAATAGTAAAATGTTTCTTAGCAAATTATCTGATTTTCTAATAAATAAGTGCTTTTACACGGTGTCTGAGTTTTAAAATTATAACATTTAAAATTTTTGTTTTTCTCACACCTGTCTCTGTCATGATTTATATTTTTTTTTTCCAGTTATTGTTTTTAAATGTAGAATTTTTTCATGCAAATCTACTATGTTTTTTACTGACGATTTCCATACATGTGTAACATGTCTTTGAAATAAAAATATATTATTATAATGAAACACTTTTTCTGACTTTTTCAAATTTACTCTAGTCCGACACTAGTCTACCTATATCATATTACGAGGGTTGCCTTTTAAGTTTTTACAAAAAGTGAAACAGAAACGAACAAGTTCCAAACAAAGTGTTTTATTGCTTTTCGAAATATTCGCCATTAAAGTCTATACATTTTTGCATTGGCTCAAACCAATTCTGGAAACATTTTTTCCACTCTGAGCTCATATCGTAGAAACATGCTTTTGAAAGCTTCTTGAGGTGATGAAAATCGCTGTCCACGCATCTTTTGTTTGACAGTGGGGAACAAGAAAAAGTCATTAAGCGATAAATCGGGTGAATACGGGCAATGAGACCTTAATTCGATATTTTTCTCCTTCAAATATTCAGTTGTTTGACATGCTTTATGGGAGCTGGCATTGTCGAGATGAAGAATGATGCGACGGTTTTTGTTATTTTTTCTTATTTCATCAAAGACCGTTGGTAAACAAATTGTTGTATACCATTCAGCATTAACAGTTCTTCGATCCTCTAAAGGAATGGTTGCGACATGTCCAATACAACCGAAGAAACAAGCGATCATTTTCTTGAACGAAGAACTTTAATGCGATTGGGTTCATCGTCAAACACCTAAACAGTAGACTATTGATTGCTTTCAGGTTCATGCGAATATATCCAAGTTTCGTCTTTTGTAACAATGTTGTTTACGGATTTTGAACGTCCTCAGTCGAATTTTTTCAACATTTCCTGACACCAATCAACACAAGCCTTTTTTGCGCTTCGGTCAAATTATGCCAAATCCATTTGGAACAAATCTTTCTCACACCTAAATGTTCATGCAAAATCGATTGTATTGCAGTCTGCGATATGCTAAGAGTCGACTCTATCTGTCTGTACGTCACATGCCGATCTTCTTTAATCATGTTGCGTACAGCACCGATGTTTCTCGGAATGACAACCGATTTTGGTCGACATTCATCACTGACGGACGCACGACCACAACGAAATTCTGCAAAACAATTGTAAACAGTCTTCTCTGATGGTCCTTCATTACCAAAAGTTGTACGAAGCGATTTTATGCATTGTTATTGAGTAAGGCCTTTTTTAAAATCATAAAAAATCATTCAACGCAAACCTTCACGATTGATTTCCAATTTGCACAAACTTGCTTCTTTTAAACGTTGACTATCAACAACCTACTCGGTCAATTTCTAAGTTGCCACTGGCTTCGCAATAACAAACGTCAATGTTCACAAATACAGTGATGCCACAACTCATTAACGCTATCTATTGTTCGATTGTAAAAACTTAAGAGGCAAACCGCATATACTCGTATGTATTAATTTATGATTTATGTTGTGTTATGTTTAGGACGAATGGGAGAAAGAACTAGAGCGACTGACACACCGATTTGAACGAGAGATGCAAGTAAAACGGAAAAGGGACGAACAAAATGTATTAACACTTAGGCACCAACAAGAACGAGAGGACCTGGAAAAGAACATGACCCTACGTCGCGACAAGAAAAAGGAATCGCTCACAAGAAAAATGCTTGAACACGAACGGTAATATTTTTTCTTTTTCTTAACCTTTTTCGGTGTTACACAGCATCGACATACCCCTTTCTTCCGGTCCATAGCGGGCTTCACCATCTCTTCCGCAAGTTCTCCGCCACATTGTCCTTCCATCTAAGCTTGGACCGTCCTCTCTTCCTCTTACCCTCCACCACCATGCGCTCAACTCGCTGGCCAAACCACGTTAGCCTGCTCTCCTGCACCATTTTACCCACTGGTCCCATCTTGACTGTCCTTCTTATGTTTTTTTCTTTTTTTTATTGAAATGCTTATTCTTTTCCGGGTTGATATTATCTAACATACGAGGAAAAGGTGAAAAGTTCTCGGCCTGGCAGTGAAAGGCTGTACTTTTAGATTCAAAAATGCATATATTTATCCACATAGTCCCCCATAAGCTCAATGCACTTTGTGCAACGTTTTTCCAATAAATGGATTCCATCCCTGAAGTGCGATTCCGGAAGGCCTGCAAAATACCGATTTACGGCTGCTATCTCTTCTTTATTTGAGTCAAAACACTTCCAGCCATTTCTTTAAATTTGGGAATAAGTAAAAGTCAGTGGGAGCCAAATCCGGTGAATAGGTTGGAAGTTTTACCTTTTTCAAGGTGGTCAATAAAAATAATCCCTTTTATACCCCACAAAACACTGACTTTGTCTTTTTTGATGCAGAACCACCGGCTTCCACCCACTGCTTTGATTATTGTTTTATTTCTGGTGTATAGTGGTGGACCCACGTCTAATCCATAGTTATAAATTGGCGCACAAAATCAGTTAGATTTTCTTAAAACGATATAAACATTGTTTGGAATTTCGTTTTCGCATTTGCTTTTGGTCAGCATCTAACAAATGCGGCACCCATCTTGCACAAAGCTCTTTCATATTTATCTCTTGGTGTAAAATGTACTTTTTTTCTGCAATACGTACGGCCTCAGCAATCTTATACACTTTTAATCGCCGATCGTCCAACACCATATTGAGCACCTTCTCGATGATTTCATGTCTAGTTGCAGTTTTTAGTCGTCCTTCTCGTGGATCATTTCCAAGAGATATTTGCAGTGCCGGCTTAAGACATTTTGACGCCCGGGGCTAATTTTTAAAAACCTCCTTTCTCAACAAAGAAAAAATCGTTTTTCCGGCATCAAACTGCCAAGAGCCAGGGGAAAAAAGATAAATGTTACAAATTTTGTTTTTTTCATTACGCGAATTTTAAAGATTGAAACCCCATCTAATGCTTTTGAAATGAAAGTGTATTAATCATATTTCGAAACTCAGATCGGTCATTTCTGAAAATTATTATACTCACAGATGGGTCAAATTTCAACTTATGTGGGATCTAACAGAATTTCTCCGTTATTTTTGCCGGTTTACGGTTTTCGATACAGCTCCGGTTCGAAGTCCTGGTTTAACTCCCATATTTTCGAAATTTAATGACAAGTTATTTTCGAATTGATTCTGAAACATTGGTTAATAGAACATTTCAAATGTTCACAGTAAAAATCTTCACCAGTTTCACGACTTTTCAGTCGGAGCTTTTTCGCTACATCAATCACTCGTCCAAACTTTTTGCATCGTTTGGTGGTTTTATTAATTATGGAATTCAGTGATTAATTTTTAGCGACTGGTTAAAAATTGTATCCAATTGTTTGTTATATTATGTCAACATAATTACTTAATTGGTTAAATTTTTAACCAATTGCTAAAAATTAACTACTGATTTACGGAATCTCATCAGATAGCCACTGACACCGCTCTTAGCTTAATAAATTTCTGTTCAGTACTCGTACTGAACAGAAATCGGCTAACCAAGTTATAATTTGCGCATATCGCTATCGAACATTTATCTTTTCATACCCTGACGCTTGGACCTTTTTAGATCTTGTCTTACAATTTCTGAGGCCTGTATCTTAGAATTGTTACCGTTTTGCCTCCTTTACACATACTATTTAAAAGCGCCCGCCTTCAATCTATAAGTACCAATCATCTCATTTTGCTAGAAAATGGACACTCATCCTTTTTCCCCTGGCTCTTAAATTTGCTTAAATTAAATTTTTTATTTAAAATAATTTAATAACGTGCTCTGTTCGGTGTACCGCCCTTTACGTATCTACCGCCGGGGGCTATAGAGCCCAAGCAACCCTCCCCCCAGGGGCGCGCCGTCACAGGGTGCGGTGTGTGTGTCGTACACGGGCGACACTTGGTCAGGGGCGACACGGCGAGTAAAATTGTAATAAGACTTAAGTTTTTTAATTTAATATGCCCGTTTTTCGAGGCTCACATTAAAGATACGAAGTCGATTAAATTAGGACAAAGTTGCCCCATTAGTAGACTATTTTAAAGATGTTTTAGTTTTTCCCGAAAAATGCATACAAATGGTTACTGTACAAAACTCCAAATGGCGTGATTTAGTACCTCGTTTAGTACTAGAAACGTCGAAAAGACGTGTCTTAACGTTCGGGACCGTTGTTAAAAATTCAAATCCTGACACGAACGCGGGATCTTTGTTAAATAGCTTACTAAGGTTGCTTGTATATTACTCTAAAGAGAACAACAATAATCTCACCTAACGCATAATACTTGGCCCGCGTTTTCGAAGCCTGAGTTTGGTTAGGTTGGGTAATGTTGGTGTATATATATAGAGAAATTGCGAAAACCATGTCAATTTAAGATCTTAATTTTTTGAACACAGTCCCGCGTTTGGTACTCTAGCCACTTCCTTTTATATTCACAAATAACTTCCAAATATAATATTATATGGAATTTTGGTTTACACGTCTTTAAAGACCCTTTTTTATTTTCCTTCAAACGATGATGCTCAATTTTTTTATCACTATCAGATTTGAAGTAATGGGGTCCAATTTATAATTTCCATAGTGGCAAAGTTATATCATTGAAAGAGAGTTTATTTTAGCTTTCCAACGATGTATCTATCTTTCAAGCAGAACATGCAAGAATTATTAATTTTAGGGTAAAAACAATTATAGTGGTTTATTTAAAACATATGGTAACTATGAAAAAGTCCACAGACTGTCCAAGTTAACGTGCTCACATAATTGTTGCCCCATTAGAAGACCATTTTAGTGGTGTCGGTATTTGAGAAAAAATCCATAAGTCACTAGATACAGGCAAAAATGTAAATTTTGCAGTTTTTTTCTTTCCAAATGTGAAATAGTACTAGATTTTAATTTGCACCTTTTTAGGCCACTTTTTATATTATTTCGAATGGTGATGCTTATTTTATAACTGTTGAATTTGGGGGGGGGGCGTCAAGATGAGCATTGACACACATGCGACAAAATGGTACGGCGCGCCTCTGCCCCCCCCCTGTTAAGCCGGCACTGCAACTTTGGAAGAATTTCCGTTGGTGATAAACCATCGAAAACGAAGAATTTCTGACGGCTCAATATTCTAATTTATCCATTGCAATGAAACACACCCAGTACGTCAACTTTAAAAAGCCGTAAAAAAAATTATTTTGCAGATCAAGTTGAAAATTAGCATTTGTTATTGTGACACTTGAAATAACATCAAAACAAAATATTTCATTAATATCAAAGCCTGCTCTATATTAGGTCGAGAACTTTTTACCTTACCCTATATGTATAACATAGCCCAACATTGTGTTGATATCTTCCTAATGAACCACGACCCAGCAACTCGGAAAAGAATATAGACGCCAATCATTTAACCCTAAGTAATTATATTTTTCATTTCCAGAGCGGCAACAGCAGCGTTAGTAGAAAAACAATCCACAGAAATGCTTTCCCTCATCAACAGCAAACGTTCCGAGTACATGATCTCCTCCTCCTTATACCTGGACGACGTCTTCACCGATGACGTATCTCCTTACCCTAGCACAGCCCCACCACCTTCTCCACCACAACTGGCGAAGTTCCAAGTGTACACAGACCCCCAGGAGTTCGCGCACATAGACGACATTGCCATTTCGGTAGCTCAGGAGGACCAGAAAACGTTTACCGACCTTGTGCGGCAATTGGTTGGGAGGTGTACCTCGGATATTGAGAAGGCGAGGACTATTTTTAGATGGATAACAGTGAAGAATTTGAATACGATGACGTTTGATGAGAATCTCAGAGGGGATACACCGATGGGACTGCTCAGGTAATAACAATTTTATTTTGATAGGTGAAAAATAAAAAATATGGACTACTACAAAGTGATCAATTTTAGTGTTTATGGGGTTTTCTTTAAAATATACCCTTCCTTTAGGAAAACTTGTATAGATTTTGATTTCCTTTAATTCCGAAAGAAATGGGAGGGTCCTGGATTTAAATCCCAATAAAGTTTTCAACAAATCCTTCATTAACAAGCTTAACAAAAGTACAATAGCGAACTCTTGGTGGAACAATGTTTAATAAAGTATTAGAAAAACACTCGCCGTGTCATTTTTTCAGATGCTGGCCGAACTTAGTCGCTCTTATTGATTATTGAAGCTCATCAGTGTGGTATAACTGCCGTTAGCTTGCAGAAACAATGACAAACTAGGCTTAGGCTCTAACTCATTTGTTTATGTTTAGATTCATATATTTAAGGGTCTCGACACGCGTAACTCAACTTTGAATCTGCTTTTCTGTTCGAGAAGTGTAGTGCGGTACGGGGATCTTTAGGCCGGCCCATTTGTAATTGAACACTTGTATTTTGTGGGAGACACTGAAGAAACGCGCTGGTCTATAGAACATTATGTCGAAGTGTGGTGGGGTGTGTACACCTCGTCCGCGAAATCCTTTAGCCGCTAAAGGATGCCGCGAACAAGGTGTATTCATTGTTTTGTGCGAAATCACGCTAAAGTTTAGCGTGATTTAGCAGCCTTGATATACAAATAACTATTGTAGCACAGAAAATAAAAATGTTCATATCATATAGCGGTATACCTATTCCTAGTAAAAAATACATAGGAAAGATCCGTAGAAACAATATTATATTCTTCACTATTTATAATATAAGTAGGTATCCAAAAACGGATATTTTTAAGATATGTTTTACAAACTGCACCTTTTTCTTTGATACTTTGTTAAACTTTGTCTTCTTTGTTTTCTGGATGCCGATAATCGTTAGTTTTATTTTGTCACGGCACGGCGCCTATCTCGAATATTGGGATTTATTATTGCAAATTGCAAAAATAATAATGTTGTAGAAGTACCTACATAAACGAGTATAGCTAAGATTTTACTATAAAAGATTCCCCGCACTCCGTACTGGCATAGTCTTGGTCGTCTTGGTTGAGAACACCATCCCCACTTCTATGCCTCTCTGCCCGTACTCCACCGCACCCGGACTATGATAACTGAATTTAGCTTCCGCAAAATTTCGTAAAAGCGGTTTAGAAATTTGTAAATTACGGACGTAATTTTAAACATAGAACTAAATTCCAAAAACGAGCTTACAGAGGAAAAGTGCTAGTATGCTTCTCGTTTGCTATATTTTCTAATAATTACTTATTTCATTAGATATATTATGTTAAATTTTGCTAAAATTGTGTACTTTTGTAATTTTTTAATATTGTTTGTAAACATTTTAAAAAAATTAACAAGTGTAAAGCTTAGATTTATTCTTTCACGCAACATTTTGTTTAGGAGACGGAACCCTTAATAAGAGCCTTCATGTGACGCAAGAATATAATCTAACAAAACACAAATACTATAATACAACGCAAACACAATAAAAAATCTGGTGTGGCCAACACAATACCGCCCGCCATTTGCAGCGCGAGCCACAAAAAAGATTAAGTTAATCCTTATTTTGGGATTAGCGAATTTTACTCTAATTTTTACAGTTTATTTCTTAAAATTTAAAATATTAATCTAATCCAAGTAACTACCTTTTTTTAAACCCCTCAACAGGATTAAATCCCAATTACAGAGTGGGTTCACATACACACACATCCATGCTTTAGTGGGATTCGAACCTAAAGGCACTCCTGACATGAGGCGTTGCTCTAACCATTGAGCCACCGGAGTTATAATAAAATGAAGATTAAATTTTAAATACCGGAATAGAATAGAATTCATTTTTGTGAATCGTTAATTTTTATTAATCTAAATACATACCTACATATTTACTTATGCTGGAAACTGTATTGAATTCCTTTTCTATTGTTCTATTTATTTTTGTCTTTTTAAAACGTTACTAATATAATTTTGAAATGATTAGTTCTTTGATAGTGACATGTATCTGACAGTTATATACATTTGAATAACTGCGTTTTGTTTGCTTAAAGCGTAGACTCTGGGATTTAAATTACAAATAATTTTATAAATTTATCCATAAAATATATAGAAAAAGTATTAATGCAAATCTATAGAAAATTTAATAATCTTTATCCGATTTTCACCAAAATCTAATGGGCTCTTTCCATTACAGTTCCAAATACAAGATTTCAAAATTTTCTGAATGATAGTATAGTATTTGAGTTAGAGTGGAGGATCCACATATACATGCACACACACACACACACACACACACACACACACACACACACACACACACACACACACACACACACATACACACACACACACATACACACACACACACACATACATACATACATACATACACACACACACACACACACACACACACACACACACACACACACACACACACACACACATACATATATATATATATATATATATATATATATATATATATATATATATATATATATATATATATATATGTATATATATATACAGGGTGATTCATCGGTCTGTCCTCTCTTTATAACTCTTTTATTTTAAGTCAGTTACAAAAACTCTTTAAATATAATTTATATGATATAGTGTTATCTATCTACGTACCATATCCATTTGTATACAGGGTGCTCCATTTAAGCGCAACAATATGTAACTTTATATTTCTTAATGGAACACTCTATATTTATTTATTTATATTGATAGTAAATTAGATTCCCTTTAAAAAAGTATTAAGTAACAAGGGCTCTAAAATTATAAATTAAGAAGTTATTTACGTTCATAAAAAATAGTAGTTCAAAGTGGAAAAAACCATAATATAATATAAAATTTTGATCCTTTTTTATTAATACTTATTTTAATCATTACACAAATTCCAAAGAAGCTTTTAAAATTTAGTGACAGACTAAATAATGCAAAATTATAATAAATGCTCGAAAACTTGTACTTCAACTTCAATAGATTTTTCTATATAAATATTATATTAACCATCACATCTTTACTAAAATTTGTATTATTCATTTTCACATCAACATCAACAATGATAAACTAAGAGTATTTGGACAACTTGCTTGTTTAAATTTGAAACAATTGATCAAATTATCCATAGCTTACTTTGTTAATAATAACATGATAGAAACATATCATTCACCGAATAAAGGTAAATAACTTCTTAATTTATAATTTTAGACCCCTTATTACTTAATACTTTTTTAAAAGGAATTGAATTTACTATCAAAATAAATAAATAAATATAGGGTATTCCATTAAGAAATATAAAGTTACATATTGTTGCGTTTAAATGGAGCACCTTGTATACAAATGGATATGGTACGTAGATAGATAATACTATATCATATAAATTATATTTGCAGAGTTTTTCTATCTGACTTAAAATAAAAGAGTTATAAAGAGAGGACAGACCGATGAATCACCCTGTATATATACAGATATCATCGCGAAAATGTTAAAATTGGATTCTAGGGATCTTTAGCACGATCCCTATACCTCCCTTACCAAGGATAGCGGGAGGTAAAAAAAACGGTAACGTGTTGTAGTTGTCATGCGGCAAATTGACCGTCTCGCCAAACCGCAACTTGCTGCGGTAGTATCCGGTAACCGGAACGCAACCGCATCGGTGTGGACACATTCATTTAAAACAATGTTTTTGTTTTTCCGGTAAACAAGTCCCGCTAAAACGAATAGTGTGGTCCGAGCCGAACTAATCAGCATCTGAAAAAATGACCGAAAGATTGATACTGATGCTGAATTTCTAATTCTTTATCCTTCATTATTTATTTCATCTTGCAGAAATTATCTGTTGAGAAATAATTCTTCATTGTTCTGTTTTCAGGGGGATAAAACACGGAACCGAAAGCTACCACGTGCTCTTCAAACGACTCTGCAGTTACGCCGGCCTCCACTGCGTCGTAATTAAAGGCTACAGCAAATCTGCCGGCTACCAACCAGGTGTTCGTTTCTCCGACAACCGTTTCCGTAACTCTTGGAATGCTGTCTGGGTAGCGGGCGCGTGGAGATTCGTACAATGTAATTGGGGTGCGCGGCACCTAGTGAACGCTAAGGAAGCACCAAGACAAGGAAATAAAGCGAAGGCTGATAGCTTGAGATACGAATATGATGATCATTATTTCCTGACTGATGCGAGAGAATTTATTTATGAATTCTTTCCATTACAAGCGGAATGGCAATTATTGAAGAATCCAATAACTTTGCAGGAGTTTGAAGATCTGCCGTTCGTTAGGTCGTTGTTTTTTAGATATGGATTGTATTTTTCGGATACGAATACCAAGGCTGTTATGTACACCGATTCTACAGGTAATTAAATTACAATATGATAGTCTTATACTTTGTTTCGGAATAACGTATGGTCCTAAAGTTTAAATTATTGATAATGGACCATTATCTTCAATAGCTCTTAATTTTCTTCTGACTTGCCCCATTATGCTCTGGACAACATCTGAATAGATTTCTCGAATCTTTTGGTAAATGCGACGTCGTAATTATTCTTCATTTGCAGCTTCCCATCCCTTGTCGTACACTTTTCTGGTCAATATTGACCAAAATTCTTCTATTGGTCGAGTTTGAGGTACATTGTGAGGATTGTCCAATTTCGGAACAAAGTCTACGTTTCATTATACCAGTCACGACTTATTCTGGCGTAATGGCATGAAGCTATAGATCAGGCCAAAACATTATATCATCATTGGCGTGATGTATATTTAAAAATTGAAGCAATTTAGAGAGGCATCTTTGAATATACAGGTGGTGACTTGAACGACGCAGCATAGGGATTTCAATGGTAAAATCTTAATGTGCAGTTATTTGGTCCCCTAATTATTTTAGAGCGAAATTGTATTTAAGTTTTTGTTACAGAAAAAAATACTGCATCCGAATATGCTATTGTTTGTAATTTTTCAATTTTCGGAACCGTAAAAATTGTCGAAAAGTATAATAACATTTTTACAAAAATAATTGTTGCCTTGGAACAAAAATTTAAATAAAAGTGCAAACAACTGTCAAAGAATCTTGACGTTTAAAATTATTTTCTAAACAAGGATAAAGAAAACACCTTTATTGTTGTGTTGATGGCAACAATATAATAGTTGATTACAACAATGTAATTTGACGAGAACGATATTTAAGATTTATTTAAGTAGTGACAGATGTTTGCGCTTTTGTTCCATGGCATCAATCAAGGGCATCAATGATATTTGCAAAAATATTATTGTTTTCGACTATTTTTACGGTTCCGGAAATTGAAAAATTATCAACCTTAGCATATTCGGATGCAGTATTTTTTCCTGTAGCAAAAACCTAAATACAATTTTGCTGTAAAATAATTAGGGGAGCAAATAACTGCACATTAAGATTTTACCATTGAAACCCCTATGCTGCGTCGTTCAAGTCACCACCCTGTATAGTTGTGCAGTTAAGGCTTCTCCTTGAACACGACCAATGTACGACTGCGAGATATATCCGGCTTCAGAAATAGTACACCATATTCAAATTTATCCTCAAATTTAGATTTACCTTTGAACTTGAGATTGTCTGATGTGTTTTCCATGTCATTAGTATAAAAACCATCGTTTCCTTTCATCTCTCAATGGGACAGAGTAGTTTATTGAGAAAATAAATGCGCCTTAACGCACGACAACATCTAGGGATTCTTTCTAATTGGGCCACGGTATATTTTGGTATCTTTCTTCTTTTTCGTAACATCACGTCATTTCATTCAGAAAGTGTTCTAAAAACAGTGGTCTTCGAAACATCGAATCTTCTGGCTACAGTTCGTTGTGACACTCCAACTTCGTCATTAACGGCTGCAATTAATCTTTATTCTATCATGTGGCTCAAAATTTTTGGTCGACCACTTTTGGGCAAATTAACACAGGGTATACCTTCTTCACAATCTTTTATTGTCCAATAAATTGTTGTCACAGAGATAATGTGCTCGCGATAAACTGCAACAATATCACACTTAGGCATTCGCCCAACAAGATTGTAAATTCCTTGGCGTACATTAAGAGGATTGTCCGATTTCGGAATAAAGTCTACGTTGTTTTCGTTATACCAGTCTCTAGTTATTCTGGCGTAATGGCATGAAGCCATAGATCAGGCCAAAACATTATATCATCATTGGCGTAATGTGTATTTAAAAATTGAAGCAATTTAGACAGGCATCTTTGAATATATAGTTGTGCAGTTAAGGCTACTCCTTGAACACGACTAATGTAAGGCTGCGAAATATATCCGGCTCCAGAAATGGCTAGTTGAAAATTTTGCAAATGGCAGAATGACTTGAATAATTGAAATTTTGCCCTGTAATCTCTTTATAAGACCCATAGCTAGGCGTAGAAATTCATCAGGAATGACACATGCCCATCGTCTAGGAGTTTTAGCAGTAAAAATAATAGAAATTTGACATTGTTGAAACGGCTGTTTAAATTTAAATGTGTAGGATAAATGAAAATAATTTAAAAAAAATTGAATTTAGATCTTTTCGGGAAAGAATCTGAAAATTTGTTCAATATTAAGAATTAAGTTTGGAATAAATGTAAACCCTTCATCTTGTAACATGAGACCATGGGTCATACCGTGTGTCTGTCTTAAAGGTGTACATAGGAAATGAACATGGGAAATCAGTTTTTTGCAATTTCTTGCTCGCCTAATTATTTTAAGCAAAGACGCGTCAAATAAAAGTTTTAGAGCATAAAATTCTGCATCTAAATCAATAAACAGTATTACCTTTACATGCTTTGGGACGACAGAAATTAAATATGAAAATTTCAAAATTACGTTGAAAATATAGACGGCCATGGAATTGAACAAAAAATAAATAAATGCTTGACGTTATCAAATTGTCAGAAACGTCAAAAAAGTTAACTTACGTTGTGACAGATAAAACGTCAAGCATTTATTATACCAACGATTGTTCAATACTAACAATGAGAGAAATGCAGTTGCTAGATTAACAACTCGACGTATCGACTAGTTAAATTTTAGCAACTTGATATAATAGTGAATTGGGATTTTGAACTTAGCAACTGACATTGAAATTAACAACTGAAAATGGGCCCTATTCTGTAACTCGGTGGTTAATTTTTAACCACTGGTTAAAATTTTTATCCAATGGTTATTAATTTGACAACTAAAAATCTCTTTTTTTGTTATATGTCAACATACTTGATTGGTTAAAAAAAATAATATTTAACCACTGAGTTACAGAATAGGCCCCAATGATTGTTAATTTTAACAATTTTGCTTAGAGAATTAGGCCGGTTATTTGGTATAAATACAAAACATCTAAAAAAAATCTCAAAACTTCAGGACCATACGTTAGTATTGGATTATGTGCCAGTGCGTAAAGAAGGGAAGAACCCTCTGTTGCTATCTCTCTTATCCTGTTTTGTTATTATAGGGATCTACCATCACGGCGCATTCTAGTAATAAAAATAAGCTGAATTAAACAAAAACTAACTAACGAAACTAACAACAAACAATGTTTTCCAGGCGCAGCAACAGTGAAAATAGCCATGCCATCTCACATGCAATCTTCACTAATATTCCACTACAACCTCAAATTCTACGAATCAGAAGGAGATGGTTTTGACGGCGTCTCCCTCAAACGCTTCGTAATGCAAAGCGTCGCTGGCAACACCGTTGCATTCCGCGTTCACGCACCATGCTCAGGGGCCTTCCTTTTGGACATATTCGCTAATGCAGTCACGCCGCAAGAGTACCTCACAGGGGAACCCATGAAATTTAAAAGTGTGTGCAAGTTCAAGATATGCTGCGAGGATTTGCAGACGGTGATGGTACCGCTGCCGGATTGTGCGTCTGGAGAGTGGGGCCCGACTAAAGCGACGAGGTTGTTTGGGTTGGTGCCTATTACGCATCAGGTGAGGAAATTATATATGGACTTTTGAAAAAACTTTTTCGTAATACCATACCGTTACGATGATTTAACAGAACTAAAAACCAAAGTGAAGATTAGAATTGTATTCAATACCAGGAGGCATTTAAAATGACCTTAGCAACAGGATTCAGGGATGTATTTAAAAAATTTAATACCGCAAATTCTAGTTCATTCGTCTCAGGTGTAAGCAACCCCCGAGTCGGAATTACTGTTAGAGGAAATTAAAAATAATCTTATTTCATAAAATTGCCAAACTAAATAATTTAAAGATCAAAATGTTTTGTTATAATCAACATAAACGAAAAAAGTTTAAAATATTTTTTTATATTTTGCGTTCATAATGAAGTCATTACGATACGCAATTGCGTATCGTAATGACCTTCATTTCGATACGCAATTTTTTGTTTTAGACGGTTGGTACTAGATGACGTTTCTTTAACCCATTTTTACCTAATTTATTTTTAGTTAATTGACAATTCATTTTAATAATATAATGTCGAAATTATTATTATTATTTTTTATTTAGGGAAGATTATTTATATGAAAATGTATAAATGGTTGCAAATATAATCACAAATTGAGTAAGTATAAAGAACTCATTTTATAAGACTTTCTTTCGCACTTGTCAATTAGAAAACTCGCTAACGCTCGTTTTCTAAATTTTGACGCGTGCGAAAAAAACATGTCTTATAAAACACGTTCTTTAATATACTATTAAACGCATCCCTGTTTTGATATTCAGTTATCCTAGTCGACCATCTATTCTCAGCCAGATATAGTAATGTATTTCTGTGCTTTCCTAGTCCAGTATTAAATGGGTTCATGCAAAAATTTCATACCTGAATGTTTCGTACAATTCTATTCTTCTCTAGGGTTTGAAAAGAAACCAAGTCTATAAAATAATTGAAACAATTGCGTAGGCTTCCACAGTCTGAGTCATGAGAAATATTCGTTTTCCGGGAATGGACTGTGTCATATTTTGCAGCAATGGGCTCCCCTGTGGTTGCCAGTATATTTATGGAACACTTTGAAACAAAGGTACTAGAATCATCTACATTCAAACCTAAGGTATTGTTTCGCTATGTAGATGACACGTTTGTCATTTGGCCACATGATCCGGAAAAACTCACTTTGTTCCACGAACACTTAAACAGCATACACCCGGATATTCAATTCACCATGGAGGTAGAAAATAACAGAACTCTCCCCTTACTTGATGTTCTGGTTAATCGTAAACCCAACGGACAGTTAGGGCACGCTGTTTATAGAAAACCCCCCCACACTGATAGGTATCTCAATTTTAATTCTCACCACCATCCCTCGCAGAAACTCTCAGTAATCAACGCTCTCATACACCGTGCCATCAAAATCTCTGAACCTGATATCCTACAGCAGGAGCTTGACCACATCAGACATAGTTTAATCCAGAACAACTATGACGTAAAATTAATCAATAATGTAATTCATAGACAATTAAACCCTTTACCAAAAAAAAAAAAAACGTGGATACCTCGTTCGAAACATTTGCATCTATCCCTTATATTAATGGATTCTCGGATAAAATAGGTCGAATTATTAATAAAAACAATATTAAGGTCTTTTTTAAACCTCCACAAAAAATCTCAGAAATACTCCCCCAAACTAAAGATAAACGCGAACCCTTGTCGTCACCCGGTGTTTATAGTATTCCTTGTTCTTGCGGCACAGTATACATAGGTGAAACAGGAAGGAGTGTTCACACTAGATTGTCAGAACACAAACGCTGTCTGCCTAATAGTATAGTATTAACATCTGCGGTCGAAGAACATCAACACAACAGAGGACATAACATCTTATTTGAAAATTCCCGCATTTTAACTCCTGTCCCTTAGTTTTACAGACGTAGATACAGGGAAACTTTAGAAATATGGAAACATCCTAATTACATCAATCGGGATGATAGATATTTCTTAAGCCACATGTGGAAACCGGTGATTCTCGGAACACGACATGCCCAATCTACCATTACGAACTCGATTCCCATTGGTCTCTCATTAGCTTTGCTCATCTACCGTATCTTTAGATTAGTATGTAAGTGTCTTCTCGGCTTTCATTTCGTCACTTGGTTTACTTGGCCTCTAGCGTGGTTTACACGTCGGGTAGCTTTGTAAACTGAGTCTCCCCCTCTTGTTGCTTAAACTCGGCCTCTAGCGTGGTTGACACGTCGGGTAACCTTGTTTAAGACAGTACTATCCTCCTTGCTCCTGAAGATGCCCCATACGACTGCGGGCGAAACTTTGAGCTCTGACTCAAAATATGACACAGTCCATTCCCGGAAAACGAATATTTCTCAATAATTTAAACGTTAACTTTCTAGTTAGTTGTAATAATTTTCATAAAATTGCGTATAAGTTTTCTTCATTTATCTTGAAATTTCTCTAATAATGGTCCCTCATTTAAGTAAATCTGACTTAAGTATCGTTCACAATAAAAAATAAATTGTAACTTGTTATCAAGAAAAAAACTGGCGTGATGAAAAAATTGGGCTAGAATTTCTAGGGACGAGACAGCCATTTTTAAGTATAAATCATGCTATTAGGTGACAGAGTTTCTTGTTTAATGTTTCTAATATTTTTAATGTAACGTTCCTATACCTTAATATCTTTAAAAAATATTTGCTTTTATTTTAAATATGAGAAAATAAGTATATGAAATTGTTTAAAATATATGTACGAGTATATTAAGGTGGACCTTTCTTTTTAAATAAGATTGGGTTTTGACACATTTTGGCACTTTATTTTTTCCTAGATAGTAAGATGTTTCAAAAATCCTCTCAATGTTGGAATATATACTAAAATGGCCCGAGAATATGTGGACAAAATTTGAAGGCCCAATCATTATTCTTAAGATAATTATAGATGGTTAAACTATCACCCAAAAGCCCAAAAAAGCTATCTACAATTTTCTTAAAAATATTGATTGGGACTTTAAATTTTGTTCACATATTTTCGGGTCACTCCAGTATATATTCCAATAATAAGTACATTTCTTAAACCTCTTATTGCCTTTGACAAAAATACAGTTCCAAAATGTGTCAAACCCAATGTTATTTAAATGCCTGCGCATTTTTTTTTTTTTATTTATTTGGAACTACTTTAGGGGGCGGCCCGAATAGAATTCGACTTGACCCCTTTTAAGGTCCACCTTAATGTATATATTTTTAAATAATCGCGAAAAGTAAATACACAAAAATTATATATATATATATATATATATATATATATATAAATTTCCTCTATATTGCCCTCCCTAGACCAAAATCCTGGGGACGCCACTGGTTGTACGGGGTTCAAATATAAATTAACTCGGTGGTCAAATTATGGCATCAGTTTCTGTATCAGTAACTATATATTTAAACTAAGTTGAAATAATTTCTAATAATAATAATAATAATAATAATAATAACCTCGTTAATAACATTTATTGCTCAACAGAAATGCATTCTCGGTGAGACAATCTATTATTATTATTGAGAGATTAACTAATATTAATTAATAATAATTAATTATAAAATAAAATGAGATAAATGTTGGACTAACCTCGCTTACTATCAGCCAATTTGGTCAACAGAGGCATCGTAGATTTCAGCTTCTCACGAAATCAACTATCACTGCTACTAGGAACATTTATTGTAACAAAATTTCAGTTATTTCACTATTTAGTCCACTAAAAACCATCACACATTAAAAATTCATATCACGAAAGTTAGTTTGACACTAAAATAAACAAATATACACTATTTTAAATCCCCCAACAAAAGTTTTTCACGAGAATTGCACTTACTGCGAACAGAACACATTTACGTTTGTAGGTAAGAAACATACTGACAACAGACAGCAACAATGAACAACAAACACTGGTCTTGATATTAGCTCAAACTTGTCTGTTAGTGTCGATCTGTAGTTTCACTGGTCGACACGAAATTTAAATAAAAATAATAATCAATTACCTATTTATTCACTTAACTAAAAGAGAAAAATAAATAAATAATTGTTATTAAAAATAAAAAATTTGTGACTACCAGTGGCATTAATAAACTTACATGCAAAGATATCGACCCACCTTACAATCTTGATTTTAAGGATAATATGAAATTACGGCCAAAACCGGTCGCAATAAAAAATTGAACACTATGAATAAGACTTTAATGGTTTTTTTTAAACCTTTCATATTATCCTTATTCAATTTTCACACTTGGGTGTATCCTAACATCAATCTTGATTTTGATTGTTTTTTACTTAAAAGCTAAACATTAAATTTAAAAAAAAATTAAGTAGTTTGAAAGACCATTTATTAACCTTTAACATGAGCCCAAATTTATCAAGGGTACTTAGCGTTTTTGAAGTGTAGAAACTGTTAACCAAAACAACGCGTATTTGCTTAGTTGCTGCCACGCGAGTTACTTATATTTTTACAATATTTTCGTCCACGATAACTCTTATAACAAACTTCCAAATATATCTATTTTTCGTATTTAAGCTTCCTGCATTCATATAACGAGTTGATTAGAATTCGGGTAAAATTGGATAAATGGAAGTGATACTTTACTTGAAGCCTATAACAGTTTTTAATGATAAACTATATTAAAATATAATCCAAAACTTTTCAATTTTAGTCTGACTTTTATGTTATCAGAAACAACATATTAGATTTTGGCTAAAATTAATGGACCAGAAGAGATACTTTACTTGAAGGTCTGAACAGATTCTCGTGAAAAATATATTATGAAATACTATAAAACTTATTAAATTTAGTATTTACGACTTTTATATGCAGGGAAACAACATATTTTGGATACAATTGATAAACCGGAAGTGATACTTTATTTGAAACTCTGAACAGATTTTCGTGAAAAATGTATTGATACAATCGAAAACTTTTCAAATTTGGTATTTACGACTGTTATATTGATAAGAATGACATGTTAGGTATATTATGATATATTATTTTATATAACGACAAGCAACATATTGGATTTTGCCTAAAACTGATAAACCGGAAGTGATACTTTATTTGAAGCTCTGAACAGATTTTTGTGAAAAATAAATTGGTACAATCCAAAACTTTTCAAATTTGGTATTCGAGACTTTTATATTAATGAGAACGACATACTAGATGTTTTCTAAAATTGATAAACCGGAAGTACTACTTTATAGGAAGCTATAAACAGGTTTTCTTTAAAAAATATATTAAAACATGTTCCAAAACTTCTCAAATTTGGTATTTAAAACACGTGTATAATTTGAAACAACATTAGATTTTGACTATATCTATATGATAAACCGGAAGTGGTACTTAATTTGGAGCTCTTAACAGATTTTCGAGGAAAAACATAATAAAATATAATCTAAAAATTGGTATTACAGACTTTTCTATTTATTGGAACAACAAATTAGATTTTGTTTACGAACGATCAACCGGAAGTGATACTTTACTTAAAGTTCATTGTTATTTCAAACATGGAATTGACGGGAGGTTATGTGTTGGCCACATCAGATTTTTTAAAAATCTGATGTCCAATCCCAAAGTAAATATCAATAAAAATCAAAAATGCGAAGTGGGTCGATTTCTTTGCACGTAAGCGTAGTACATTTTACAACGACGTTAAAATGAATGCTCTTATACCCATACAGGGTGGGGCGCGGGAACTTCCTATTTAAAAAAAATCATAAAACAAAAAGTATTGTTGGTATCAATTTTTTTTTCTTCGCGTAGTAGTGCATTTAAAGTTTTTTTAACTACTTTTTTAAAAATGATATCTTGAAGGTGGCCTCCATTCTCGTCAATATACTTGGAGAGTCAAAATCTGAAGTTTCGGTTCACTTCGTCCAGCATGTCTGTGTTTATGTTGGCAATAGCAGCAGGTATATTGTTCTTCAGCTCACCCAGGGTCTTTAGAAGATTAGTATACGCCAAAAGATATCCCCATAAAAAATAATCGCAGGGCGCTAAATCCGGCGAGCGTGCTGGCCACTGAAGATCACCCCTCAGAGAGGGGAAGTGTTCACGCAAAAGAGACCTTGACGAAATATCTTAATATTAAACTGTACCATCTTTTCTTTTTTTTCTTCCCAGGACGCTTTGATCTTCGCCGGCCGCGAGCTTGAAATCCAATTTCGCATGTCTCGCCAGCTAACCGACTTCATGGCTACCCTCCACAAGAACGGAGTCGAAGAAAAACGACTGAGCAAGTGGGTCTCCCACAGCGTGCAAGACGACGTGGTGACGTTCAGCATTAGCTTCCCCGAAGAGGGCCAGTATGGCCTGGACGTCTACACCAGAGAACTGGTGCACACAACGCCTCTCACGGAGGCGGGCACGCCGGAGAAGCATCTGCTTACGCACTGCTGCAAGTATTTGATAAATTCGTCGAAAAGGAATTAGAACTGACGTGTATAGTTTGATGAATGACTTAAAGTATAATCATTTGATGTCTTCCATTGCAAAGTAGATTCTATTAAATTTGTTGGATTTTTTATCAAAGCCATGAATATACTATACCGATACCGTGGTTCTATTTTGAAGGTCTACATAGGAGATTATCATGGGAAATCAGTTTTTTGCAATTTCCTGCCCGTCTAATTATTTTAAGCCAAAACGCATCAAATAAAAGTTGTAGGGCATAAAATTCTGCATCTAAATCAAGAAACAGAATTACCTTTACATGCTTTGTAACGACAGAAATTAAATATGAAAATGTCGAAAATTACGTTGAAAATATCGACAGCCATGGAATTGAGCTAAAAATAAATAAATGCTTGACGTTTTATCTGTCACAATAGCTATTTGTGTATTATGAGCGCAAAATGGGACATTGTCGATTGAGAGGTTGTTGCCGGGCGACGCAGGAGCGAGGCATTCTCTCGAAATCGACAATGTCCATTTGCGCTCGAAACACACACAAGATTTTTTCTACAGTCTCCACAATGGGGTCCTCCACTATAACAAAAATTTATTTTTTATTTATTTTTACTTATCGATATTTTCCATTCTTCTTGAGCTATTGCTTCAATCTAATCTAAGCATTTTATACTTTCGTTTTTGGAAATGAATGCCCTATTTTATTTTCACAGCAGTGCGGCATTTTGTTTGGTTATGTAAGTAGGTAATGTGTAACTACAGTGTCATTAATTCCTGACTAAACGTTTCCATTAAGAATGTAGCAAAGTAACATTTCTCAACATTGTATAGTTAGAAATTTGAGAAGCGAGCGTTTTTTCTACTTTGTCGCTCTAGAGCGGCAAAGTAACATTTTGCGTTGACAAAAGAGAGCGCAAATGGCTACTTTGTATATAGACTGTAGAAAAAGTAAGTTAACTTATTTGACGTTTCTGACAATTTGAATTTGTCCCTAGTTTTATTGTCTGAAATTATTAGAAAATGAATATTTATACTAATGAAGAGCGTGATTTCACAATTGCCGAATTCGTGACAAAATTTGAAAACTGCTAATGTGTCTTCAAAAAATACACATGAGCCGCGTAATTAGAATATAGGACGAGCAGGAAAACGTGCGTTACTAGAAGAAAAAGTATTAGGAATAAGTGTAGTCCCCTTCTGTAGTACTAGATGTATTGTAAATGAATTGGGAGTACATCACAGCATCATACATAATTTTGTTACGCAGTTGAATTTTTAATAAATTCATATTATGTAAACAAAACTGTATTTTTTAACTTTATTTAGGCCCGGTATTTTCACTTCCGAATAAAGTTTCGAATAAGTATTCGTTAAATAAATTTATTCTATATATTTATCCAACGAATAATTCCATTGCGTCTTTTCTCACATTTTACACAAACAAATAGCTATCTGTCGAATAACTTTAACGTTTGTGAATTGGTAGCCTTGCAGAGTGAATTTATGTCAATAGAGAAGGATGGTGTTTGGCGTAGCCACGTTAAGCAGACAAGGATGAAATGTGTCAACTACTTTTGAATCCGTAGTTGTCAAATTTTTGTTTGACATCTTTATGGTCTTTATTCTGCATGTTTACACTATTATTGACGAAAGATGACTATTCAAGGTCATTTGTTCGAAGAAAGAATACACATCACTTTATAGGAGTAGCTTAGCAACATTTGGTATTAGAAAGAGAAAGATTATTTGACCTATGTCTATTTAATTTATGTGGTGTGACAGATATACGTAAATAGTGGCATTACTTTGTAACACACTATAAATAATAATGACATATGTCATGGAATTACAGATACCTAATTATCTACTACACTGCCCTCTGTGCTAATATTTACCTAGTGGCGTTGACGTTTAAATCAAATTATTATTCCTTCGTTTATAAGTTAAGTCTATGTTTTTGTATTTTGCAAAAACATAAGCGAAGAACATAAATCTTTCAGAAAGGCATTATTTAGAAAGAAACATAATTTTCAAATGAATTATTCTTATTTTTTCAGTTAAAATGTGTCTATAAATATTTCATGTTGCACGCCTATGCAAACGAAATGCAATGAAGTTATCTGCAAATAATATTATATCAGACGGCTCACAAATAACCTTGAATAGTCATCTTTCGTGAATAATAGTTTAGCCCCGGGAGACTGTAATTTAACAAGTGTACCATCTAATGCAGCACTCATATGTGGTAAAGGAGATATGTATATTATAATATTGTCCTTGTACTTTTTGTATATTTCTTTCAGTTCAAAGTAAATGTTTGTCAATGTATTCAACAAAAGTATCCAAAATTCGAAAATATTTTGCCAGCGTCAAAACACAAGATCTTTATAATGATTTACCTATTTAATGTTTAAGATCAAATGCAATCCCCAATATGTGATACTAAATTGTTTTCATAATCGGAATCTGTCAAAAATTATTTCATGTATGTGGTTATGTCGCTGTCTGATGGTGTGTGTTCGATATCTTACGTTATTTATTAATTCATACTTGAAAATATTATAGTATTTAATATAACCATTTTGTTAATAAATCTGCACTATGTGGAAATGTAATGAACTTACGAATAAACGGTTATTCGCTACCCAAGTACCGAATAATTTATTCCGCGAATAATAGATGTTATTCTTTCGAATAAATTAATTTGCAAGTGAAAAGACGACAAAAATATTTATCCGAAGAATAAATTTATCTAAACCTTTATTCGCAAGTGAAAATACCGGCCCTTATTAGTCGAAAATAATATTTATCTTATTATCATAATTAACGATATTTTTCAAATCAAAATGTCAGAAACGTCAAATAAGTTAACTTACGTTGTGACAGATAAAACGTCAAGCATTTATTTATTTTTTGTTCATTTCCATGGCTGTCGATATTTTCAATGTAATTTTCAACATTTTCATATTTAATTACTGTCGTTACAAAACATGTAAAGGTAATTCTGTTTATTGAATTAGATGCAGAATTTTATGCCCTAAAACTTTTATTTGACGCGTTTTAGCTTAAAATAATTAGGCGAGCAGGAATTTGCAAAAAACTGATTTCCCATGTTAATTTCCTATGTACACCTTTAAGACAGACACACGGTATACAAATGTTTTAATAAGCTTGCTTTCTATAGGCCACGAGCAAACACGTGACTAGAGCTACCTTGAAGTGCTTTGACAACAACAATGGCACTTTGACAAGAACAATCTTTTGACTTATTTTGATTTTGAACTGTTTAATAGTATCTTAAGTATTAAGATCGGTAATTCCTTAACGTTCGTGATACTTATACTATTTTTGCACGATCGACGCACAAAATTTAAAAGAAAAAAAAGATTTGAAAATTATTTTGACATATTAAAAAAAATTAGGCGTCATTTTTGAAGTAAGCTTTGATTATTGTTTTTATTTAAGGCGATTTCGGGCGACATACCCGTTCACTTCTTCGGATTACTTACGGTTAGTTACGGTATGATATGGTTAATGGTGGCGCCAAAAATCGTTGGTTCACTTGTTGACACCGTGCTTGGTGGTTATGTATATTCTGCGACATTTAAAACTGTCAAAATGAGTGTCTGACAATTAAAATGCATTAACGGAGAAAGACAAGACCACGACTCTGACTGTTTTGATTTTTGACATTTCAAAAAAAGACATGATAAAAGAGATAGAAATAGTGAACAGAGAGCTGACCCGACTCACAAACCCGTTCAGCTATGAGCACTGATCCAAGCATACCGGGTAACTTGTTCCTTGCGCCCGAATGTGTGAACGTACCTGAACGCAACATACCGCAAGTGAACGGTTGTCGCCCGAAATCGCCTATATTTACCGTCTCGCCTCCTGAACGGTAAGTGAAGCACATCACTTACCGACGTGAGTCACATCATTTACCGTTCAGTAATTTGTAAATAAGACCTACTGTCTTGGAAACACTATCTTTGAACATAAAAAATAATCCGATCGTGCAAAAAAAATATTATTTTACAATTTTCAGGAAGTAAAACACATGAAATAAACAATCATTGTTTCCAGGATTCCATGACTTTCTTTCACCAAATTTGTGTTATGAATAATGAGAAGCTTATTAAAACAGTCAACGGATAAAACATAAAAAAAATATTTTTATAAAAATTGTGATAAGCGAGATATGAATTCGTAAAATTGTTTTTTCTTCTGTTTTTCAGCAACCATTTTTATTTGATAAAAGTTTTGCTATATACGTTTAATTAATTAAAATTTAAAGAAAGCTGTATATTCATATAAATAATATTATTAAGATCATTCAATAGGAAGATACATTTATTTTTATTTACATTTAATAAATCGATTATTTTAATATTTTTATTTAAAAATAACTCTACACATGACAGAATAAATCGTTAAAAATAGAAGAAATATTTATAAATATATATTTACAAGTCATTTTACGTAGTAAATAATAAATAATTATAAAAATAATATAAAGTTGACATAAAATGAAATGATACCAAGTTATAATTTTAATACAAGTGTACCAGTTTAAAATATAGATAAATAAAAACAAATGTAACAAAGTTACAAGACTTATTTTTCTATTTTTGTATTTAAATATTAAAATATATTAATAAAGTTCATAATTATTAATCATTGTTAAAAGTAATACATGGTCATTCAAAATGATACAAACATGTTTAGTAAAGTTACTATTAATTATGCGTTAAAATTTAAATTACACAGCCTACTGGAAAACAACTATAAATATCAAATTTATTTAATTTTTAATTGAATTTTTCTCAGTATTTTTGTTATATAAGAATAAAAAAAATGTTGAATTCAGAAAAAATAATCTATCGTATGCGCCTAAAATAGCTATTTGTGTATTAAGCGCTCAAAATGGGCCATTGTTGATTGAAATTGATTCTCTCGAAATCGACACACACACAAGATTTTTTCTACTCACACTCCACAATGGGGTTTCAAGTACATTAAACTAGAGCAGTGAAAAAATGGATTGCCAGCGTTCACTTTTGCAGGTGGCAGCACAACTGTTCACATAATTTATTTTATATTTAATTTTAATTTATCGTTATTTTCTATTCTTCTTGAGCTATTGCTTCAATCTAATCTAAACATTTTATAATTTCCTTTTTGTAAATGAATGCCCTATTTTATTTTCATAGCAGTGCGGCATTTTATTTGGTTATGTAATATAACTACAGAACAGCTATATATATATATATATATATATATATATATATATATATATATATATATATATATATATATATATATATATATATATATATATATATCAGATTGACTTGTGATGGTGGTAAATGTGTAACTACAGTGCCATTAGTTCCTGACTAAACGTTTCCATAAAGAATGTAGACAAGTGACATTGCATAGTTAGAAATTTGGACAGCGCGCGTGTTTACTACTTTGTCGCGCATAAGTATCAAAGTGACATTTTGCGTCGACAAAGGAGAGCACAAATGGCTACTTTGTATACAGGGTGTTATATTTTAATGGACCCAGCAAATATCTCGCTTATTTATTAAGTTGGCATTTTTTTCATATAACATGATTTATACAGGAACATGTAAGCTACTTGATGACGGATGTACATTCCTGATACCACTTCCGGTTTATGACTAATTAATATCTACTTCGAAATTTCAAATGGAACATACTATATTTTTTTACAAATTTGAAAATTGCATCAAATTTGCTTTACAGTCATGTAAAATAATCCATATGTTACATTATTAAAAATTAAAATGGCGGGCACTTTTTTATACACCTAATTGGAAAGAGAATAGTGAGCCATGACTGTGGCTTGTGCGCCTTTTTCTTATTTTCTGTATTACTATGACAAAAAAATATTATTTCGTTTAATAATAATAGTTACAATTGTTTTAGTTAATTGTGTTATTTCAAGCCACAGTCATGGCTCACTATTCTCTTTTCAATTAGGTGCATAAAAAAGTGCCCGTCATTTTAATTTTTAATAATGTAACATATGGATTATTTTACATGATTGTAAAGCAAATTTGATGCACTTTTCAAATTTGTAAAAAAATATAGTATGTTCCATTTGAAATTTCAAAGTAGATATTAATTACTCATAAACCGGAAGTGGTATCAGGAATGAACATCCGTCATCAAGTAGCTTACATGTTCCTGTATAAATCATATTATATGAAAAAAATTGCCAACTTAATAAATAAGCGAGATATTTGCTGGGTCCATTAAAATATAACACCCTGTATAGACTGTAGAAAAAAATACATATCATCCCATTTAAAATAATGTAACTTTGTATTGTAAATTTGAAATAAATCGTGAAAAATTGTCAGCCATCGGGATTTGAACCCGAGACACTTACCTTGCCGGGATAGTGCTCTACCAACTAAGCTATTGGCTGCTCTCCTCTCGATGGCTGAACAATCTTTCACTTTTACAGTCGTATAACTGTTGAGGATATTATTAGGTAATCGTCATATGTGACTCTTTGTTAATATTAGAATTTGGTCTGGTAGGGCTTTGAGTAAATTATAATTCGTTCACTAGATGTTTAAACGCAGTGGTAACTTGGCAACCCCACATTTAATCATGTGACGATTAATAATATCCTCAACAGTTATACGACCTTAAAAGTGAAAGAGTGTTCAGCCATCGAGAGGAAAGTAGCTGTAACACGAGGGGGTCTTCTAACGCTGATGACTGCTAATACTTCTTCTTACTCCAACAATGACACACTGACTTTAACTGACTGGTGGTAAGGAAGAACACACATACACTACACTTTACACTGATGAACACTACGGACATGAACAAACACTTGTTATTTTAATAACTAATAACTTTATTTACATTTAAACTAAACCTAACATGTTACATTTAATGATGACGACTCTTACGTGTTTACCCCATGACTATCTTTAAAAACAAAACGCTATCTTCAGGACAGGATTATCTTAGGAGTACGGGGTGCATAGGTTAGGGCATCCAAAGTCACGCACGTATACACAATAATTTCTAAACCTAATGATCAACAAATAAATGTCGTGACTATCATAATACGATAAGAATTTCTAAACTGAATTTTGACATTTATAAATTAAACAGATAAACAGAGTTAAAATATGGTTATTGAAACAAGAATTTAGAAAAGTTTATAAAAAAGTTATTTATCTGTTATTGCGCTTGCCCTCGTCTTATTACACAACAATAGCTTAGTTGGTAGAGCACTATCCCGGCAAGATTAGTGTCTAGGGTTCAAATCCCGAAGACTGACAATTTTTCACAATTTATCTCAAATATACAAACTCTTAACTCTTTGGTAATATTATATGTGTATTGTAACTTGAGAACCCCTAGTTTAAAAAAATATTTTGGAAATTAAGATCGGCGCTAACTAACGCAGACACGTGACACAAAATGGAACATTTCAATAATCAATTGAATTATTCTCAATTTTTTTAATCATCTTGTATGTGCAACTCAAATTAAGCATGAGACATCTAACGGGAAAATTAGAACTATTCAAAAACACATACCAAGTTTATATTTCTAAAACTCGGGTGTATTTCTCAAAAAATTTATACTTTCGCGACAGGAAATAAATGTTCTCTTCATATTTGACAAATGTAATCACAAAACATTAGCTGTCATTCGGTTTGTGTCTTTCGTCCACCATTTTCGCTTGCGCAACGCCACCATCGGTGATTTAAGTTGTTAATAGCATTTTATTTGCATCGTTATTAATAGATATTTTAAGCATATGAAAATGATTTCATCATTTTGAATGACCATATATTTTTATGATTATGATTTTAAGCAGCAAGCCAGTACCTTGCCTGTATATGTAAATGTAAAACTTGTTGCTTGACGAAGACGTTGTGCTAATAGTGCAATAAAAATACAGGATAGGGTCTAGAAACTTTTTGTTTTTGAAGGCAAATAAAATAAAATGGATAATAAAAGAATATAATTTCACGTTTAAAATCTTGCAGTTTTAAACAAAACATTTTGAAAGTGCTGGCCACTGTTCTCTAAGCACTGATGTAACAGATTTATGAAGATCCTCTCTACACGGTTCAACATTCGGCCTATTTTCTGCCGAATGATATATAGGGATGTAAGGCGACGTTTGTAAACTTCTGCCTTGAGATATCTAACACCATGTGATTTTTTATGGGAATATCTCAAAGCAGAGGTTTACAAACACTGTCCTACAACTCTGCGTCAGCTGAAGAATCTTATTCGGCAGGAAATAGCCCGAATGTTGGAATGTGTAGAGAGGAACTTCAGAAATCGGTTGCATCAGTGCATAGAGAACGGTAGCCACCATCTTCAAGATATTTTATTTAAAACTTAAAATTATGTTCTATTATTATCCAAAAATAAATTTTGTCTAACAGCAATTTTATTTTATTCGTTTAAAGAAAAGGAAGTTTCTAGACCACACCCTGTATTAGGTATAACACGAGACAAGATAAAAGTATTATTGTCCGTTTATATATGATGTTATATTCTATTCTAATCTATTGCAATTTATTGTAGAATGTTTTGTATATGTTAATATGTTAATCAGGTTATGTTACGCTATGCACATACAATGTCGTTATACTATTTATATTTGTTTTAATATATTTTAACAATAATCATTCATGTATCATATACACACACAAACACACCTAATGTATAAGCTTTGAATATAAAGTTTACTTATTATATTGTTTATTATAATATAGTCAAATTTATATGTGAAATAAAATATACATTTTTACTCACATTTATTTATTTCTTATAGTATTTCCGGGGCTGAGTTCAGAATAGGGTCCAGATGTTACAATTTCCAAAATAGTCAATTATTAATTTTTATATTTTGCGTTCATAATGAAGTCATTACGATACGCAATTGCGTATCGTAATGACCTTCATTTCGATACACAATTTTTTGTTTTAGACGGTTGGTACTAGATGACGTTTCTTTAACCCATTTTTACCTAATTTATTTTTAGTTAATTTACAATTCATTTTAATATAATAATGTCGAAATTATTAATATTTTTTTTTTATTTAGGGAAGATTATTTACATGAAAATGTACAAATGGTTACAAATATAATCACAAATTGAGTAAGTAAATGTTATTGTAGAAGGCGCAAAATATAAAAAATAGTATAAAGAACTCATTTTATAAGACTTTCTTTCGCACTTGTCTTATAAAACACGTTCTTTAATATACTATTGTATTATTGTAAACAAAAGCTTTCTTTATAAAACTGTTTTTACACTTTATAGAAATTCGATTCCGATCTCGAGATATAGAGTGATAAAAAGTGGCCGTTTTTAGATGAAAAATCAAAAAAAGTTGAATTACGCCAAAAGTGGTTGAGCATGACTAAAATATTTTTATTGTTTCGTATGCAAAATTTTCCGCTGAATTCAATGGTAAAATAAAAAATATAGCATTCCATTTAAAATGAGAAAGTTAGGGTCTACTTCCGTTTAAACCTGAAATGCTACTGCTTTGAAAATATTTTAGTTGAAACGGACATGTTGGAAAACCCCTAAATATTAAATTTCGTAAAATAATATTTAATAGTTTTTAAAATAACAATAGCGTAAGCTTGTCCTAGGACACCTATATAATAAACAATTTTTCGTTCTACTCATTATGTCTGAAATAAAAGCAAAAATAAAAAAGCTTCAACAAGACTCCCATTTATTTTTAACTATAAATCAATTTCTATATAACAAGTTTTGTCAATAAATTGCTAGTTTAGCCAGAAAATATATTTTCTCGAATTTATTGATTCAAAATAATACTACTCCTGCAATCTATGATGTATATTATGAACTATTTTTTAATGTTTTGTTATAAGAAAGTATGTTGTTGTATCGTGTAAATAGGAGAAAATCAATACAATCGATAAATGGATTGGCCAATCAGATTAAAAAAAATTCAATTTGAAAGAGCGGGGTAGAAAATGATTTAAATAAAAGTCATTTGATTGTTAAAAATTATTTAATTAAAAGTAGTATTTCTAAATAGAAATCTTACCAATATTTCGAAAATAATAGTAGATTTAATATAAAATAAGAAAAAAAAATATATTTTTCAGGGAAATGAAACAAAATAACATTTATATCATTGAAAAGAGAAAAAAATTAGAATATTTATAGGGTAAAAATCAAATATGCATTCCATTTAAAAAAATTGTAGTTCATACTATATCTTAAAAATTTAGCAATAGAAAAAATATTTTTATACGCCACTGGATAGACAATATAATATTGTAATATTTTCATTTGAAACATTTTTCTCGATAACTGATAGCTTACGAGTTATTTTAAAAAGAAAAAAAATAACTAAAATCGGATTTTCGCCATTATCTAGTTACCTATGTATATTTTTGCAAAAACAAAAACACCACTATAAAATGGCCTTCTAATATGGAAACTTTTGTCCCATTACAACGAAGTCGTAGGACATACCAATGGTGGTATACAGGGTGTTATATTTTAATGGACCCAGCAAATATCTCGCTTATTTATTAAGTTGGTAATTTCTTTCATATAACATGATTTATACAGCAACATGTAAGCTACTTGATGACGGATGTACATTCCTGATACCAATTCCGGTTTATGACTAATTAATATCTACTTTGAAATTTCAAGTGGAACATACTATATTTTTTTACAAATTTGAAAAGTACATCAAATTTGCTTTACAATCATGTAAAATAATCCATATGTTACATTATTAAAAAGTAAAATGGCGGGCACTTTTTTATACACTTAATTGGAAAGAGAATAGTGAGCCATGACTGTGGCTTGTGTTCCTTATTCTTATTTTCTGTATTATTATGACAAATAAATATTATTTCGTTTAATAATAATAGTTACAATTGTTTTAGTTAATTGTTTTATTTCAAGCCACAGTCATGGCTCACTATTCTCTTACCAAGTAGGTGTATACAAAAGAGCCCGCCATTTTACTTTTTAATACTGTAACATATGGATTATTTTACATGATTGTAAAGCAAATTTGATGTACTTTTTAAATTTGTAAAAAAATATAGTATGTTCCACTTGAAATTTCAAAGTAGATATTAATTAGTCATAAACCGGAAGTGGTATCAGGAATGTACATCCGTCATCAAGTAGCTTACATGTTGCTGTAAAAATCATGTTATAGAAAGAAATTACCAACTTAATAAATAAGCGAAATATTTGCTGGGTCCATTAAAATATAACACCCTATATATTTATATATATATATATATATATATATATATATATATATATATATATATATATATATATATATATATATATATATATACATATATATATATATATATATATATATATATATATATATATATATATATATACTATTCAAGGTCATTTGTTCGAAGAAAGAATACACATCACTTTACATTGGCTTAGCAACATTTTATGTTAGAAAGAGAAAGATTATATGTCTAATTTATATGGCGTGACAGATATACGTAATAGTGCCATTACTTTCTAACACACTATACATAATAATGACGTATGTCGTAGAATTACAGATACCTAATTATCTACTACACTGCCCTCTGTGCTAATATTTACCCAGTGGCGTTGACGTTTACATCAAATTATTATTCCTTGGTTTATAGTTAAGTCTATGTTTTTGAATTTTGCAAAAACGTAAGTGAAGAACATAAATCTTTCAAAAAGGCATTATTTAGAAAGAAACTTAATATTCAAATAAATTACCCTTATTTTTTCAGTTAAAATGTGTCCATAAATATTTCATGTTTCACGCCTGTGCATACGAAATGCAATGAAGTTATTTGCAAGAAATATTATGTGGAGTACGATGATCGACTGGCAGCAGAATGGAAAATTGGGAAATGATCGGACACGCAGTCTAATGTAAATAATTTATTTCCTGGCCTACGTTTCGACTGTACTACAGTCTTCCTCAGGGCCGACCATTTCTAGCCCTGAGGAAGAGAAGTACAGTCGAAACGTAGGCCAGGAAATAAATTATTTACATTAGACTGCGTGTCCGATCATTTCCCAATTTTCCAAGAAATATTTGTTGGAAGTTATCAATTTATTTTAATGTGCAACATATGGTCAATCACTTCCATGGTTACTACTCACTACTGTCAAAAAATTACAGCAATGTAATATTTGTCCATTTTAAAATGCAACATACAAAAATTTGTAGCTATATATTTTCAATACTAATTTCCTATAAATTAGCCTATATACTATTAACAAAAAATCAAAACTTTAATGTACCACATCTTAACAAACTTTGGCTTACAAAAATTCATAATTTAAATGTAATAAATTTTCAAAAATACCTCCATTCACACTGAGGCAATATCCTAGTCGCTCGTAGAAAGAATTAACACCATTTGTGATGTGTTCTGGAGGTATCTCCTGTGCTGCAATACTATTTATAATGTTGCATTTTAAAATGGACAAATATTACATTGTTGTCATTTTTTGACAGTAGTGTGTAACCATGGCAGTGATAAACTATATGTTGCATTTTAAAATAAATTCTCTGTATAAGTAAAAATATATTGCAGTGTGCTGAGACAGTCAGTTGTTATGAAGTGTAATATAAAAATAGTTTGACAGAATTAAATGTGATTTTCTTCAAGTTGTTTCATTGCCTTTTTATATATCTATTTTGTGTATCATTCTGCCAAAAACCAACAATATTATATCAGACGGCTCACAAATGACCTTGAATAGTCATCTTTCGTTAATAGTTTATATACATACCGTGTCTGTCTTGAAGGTGTACATAGGAGATTAACATGGGAAATCAATTTTTTACAAATTCTTGCTCGTCTAATTATTTTAAGAAAAACGCGTCAAATAAAAGTTTTAGGGCATAAAATTCTGCATCTAAATCAATAAACAGAATTACCTTTACATGCTTTGTAACGACAGAAATTAATTATGAAAATGACGAAAATTACGTTGAAAATATCGACATGAACAAAAAATAAATAAATGCTTGACGTTTTATCTGTCACAACGTAAGTTAACTTATTTGACGTTTCTGACAATTTGATAAAACGTCAAGCATTTATTTATTTTTTGTTCAATTCCATGGCTGTCGATATTTTCAACGTAATTTTCGAAATTTTCATAATTAATTTCTGTCGTTACAAAGCAGAATTTTATGTGCTAAAACTTTTATTTGACGCGTTTTTGCTTAAAATAATTAGGCGAGCAGGAAATTGAAAAAAACTGATATCCCATGTTAATCTCCTATGTACACCTTTAAGACAGACACACGGTATATATATATATATATATATATATATATATATATATATATATATATATATATATATATATATATATATATATATATATATATATATATATGCCTAGTTTACAAATATATGAAGAAAATTAAAAAATAATTATAAATAAAAAGTTATTCTGGCTGGCCCGTTTTTCAGTGTCAGCTTATATAGAGAAACTAACTGCTTGGATACGTATGACAAAAGATAAACCCCATTTTTAGAAATAAATAAATAAAATACAAAAATCAAAAATTTACTTAATTTATAAATGATAAACAACTTATACAAAAAATACACAAATACAAAGCATATTATTATAAATAATATCACAATAATTTCCATTTATTCGTTACAAGAAGTACAGTTATTTTTTTTTACAAATATCCAGTTCATACAATTATTATAAATACAAACACATCAAGTGGAATTAATTTCACTAGCATGAATTTTACTCATATGCGATTTGAGATGCGCATTTAACCTAAACATTTTTTTACACACAAAGCACTCATAATCCTTACTTCCGGTGTGGATTTTCATATGTCTTTTAAGATTAGAACTCCTCGCAAACGGCTTCTCACAAACCGTACACTCAAAATGCTTGTCACCAAAATGCAGCTGAAAATGTTTGGATAAATTACTTCGATGTGCAAACCTTCTGTCGCACATTGTACATCCATGATCTTTTATCCCTTTATGAATATTCAAATGAGCTTTGAGGTTGCAATTCTGTGTGAATTGTTTCTTGCATATAAAACATTCGAATTGTTTGACCCCGTTGTGGTTTTCCAAATGGCGGATTAAGTTCGATTTCCATGTAAAGGTTTTGTCGCATTTTGTACAAGAAAAACTGTTTGAATTTGAAGTTTCATTATGTTCATTAGTTGTACGTTCTTCAATTTCTTCTACTGCTTCTTGTTTTATGAAAATTGCTTCGAATTTTTGGTAATCTGGGGTTGTGGATTCGTCTTTTGCATCAGCGATGATTGTATTTTGTTGTGTGTCCATTGGTATTTTCTGAATCATAAATTTCCATTCTTAAGAAAATTTTCCCAACATACAACAAGCTTACGCTATCGTTATTTTAAAAACTACTCAATATAATTTTACGAAATTTGATATCGAGGGGTTTTCCGACATGCTCGTTTCAACTAAAATATTTTCAAAACAGTAGCACTTCCGGTTTAACCGGAAGTAGACCCAAACTTTCTTATTTTAAACGAAATGTCATATTTTTACCTCCCGTCATACCGTAGGTAAGGGAGGTGATGTAATCGTGCCAAAAATTCGATGATGAGTTGTCAGTAAGCACGAATTAGGGTTCCCACAACACGTTTTTACTATTTTTACAATGATAGACATCATTTGTGTGTTTGACGATTTTTTTCGACCACGATAACTCTTATAACAAATTTCCCAATATATCTATTTTCCGTATTTAAGCTTCCTGCATTCATGTAACGAGTTGATTAGATTTTGGGTAAAATAGGATAAATAGAAGTGATACTTTACTTGAAGCCCTTAACAGTTTTTAATAAAAAACTGTATTAAAATATAATCCAAAACTTTTCAATTTGAGTATTTAAGACTTCTATATTATAGGAAACAACATATTAGATTTTGGCTAAAATAAATCAACCAGAAATAATACTTTACTTGAAGCTCTGAACAGATTCTCGTGAAAAATATATTAGGATATACTCCAAAACTTGTCAAATTTAGTATTTACGACTTTTATATAAAGGGGAACATCATATTAGATTTTGGATACAATTGATAACCCGGAAGTGATACATTATTTGAAGCTCTGAACAGATTTTCGTGAAAAATAAATTGATACAATCCAAAATAGAGGTGGGCGCGGGCCGTGATTTTATCGGGTCACGATGGGTCACGACGTGACCCGCGTGATCGTGAATATAATTTAAATTTTGCGTCGTGATTGGACGTGAGCGTGAGGCACTAAAAAATTATCGTGCGTGATCAGGCGTGATTGAAATTTAATCGGGCGTGAGTACAAGTTTTCTTCTATTTTTTATTTAAAAAATTGTTAATTTCCATCTTTTACTTTACATTCTTATTATTATTATTATGTTCAAATATGTAAACAGTATTTTTTGCATAAAAATAGTGTTATTGTTGTACCCAAAATTGTATACACAGTTGCTCCGATTTCACTGAAGATATACAAATCTTTAAGCCCGTTTGACACGATCATAATTTTGTTAACAAATTTGTTACCAAATTTATAATTATATTTATGATGGAATAGAAGAACCTATTTGTCCATAAAAATTCGTTTCCAATGAAACCAATCTGTTACCTCTAACTTATTACCAATTTGTTAACAAATTTGATAACAACTTATAACTGGGGTAAACAGGCTTAAATGTACATAAAAACAAATACGTGACACGAACGTGACCCGCCGGGGGTGATCGGGCGTGAGTGCCAAAATGAGCGTGAGCGTGAGTGATCGTGAATCAAACATAAAAAGTCGTGCGTGATTAGTCGTGATTATATTTTTAGTTCCGTGAGCGTGCGTGATCGTGAACAAAAAGTTACTCACGCGCCCACCTCTAATCCAAAACCTTTCAAATTTGGTATTTAAGACTTTTATATAAATGCGAACGACATATTAGATGTTTTCTAAAATTGATAAACCGGAAGTATTACTTTATAGGAAGCTATATATAGATTTTATTGAAAAAAAAATATTAAAACATGATTCAAAACTTCTCAAATTTGGTATTTAAAACTCGTGTATAATTTGAAACAACATTATATTTTGACTATACGTATATAATAAACCGGAAGTGGTACTTAATTTGGAGCTCTTAACAGATTTTCGAGGAAAAACAAAATATAATCAAAAATTTGGTATTACAGACTTTTCTATTTATTGGAACAACAAATTAGATTTTATTTACAAACGATCAACCGGAAGTGATACTTTACTTAAAAGCTCATTGCTATTTCATACATGGAATTGACGGGAGGCCATGTGTTGGCCATATCAGATTATTTCTCTAAAAGCGGTCACTTATTTATCATTCTATATTTCGAGAATTTAATCGAATTTCGATAATCTATAAAAACAGTCTTATAAATAAAGATTTACACTAATATAAATTAATAATCGATAATTTTTGTAAAATGTTATTTCCAAGTCAACGTAAAGTTGAAGTTCAAAAAACTTCATAAATCTCAAAAAATTTAAATGGAACACCCCATTTTTATTATTTAAATGAATTCTTCGTTAAAAAATAAGGGTAGTTTGTGTAGCATGTCTTATGTTGAAAGTTGATAGATTTTTGTGACGTGTTCCATTTAAAAAACTTGAGTTTTCTAAACTTTTTAAACTTTACGTTGACGTAAAAATTACATTCTTCAAAAATTGACGATTATTAATTTATACTAGCGTAAACAAAAGCTTTCTTCATAAAACTGTGTTTACAGATTATAAAAATTCGATTCCATTATCGAAATATAAAGCAATAAATAAGTGGCCGTTTTTAGAGAAAAAATCAAAAAAGTTGAATTTCGCCAAAAGTGGTTGACCAGAAGTAAAATGTTTTTATATGTAAAATTTTCTGTTGAATTCAATGGTAAAATAAAAAATATAGCATTCCATTTAAAATAAGAAAGTTAGGGTCTACTTCCGGTTAAACCGGAAATGCAATGGCTTTGAAAATATTTTAGTTGAAACGGGCATGTCGAAAAATCCCTAAATACGAAATTTTATAAAATAATATTGAATAGTTTTTAAAATAACGATAGCATAAGTTCGTTTAAGGACACATATAATAAACAAAATTTCGTTCTACTCATTATCTCTGAAATAAAAGCAAAAATAAAAAAAAGCTTCAACAAGACTCCCCTTTAATTTTAATTATAAATCAATGTCTATATAACAAATTTTATTAATAAGTTGCTAGTTTAGCCAGAAAATGTATTTTCTTGAATTTGGTGATCCAAAATAAAACTACTCCTGCAATCTATGATGTAAATTATGAACTATTTTTTAAAGTGGCCATTTTTAGAGAAAACAATCTGATGTGGCCAACACATTACCTTCCGTCAGTTCTATGTATTTTGTATAAATGTCATACATAAAGTTCATTGCAAAAGATTATATTTCTTGTACATTACCTTAAGGCAGTTGTATATATTTTATGCAAATTCCACACAGAAAGTTTCTAACAAAAGATCCTATATTTCCAGTAAAATTATAACATAAACATACTGTCAACTGCACTTGACACTGACACCTTTCAATCAGAATTTTCTTAACGTAGCAGCTGTTTCCAAAGTTATAGCAAAGCTGACTAATATATATGATATTTAATTTCTTTATAATTTTTTAACTCTATGTCCATTTAATATGAAGTATAAAATGCATTCAAATCGTCTAGAGAATAAATAAGTCTTTAATATTTATAATAACATTAAATGTGAAAAAATGATATTTAACATCGTTTTTTCAAGAAAAGCTGTTAAAATCTTCAAATGAGGGCACTTCCGGTTGACCAATTATAACCAAAATCTAATCAGCTCTTCACATGGATGTAACGAAGAGGAATACGAAAGAATTATAATTTTTGGAATTGTAGTATTAGAGTTATCGCATTAGAAAATTTTGTCACACACAGACACACACACACACATACAGACATCATCGTAAAAATAGTAAAATCGTATTGTAGGGACCCTAAAACGTGCTTATTCATCAAAAACTCACCACCGAATTTTTTGACCAAAGACAATACCTTCCTTACCTAAAGGTGACGGAAGGTAAAAATCAAAATATTTTAATTATGCTGGAAGTGGTTGACCATAAGTAAAGTGTTTTTATAGTTTCATATGTAAAATTTTCTGCTGAATTCAAAGGTAAAATAAAAAATATAGCATTTCATTTAAAATAAGATAGTTAGGGTCTACTTCCGGTTATCCGGAAATGCAACAGCTTTGAAAACATTTTAGTTGAAACGGGCATGTCGAAAAATCCCTAGCTACCAAATTTTGTAAAATAATATTTAACAGTTTTTAAAATAACGATAGCGTAAGCTCGTCTTAGGACACGTATAATAAACAAAATTTCGTTCTACTCATTATGTCTGAAATAAAAGCAAAAATAAAAAAAAGCTTCAACAAGACTCGCCTTTATTTTTAATTATAAATCAATTTGCATATAACAAATTTTGTCAATAAGTTGCTAGTTTAGCGAGAAAATGTATTTTCTCGAATTTATTGATCCAAAATAATACTACTCCTGCAATCTATGATGTAAATTATGAACTATTTTTTAATGTTTTGTTGTAAGAAAGTACGTTGTTGTATGGTGTAAATAGGAGAAAATCAATACAATCAACAAATGGATTGGCCAATCAGATTCAAAGAATTTTGCAATTTGAAAGAGCGGGGTTGAAAATGTAAATAAAAGTCATTTGATTGTTCATCAGCAGACAAGTGTACAAAGTGATAATTTTGTTGTAAATTTGGTAATTTGCAAAATGTTTGGGTCGAAATATTTAATAATTTTTCAAAGTAATAATTTAAATAGTCAATGGGACTACAATTATTTAACCAGTAGATACGAGGTTAGGTCAAAAAGTACGCGGAACTCATACGAGCATAATGTTTGTTTAAAGATCAATTGATTATTAAAATGGCTTTATATATTCCAATAAATATTTGTATACGTACATTTGAGCATTCTATGTACAGGAGGCAACGCTAAGTGCAAGCTAGTATATTGTGTGCTGGGATATAAAAAAAATGCAGTGTGTTGTTATGGTACTTGGCAGTTAGAGGTGATAGTAGTGTTTGTGGACGTGCTGCTTGGAGTGAATACATATTACACAACAACTGTATTCATTATTTGTATGCAAGTGGTAATGATGAAAGAGGTTATAGGTAGGTACTTACGGTAGGTAGAAGTGGCAACAAATATTGACACAAAACATTAAAACTTTTATTTGGAATTCGGTTGAAATTTACAGGAAACACATAAAGTTATCTGGAAAACATTTATTTATACTTAAAATTAGTCGAAAATGATTTTTTATTGAAAATATTTGACATTTAAATTTGTGGTTAAGGTTAAATTGTATTATCCAACATGCATGACATTCGGTAAACGCACCGCTCGCTAAAATAATCTGGATCTATTGATCTCAATTATACAGATTTAAAAACATTTAAGCTAATATTTTAAGTATCAAATAATATAAACCTAATTTTACACATTCTACATTAATATTTTAGTAAGTTTTATGCATTAACAAGTAATCTAACAAAAACATTTTTTTTAGGTTATGGTAAAATTGAAAGCAGCCCGTACAAGAGAAAATCGTTTACGAATCTTATATCAAACAGTTTTAAGGGGTGAAAATGTTGTTATTTATAATATAAAGTCCAAGGAATCCAATTCTGCACTCGAAATGAAGATATATGTACTCGTTGAAAAGTTATGAGCAAGGGAAAATGAAGTTTTATCGCTGGAAAAATTCTTGAGGCCGGTACGTGAATATATTTGTTATAAGTGTTTTTTATTGTTGTTGATAGCTGTATGAAATCAATTTTACAAGTGGACAAATATACAGACATCGCTTGACGTAATTCTGGAGCTGTTAAACGTGTGGAGCAACTGGACTGGACAGACATCGCGCCCTGAATCTTTGAAGGTAGGGTAAGTTTTTTCTTATCAAGTTCACGCCGTCCAACAACTCGTGTTTTTTGTATCAATTGTATTATCTTTTATTTGTGTATTATCCTATTCATTGTATTATCCTGGGTTGAATAAACGATTATTCCTGTGAAATTGTACATTTGTTCCTTTTTAAATCCTTTCAGAAACGTTTATAAAGAATTTACCCTGCATTGTATCTTTATTTTAAACGTGCAGAGACATCAGTTATAAAATACTTCAACTACAAGAGGAATGAGGAAGTAAATTTGTGAATTGTAAAGGTACATTTACATACTGTATATCAACGTTTTTTCCATGTATTTTGATGTATTTCATGCAATTTAAGGTATAATTATTGTAAATTAACCTTTAGAAATCAGTGCTATCTATTATTTGAATATTAGTAACTACATTAGGAATGCAGAACTAAATTCTAAAGGTGAATATATATATATATATATATATATATATATATATATATATATATATATATATATATATATATATATATACTGCATATCTACTATTTTCAATGTATTTCATACAATTAAAGGTGAATTTGGTGTAAATAAGCTTTTTCTTCAAGCGTATTATAATATTATGCTACTGTACACACACTATAGAAGATATTCATTGTGTTACTAGTACAAAAATGGTGTTATTGTTGTATTAGTAAAAAAATGTTAGTGCCTTAGTTCACCGTTGGCGGCGGCAGTCGTCACAGCAACACAGATTATATTGAAAATTGTTGTTTGACAGTTGTATCGTTTTTGTTTTGTAGTGTACACAGCCAGCTTTGGCTGAAATTGCAAACACTACAATTAAAAGATTCCAAAAAAATGTCCAAAAAATCTTTGAAACACTTGAAGAAAAAATAGTATATGTCATTCGGAGTAGAACGCCCTTTTTGTGTTTTACCCAGCTTGCCTAGCCTCGGCTAGCGCCTCGGCCGCAATAGCTCGGTTCAACACAAGAAGACCGCTTTCTACTCCTAATAACATAATATACTATTATAATATAGTGACATTTATTAGGCAAATTATAATGCAAACATTATTTTATAAATTAAGTTGAATTATGTCCATTACTAATCAAATTTAGGTTATGAAATATATGTTATGAGTGTTATAATACAAATGTAACCTATTTAATTATTTTCTTGTGCTACTATTGTGTCGAATATTTCCAGCAATGCTTCAGTAACAATTCGTTTGAAAATTTCATCTTTTTTATAGTATTCTATTGATGTTTCTGCATTACCAAACATCATTTCTTGGTGTTGTCATTTTTGTGGTTATATCCCAATTTTTGAATATTATGGGTTGAAATTAACGGTTAACAGTGTGAAAAATGAAATCTACGATGTTTTTTATATATTATACCAACTTTTGAACTGTAGAAATTCATTATTATAAAAGTTCTGAACGAATTTGTAATTTAGGAACACGACAGAAAATAAGGTATAATTATTGTAAATTCACCTTTAGAAATCAGTGCCATCTATTGTTTCAATAGTAGTAACTACATTAAGAATACGAACGTAAATTCTAAAGGTAAATATACATATAGCATATCAACGTATTTTCAATATATTTCATACAATTAAAGGTGAATTTGGTGTAAATAAGCTTTATAATACAGTGACATCTGTTATACAAATTATAATACAAACATTATTTTATAAATTACGTTGGATTACGTTTATTACTAATCAAATTTAGGTTATGAAATATATGTCATGAGTGTTGTAGTACAAATGTAACCTATTTATTTTAAAAAATCGCCTTAAAAAATCTTTAAAATAACATTTAAGCTAATATTAAGTAGAAAATAGCAATATGTATTTAATTTTACACATTCTGCATAATTTTCAATAAGTGTTATGCATTAACAAGTAAGTAATCTAATCAAAACATTTTTTTTAGTTATGGTAAAATTGCCAGTTGATGACATAAAAGAAAATCGGTTCCGAAACTTACAGCAAACAGTTTCAAGGCGTGAAAATGTTGTGATTTATGGTTTAAAATCCAAGGAATCAGATTCTGCATTCGAAATGGAAGATATTTCTCGCCGTTGAAGTGTTATGAGCAAGTGAAAATGAAGTTCGATTGCTGGAGAAATTCTTGTGGCTGGTACGTGAATACATTTGTGTTTCCGTTTGTTACAAGTGTTTTTTATTGTTGTTGACAGCTGTATGAAACCATCTTGCAAGTGGACAGACATGCAGACATCGCTTGAATTAATTCTGGAGCTGATAAACTTACGGAACAACTTGAAAGACGATTGGCCGAAGCCAACGCGAGTAAATGAGGCCCTGCGGCCGAACAGATAGACAGACATCGCGCCCTGAATCTTTAAAGATAGGAAAAGTTATTTTCTTATCAAGTTAACGCCGTCCAACAACTCGTGTTTTATCCTTCACATCCTGTGTCAATTGTATTGTCTTTTATATGTGTATTATCCTATTTATTGTATTATCCTGTGTTGAATAAACGATTATTCCTATGAAATTATACATTTGTTCCTTTTTAAATCCTTCCAGAACTCCTGAACGAATTAGTGACGATAAGTTCCAATAGATTTAATCACTGTATTATTGAATATCTCGAAAATTAATAAAGCTACAGTGTTAATTCGTGCAAATTAGGGTTCCTTAGATTTTTTTCTATATATAAACTAATTTTTATGAAATTATTCCTGAAATTTCCTGAATTATTTAAATAAAATATAAAATTGGCATATATTTGTCTTAGCAGGGACACATACCGGTTATTGGCATCTCGCGGCAGATCAGTGAACTGTTTAAGCGAGGACACTTACCTTAGTGGGGACACACTCCTAGTAGTTCAGCGGTTTACTGTAAGATGTCACCAAGCGTATTTTGAAAATTTTTATCTTTATTTATAAATATTAAATTATCAAAATTTGGGTATGTATAGAAAAAAATACGTAGATTCCGAAAAATTGAGTGTGTAAAATACATTGTATTTGTTCTAAAATGAATAAAACTTATAAAAAGATAATATATGCTTTTATTTTACAGCCCCTATTATTGATTTGCAGTGAATAAACGTACATTTTAAATTTTTGAAGTACTCTTCTCTTTCCTGTTAGCTGGATACCATCAGAAATTTTCAACAAAATTCGACGAAAAAAGAAGCATCCATGCACGCAAAAAAATATTTTAATGCATGGATGCTTCTTTTTTGAAGCGGCCATGCACGCAATAATTTTTTTTTCGGTGCATAGATGCTACCTTGAAGTAGCATCTATGCACGCAAAAAAATTTTTTTTGGTGCATAGATGCTACTTTAAGGTAGCATCTATGCACGTAATAAAATTTTTTTCGGTGCATAGATGCTACCTGAAAGTAGCACCACTATTGTCGAATTTTGTTGAAAATTTCCGATGGTATCAGGATAACAGGAATGCAAAGAGCATTCGGAAATTCTTTTAAACCGTGCATAGATGCTACTATTAGGTAGCATCTATGCACGCTATAATTTTGCAAAAATGATGGGCACCCTTTTGTCGAATTTTGTTGAAAATTTCTGATTGGTATCCGGATAACATAAATAGAAAGAGCACTCGAATTTAAAGTTTTTTTAAAGGATATACGTTTTAGAAAAGTGTCGAATTATATGTAGGCATGTATTTAAAATATAAAAATAAGATATGTTTAAAAAATCAACAAAGTTTAGGGGTCAATGACCTTCTGAATAAATACCTATCTGTAAAAGATTAAATAAAACATTTTCTAAAATAAAAATAAATATTTATTGCAACAATTACAAGTACATTATTGTTACAAAATTAATAATAGTACACTCTATACACAATAAATATACAACAATCACAATTACAACAATTACAAACATTTTATTTGTATTATAAGCTAAAAGGAATTCATGGGTGAAGGTAAGGCGTACTTTATTTGAAAAATAAAATATTTTTTTGAATATATCCTACACTAACTAAATTTTATAACTAACTTAATTGTTTAATAATGTATCCTGAGATGTCCTTAAGTGGTCCTTGGTCCGCTGTTGATCCTGTAATCACACAGAAAAAGATTATTAGATAGTTATTTCCAAAAACCTACTTCAGACTTCAAGTAAAGTACCCCTTCTGTACCCCCCAGAAATTTGGTAATTTTTATATGAATGCAATGTTAAATAATTACCTTGGATATAAAATTTCAAATTTTTGCAAATCGATTTTTTTAAAAATATTTTTTAACTAACACAGATAAAAATTTGAAACTTTACACCTACGTTAATTATTTAACAGTGCATTCATATAAAAATTACCAAAACTGTAGGGTGAACGGAAGGAGTACTTTACTTGAAAAAAATCGATTCTTTAAAAATATTTCCTAAACTAAAAGAGACAAAAATATGAAATTTTATATCTAAATTAATTATTTAACAATGGATTCATATAAAAATTACCAAAATTCTGGGGTGAACGAAAACGGTACTTTACTTGAAAAAAAATTGATTTTTTAGAAATATTTCCTAAACTAAAAGAGATAAAAGTATGAAAGTTTATATCTAAGTTAATTAATTAACAATGCATTCATATAAAAATTACCAAAATTCTGAGGTGAACAGAAATGGTACTTTATTTGGAAAAAAATCGATTTTTTAGAAATATTTCCTATACTAAAAGAGATAAAAATATGAAAGTTTATATCTAAGTTAATTATTTAACAATGCATTCATATAAAAATTTACCGAAAGTCAGGGGTACACGAAGGGGGCACTTTACTTGAAGAGGAATCCATGGCGTCGTCTCTTACAAGTTCTCCAGGGCTGAAATCCAACAGTGGAAGTCCACAACTCTCGTCTCCAAGTTTCTGAGCATCTCTGGTCAACAGCAGCTCGTCTCCACACATCTGCAATTTATCAGAAACAATAATTTAGGTGTTAACAATTACTTAAAATCTCAATAAAACATTCATTTTTGCAAAACCGGCGTTTCTTTATACATTTATACCTTTTTCACGGTAAACAATATGTTATAGATTCTTAAAAGAAATCTTACTTACTCTGAAAAAGGTGTAAATGTATAAAGAAGCGTCGGTTTTGCAAAAATAAAGGCCGTATGAGAGATTTCGTTTGAAAATTGATTAACGTTATAAGCTTCATAAAAAACAACTTTCTTACCTTGAGTTTCAGGTCGCGATGTCTATGTCTATTCACTTCATTTTCTCGTGCTCATAACTCCGTAACATCTTCGAGTGCAGAATAATCGGATTCTTTGGACTTTAAAATATGAATCACAATATTTTCAGCTCTTAAAACAGTTTAGTAGAAGATTCAGAATTTATTTTTCTACGTGGCGTCCGCTGGCGATGTCCATTACCTGAAAAAAAAAAAATGTTTGGCTTACTGTTAACAAAATTCCGCTAAAGTCATAAGTTACAAATTTATTGATAACTTAAACTTAAAATAATGAATTTCAATGGTTCAAATTTGGTATAACAAATAAAAAAATCTGATGTGGCCAGCACATTACTTTCCGTCAGTTGTATGTATCTTATACAAATTCCATACTGCAAGTTTCTCGCAAAAGATCCTATATTTCCAGTAAAATTATAACACAAACATACTGTCAATTGCACTTGACACTGACACCTTTCAATCATAATTTTTTTTTTCTACTCCCGTAACTAAAGTACCTTGTAATACACTGTTACGTCGTTTGCTAAGTAATGTATTAAACACTAGTGTTTAATGAGTTCATTAGTCACGACTATTTCGGTATTTTAAACACGACCCGAAGTTAGCTTTCGGGTATGTTCATATATATATATGAACAAAATAACATTATTTAATACATTTTTCTGTTTAATTTTAATAAATAAGTACTAAAAATCAACATTTAAAACCTATTTTCATAATCATTTCATTCTTATTTGACAATGCAAACATCTGTCAAAATGAAATCTGTATTATCAGTATACATAATACCTGCATTACCGACAGAGTTTTGTTTGGTTATGCGAAACAAAACATTTGACGTTTATTGACGTGTTTGAATTCAGTGCAGTGTTCGGATCTTTGGTAAAGAAGATGAACCCGAATAGTGAAAGTGAAGAAGAAATTTTAACTCCAGAAGAAATTAAAGAAGCCGCAGCATCAGCTACCGCTAATTTATTACCAAATAAATCGAAAAATCAGTATGAGCGAGCTTATAACCTTTTTATGAACTGGCGTAAAGCAAATCAAACAAATTCATTTTCTGAAAATGTGCTATTAGCATATTTCAAAAATCTTTCTGATAAAATGAAGCCATCGTCGTTATGGGCAATCTACTCAATGCTTCGTTCAACAATAAATATAAAAAATAATATTGATATAAGTAAATATCACAAATTATGTGCTTTTTTAAAGCGTACATCAGATGGTTACAAACCTAAAAAATCAAGAACATTAACTCCTCAACAAATTAAGGAATTTTTGACATCTGCACCCGATTCGGAATATCTCTTTATAAAAGTGAGTAATTTGAAACAATTGTAAGTTTGACTAAAAATACGTAATATATTATTCATTTTTAGGTTGGATTAATATTTGGAATAATGGGAGCGTGTCGTCGGGAAGAATTGATGAAAATTGAAATAAAACATGTTGAAGATCTCAACACAGCACTTCTTGTACACATTCCGGACACAAAAACCAAAACAGAGCGTCAATTTGTTATTGGAGGTAATTTCTATAAAATCTGTAAGAAATACATGGAACTCCGGCCTCAAAATCTGCAAAATTGTACACGTTTCTTTTTGAATTATCAACGAGGTAAATGTACTAAGCAGCCGATTGGAATAAATAAATTTGGTAGCCTCCCCAGTCAAATTGCCAAATATCTAAAGCTGCCAGATCCGGCTTCTTATACAGGACATTGTTTAAGAAGATCGTCTGCAACTATTTTAGTTGATTCTGGTGCAGATATTACAGCCCTAAAACGCCACGGAGGATGGCAATCAACTTCGGTCGCAGAGGGTTACATTGACCATTCTATTAACAATAAAATTCAAACAGCGAATAATATATTACATACTGTTGAAAACTCGACAAATGGTAATTTTCAAATGGAACAATGCGATAATTATGAAATTACAAATAACACAAACATTAATTTTGAAGTTAATAAAAGTGCAGATACAGCAACAACTAATTTGAATAATACTGAAAAATCTTTAATATCATTTCAGAATTGCCAGAATTTATCTGGTATAACAATTAATGTACATTTAGCAAAATAGATTGTTTATATTTATGTATTAATTAAGAAATTAAATATTAATATAAAATTATTTATAAATTTGTTTTTCAATAAAATATTCTGTTTCGAAGCGTATAATATTTTGTTTCTAAACGTTGGTTATAAATAAACTTCCGCTCGTAGAAAAAGTATAGTATACAACACGTTTTAAAACTTCTCTAGACACTCGTAATATTAAGCACTCGCTTCGCTCGTGCCTAATAAACTCGTGACTAAAGTGGCGTTTTTAAAACTTGTTGCATAATATACTATAATATAGCAGCTGTTATAGCATGGCTTTATAATTTTTTAACTCTATATCAATTTAATAAGAAGTATAAAATGCATTCAATTTGTATAGAGAATAAAATATTCTTCGCTATTTACAATAACATTAAATGCGAAAAAATGATATTTTACATCGTTTTTTCAAGAAAAACTGTTAAAATCTTCAAATGAGGGTACTTCCGGTTGACTAATTATAACCAATATCTAATCAGCTCTTCATATGGATATAACGAAGAGGCATACGGAAGAATTATAATTTTTGGAATTTTAGTATTAGAGTTATCGCATTAGAAAATTTTGTCACACACACATATATATATATATATATATATATATATATATATATATATATATATATACCGCGTGTCTGCTTAAAGGTGTACATAGGAGATTAACAGGGGAAATCAGTTTTTTGCAATTTCCTGCTCGCCTAATTATTTTAAGCAAAAATGCGTCAAATAAAATTCTGCATCTAAAACAATAAACAGAATTACTTTTACATGCTTTGTAACGACAGTAATTAAATATGAAAATGTCGAAAATTACGTTGAAAATACCGACAGCTATGGAATTGAACAAAAAATAAATAAATGCTTGATGTTATATCTATCACAACGTAAGTTAACGTATTTGACGTTTCTGATAATTTGAAAAAGTGTCAAGCATTTATTTATTTTTTGTTCAATTCCATATGGCTGTCGATATTTTCAAAGTAATTTTCGATATTTTCATATTTAATTACTGTCGTTACAAAGCAAGTAAAGGTAATACTGTTTATTGATTTAGATGCAGAATTTTATGCCCTAAAACTTTTATTTGCCGCGTTTTTGCTTAAAGAAATTAGGCGAGCAGAAAATTGCAAAACCTGATTTCCCATGTTAATATATATATATATATATATATATATATATATATATATATATATATATATATATATATATATATATATATATATATATATATATATATATATATATATATATATATATATATATATATATATATATATATATATATATATATGTATATATACCGTGACATAGGCGTTTAACATGGGAAAACAGTTTTTTACATATATCATCTGTCCCACAAGACTATAGTGGGAGTTTTTGATGTGGTTGGATAGAATATTTAATTTGGCATCGAAGAGTATCTAAATACTCCTAATTTAATGGCTTATTAGTGAAATAAATACGAAAGTATAATGCAGTTTGACAGTTATTGAATTGGTTAGATCGGGGCATCGTAATAATTATTCACGAGTTCAAATCCTGCCCGCCTCATATTTTTATTATTTTTTATTTTATTTTGTAAAATGTATTATTTAAAAAATTACAGAATTAAAACATAATTGTTTAGTAAATCAAGTATTTTATAGAATTCACTATTTTTTTAAATTTTAGTTTTATAAAGTAGTATTTTAGGTACAATAATTTTTTATTTCATTTCTCGTAGATTTATTCTATAAAATAGTTGATTTACCAAACAATTCAGATTTTAATTTTACAACTTATTTAATAATACATTTTACAAAATAAAAAAAAATATATAAAAATAAGGCGGGCAGAAATTGAACTTGTGAATAATTATTACGGTGCCTCGATCTAACCAATTCAGCTACAGAATACATTTCCATGATTACTGTTTTTAATAAATTATAAGTAATAACTGTCAAATTTCACTAATAAGCCATTAAATTAGGAGTATTTAGTATACTATACAGATTATCAAATACAAATAATCTAAACATAATTATTAGTATACTGAAACAGAATCTAATAATAGTTAAAATAATTTAAAAAAAAGAAATATATACGAGGCATAAATTTTAAATTATGATGGTTCACGTCCGAAATATTTAAAATCTTTAAACGCCAAATTAAGATACAAATGGGCCCGTCCAAGTCTTCGACTTTTTAGAAATTACATAACGCATATGAATTTTGAATATAAATAAATGAAAACGAAATAAGAATTGCTATATATTTTGTATTTTTATACCTATAATAATGTGATCATTTAAAAGTTTGTATTTGTTAAAAGCAGTTCATATCTGAAAACAGCACTAAAAACTGTAAGTATTTTTTATTTTTTAATTTTATTAACAATTAAGAACTTATATTTTTTATTTAGAAAAAAATGTCTTCTAATTTGAGCTTCTTCAACCAGTTGGGGTGTTCTAATTGCCAATTGCCAACAATACACATCAAAGAGCTAGAAGAAAACATTAAATTTAAAATTACGGATGCAAAAATTATAACTACGAAGTACGGATCAAGGCTTATAGTATCAACAAATGATTTTCAAGTTTTTTTCCCCACAGTGTTTAACACACTGAATGATGAAAAATTAAAAGAATTAACAGCGTTATACTTTTATGTAGAAAAAAAGGGGATGTAATTGATGTTTGTTTTTCTGACTCAATTTAAATATGGTTTAAATTTAAATTATAATCGTACATTTAAATAACGTTAAATTTAAAATTACAATCATAAGAATTGTAAATACAATATATGGATTGTTTTTAAGTATTATATATATTTACATTAAAGATAAATTAAAATTTAAATGAGTCCTGATGCTAGTTTTATATATACTGGTAATAATATTAGTAAACAATTTGAATTTTTAAACTTACAACCAAACTTATTGAATGAAGAAGATTTAGCAGCAAATTTAAATGAAGAAATCGAATTGGGGTGGGAAATTTCATCATCATCATCGTCGTCATCAACAGAAGAAGAAAATAATGCTATACTTAACTATATTCAAAATTTAAATTTCAACAATGAAAACCATATAATTATAAAATATAGAAATTGGATGTTACCGCTAAATGAAAATCACTGGAACTTAACACGTATTTGTGAAAATTGTTCACAAATATTATTTAGTAGTAATGAAAATTTGTTGTTTTATAGTACATTAATAGCAATTAATTCTTTACAATCAAATTATTTGTACTATACAAATATAAAAGAAAGTCATTTTATTAGAAATAATAATGAAATGTATGATTTTTTGTGTAACGAAGATAATAACTATTGTTATAAATGTTTAGATCAATTATATTATTGGTATTCTCCTATAACATGTTCTAATTGTAACTATTAAAAAATCTGATGTGGCCAGCACATTACCTTCCGTCAGTTCTATGTATTTTGTGCAAATTTCATACGGAAAGTTCCTTGTTAAATTAAATATTCTATTTCTTCTACATTACCTTCCGGCAGTTGCATGTATTTTATGCAAATTTCATACAGAAAATTATTATTTTGTGACGTTTTCTATATACAGTGTAATGTATCTGCAGAAATAAAAGATTTATTATTATTATTATTATTTCTTGTACATTACCTTAAAGCAGTTGTATGTATTTTATACAAATTGCATACAGAAAGCAAAAGATCCTATATTTCCAGTAAAATTATAAGAGAAACACACTATGTCAATTTCACTTGACACTGACATCTTTCAATCAGAATTTTCTTAATATAGTAACTGTTTCCATAGCTATGGCTACTTTATGAAATTTAATTTCTTTATAATTTTTTAACTCTATATCCATTTAATATTAAGTATAAAATGCAGTCAAATCGTATAGAGAATAAAATATTCTTTAATATTTATAATAACATCAAATGTGAAAAAATTATATTTAACATAGTTTTTTTCAGGAAAAACTGTTAAAATCTTCAAATTATGGTACTTCCGGTTGACCAATTGTAACCAAAATCTAATCAGCTCTTCATATGGATGTAACGAAGAAGTGTACGAAAAAATTATAATTTTTGTAACTGTAGTATTAGAGTTATCGCAGACGAAAATTTTGTTACACACACACACACATCCACACACACACACACACATACAGACATCATCGTAAAAATAGTAAATTCGTATTCTAGGGACCCTAAAACATGCTTATTGATTAAAAACTCATCATCGAATTTTTTGACCAAAGACAATACCTTCCTTACCTAAAGGTGACGGAAGGTAAAAAATAATGTAATATTTATGTACTTTATTATAATTGTAATTATTATATAACAAATGTAAATTATAATATAATAATACATTTTATTTTATTAATTATTTACCTAAAAACACACAAATTACACATAAAAATAATGTAATATTTATTTACTTTATTATAATTGTAATTATTATATAACAAAAAATTTATCTCTAACAAAATGTGTTATCTTTTTTGCAATAATATAAAATTAATATTTATAAATATTAACATTAACACATATCTGCATTATATAACAAATAAGTAAAAATAGGCAACGCGCCTATTATTTATTATTAAAAAAACAGTAAGTATTATTTATTTGTAAAAATAACTACATAAAAATTAACTCCTTTACCCCAAAATATTAATAAATAAGTAAAAATATTAAGTTATGCTGCCAGCATTACATTATTCTAACAATATAAAAAGTTCACATAAACATAGCCGTAGACAATGAATGGATTTTGTGGTTGGATACGTCCTGGAGCGATTACCCGGCAGCTATGCGTTCTCTATCACACATATTTTAATTCTAATATGAAACTAAATGTCTACGCCTATGGGGTTTTTATTAGCAGTGAAAAAATTTAATCAAAAACAAATGCGGAAATAGCTTTATGATAATAAGTTCGTATGCACTTCACAACAGGATGTGTTATCTTTTTAGTAATATTATAAAATTAATATTTATAAATATTAAATAAATCATAAAAATTGTATCGCCATTGTATTCTACGTGTTTAATTTAGTGGGAAAAGACACCTTACTTGCCATATACCTGCATCATATAACATCATTAAATTACTTTGTAAGAAAAACTTTTATCTCTACCAGGATGTGTTATCTTTTTTGTAATAATATAAAATTAATATTTATAAATATTAAATAAATCGTAAAAATAATGCCGCCATTGTATTCTACGTGTTTAATTTAGTGGGAAAAGACACCTTACTTGCCATATAAGGATGTCACAGTGTTTCAACACGTTCTTATCGAATCTTAAAATGTTTCTTATCAAACCCTCAAGATGTTTCAAGACGTCTTCATCAACTCTTAATATGCTTGCTTGCTTGCTTGCTAAATCTCTTATCTGTGACGTCAATCTTAGACGCCATTTTGTCTATGACGTCATGCAATCCTTATCTTTTAAATCTCTTATCTGTGACGTCAATCTTAGACGCCATTTTGTCTATGACGTCATGCAATCCTTATCTTTTAAATCTCTTATCTGTGACGTCAATCTTAGACGCCATTTTGTCTATGACGTCATGCAATCCTTATCTTTTAAATCTCTTATCTGTGACGTCACTTCGTTATCTATGACGTCACTTCATTATCTATGACGTCACTTCATTATCTATGACGTCATCAATCCTTATCTTTAAAATCTCTTATCTGTGACGTCAATCTTAGATCGTTATCTGTTCCAGAAACCGCCTAACTCCCCTACTGGGAACCTATATTGAAAATAGTCTCATCTTTTTGCTTATTTTATAAGCTTTTCAATGATATATAACAAGTTTTCATTCTTTTGTTATAAACATTAATAAAAGACGAATTATTAGTTTAATGAGGTGAAAATATTGGGAATTATTAAGAAACAAATGAAAAAATTTAATTCAAATCATCATTTCTTTATTTTGATTCAATATCTATTAATTTTGTTCTAAAAATTATTCTTAAACAATTATTTTCGGGTTAGGTAAATTACTATTTATCAATGTTACAGTTGGCTTTGACACGATCCGAACAAAATGGTTTAATATGCTTTTGAAGTAAATAAACTGAAAAAAATGAGTAAAACTGAAACAAATACTATTTAGAAATATACAAATGATGATCTGGAATAAATTTTTTCAATTGTTTCTTAATAATTTCCAATATTTTCACCTCAATAATCTAATAATTCGTCTTTTATTAATGTTTAAAACAAAAGAATAAAGACTTATTATATATCATTGAAAAGCTTATAAAATAAGCAAACAAATGAGACTATTTTCAACATAGGTTCCCATTTAAAAAATCATAAGTTTGTGTTATATCTCGAGAATTATTAAGTTTTTAAAAAATCTAATTACGCCATTTTGTTCTATTTGAAAAACGGTAAAAGTTTTATAAAAACATTTTTTCTCTAACTATTATAATAAATAAGATATGACATATTTTTAAACAGCTCAGAAACAAAAGAAGATCGAAAATTCCTGTGGTGACTATTAAACTTTTCTCGAAAAGTTGACCCTGCAATATGCAAACAGTTTCGCTCTATCATTAATATTACCCGAGCTACCTTAAAAAAATATCGAAAATGAGACACCCTGTACAGTGGACCATGCATATTTTGCTCATAAATTCGCGATTGGTTTTACACATACTTTAACACGCACATATTTAATATATCCGAGTAATTTTTTATTAAGATCAAAAGAAAATTTACTTATTAAATAAATAAAATTATAATTTGTTTTAATTATTGTAATCTCAATACTTGTCGTTGTTGTAATCATTTAGTAAATAGAAATGTAAATGTTGGATTATTTTTTATTATGAACTATGCTTTGATTATTGTAATCAATACAGTCATTGTTGTATTTAATTATAAATAGACAATAGTTTAAATATTATTTTAATTATAATAATGACACTTGATGAGTATAATAACCTTCAATATTATATTAAAGAAAGTCTTAAAGTCACATTAATTAAAGCGAATGATTAATCTGATTATGAAAACGAGTAAAAATTATTAATTTTACTTACCTATACTACCATTATTAATGGTAAGCTTGGAGCGCACAAACGAGTAGTATAAGGATTTGAGTGTCATTAAATTTAGTAAAATATAAAGTATTTCTAATAACAAAACCTAACATTTTGTATGAAGATGTATAATTCGTCTACGGATCATTTTCCGAAGACTCATTATCGTTTTATTATGGGTGCACAATAGCTAAAACCGCAATGCCAAAATATTTCGGTCCGTACAGTCGACCAGTTCAGTATTTGCAATACTGGTATATATTTTACGCCCAGTATTCGACTGTAGACCAAGACTGCACTTTCCAGATTTTAATGCGTTAATCTTTTGAACTTAGAATTTCCCTAGTTCCCTAACGGCTGGATTAAAAATGGACTTTTGTTATCAGCAAAAGATTTCAAAACATCTTTTGCAGGCTATCATGAAAATATGTCGGCTGAACTCTTCGAACGTTGGTTTGAAAATAATTTACTTCCTAATATTGCACCAAATTCAGTAATACTCATGGATAATGCCACCTACCATTCGCGACAAGAGAATAAAATTCCGACGACAGCAACAAGAAAGGCTGAAATAATAGATTTTTTAGTAAAGAAAAATATGCCAATACCAGAAAGTGCAACAAAAAATGATTTACTTAAAATTATAAAAGAGCAGAATTTTGATAAGTCTTACGTTATAGACAATATGGCACAACAGGCAGGGCATAAAATATTACGTTTACCACCTTATTATTGCATATTCAATCCGATTGAGTTAATTTGGAGCCAACTAAAAAACAATGTTAGATCAAAAAATGTATCACCACAATTAAATTCTAGTATAGTTCAATTAATCAGGGTAGAAGTTGAAAATATTGGCCAGCAGCAATGGAATAACTGTATTCAACATATTATAAAAGAAGAAAATAAATTGATATCACTTTACAAAGACGTGAATTCATTAATTATATCTTTAAGGGATTCAGATATGTCCGATAACAATTCTGAAGACGAGGACGAGTGCACTATGTCCGAATAAATATTCATATATTTTTTTTAAATGACATGTGGTTATAGGCCTCTTGGGGAAATCGCCACTATGACCAAAGATTAACGGTCCGCAATCAGTACCTCCTGGGTGGTCACGGAAATCTGATTATACAATATATTTTTTAAAACAGTTAAATATTAAACAAATTTTTTTTTACTATTTTGGAAAGTAAAATGTGTGAAATGAAATATTTCAAACCCCTACTCAAATTTTTCATTACAGCCCTGGCACATGCCAGGCTGTTGGGACCCTCTATTGTACTGCCGTAATAAAACGATAACAAGTCTTCGGAAAATGATCCCTAGACGAACTATAACTAAAAAAAAATCTGATGTGGCCAGCACATTACCTTCCGTCAGTTATATGAGGTATTTACGAAAATTCTACCGGTGAACTGTTACCGGTAAACAGCTTTTTATCAGGTTATAGCTACCGGAATCGATATTTTATGAACGCAAGTGCTAAACAGGGTAGATCCATAACCTATGAAAAAAAATTAAAATTTAAAACAGGTTAGAAATTTGACAGAGTTAACAGACTGAGCAGAGTCCTACTTTGAACACATTTCCACTTTTAACGCGCGCACTTCGCTTTGCATCACTACCTTTTTGAGATTAGGTTCTTCATGAATCCGGTAGATGGACCTGGTAGATATTGAACAATTTTCGAACACGGTAACTTTTTACCACTCGTGTTTTCGAACACAGTCGGTAGATGCGGTATCTACCGGTAGAATTTTCGTAAATGCGTATGTATTTTCTATAAAATCCATACAGAAAGTTCCTTGCAAAAGACTCTAAATTTCTTGTATGTACATTACCTTTCGACATTTGTATGTATTTTATACAAATTCCATACAGAAAGTATCGAGCAAAAGGATCCTATATTTCGAGTAAAATTATAACACATATATACTACGAATATGTCAACTGTACTTGACACTGACATCTTTCAATCAGAATTTTCCTAATACAGTAGCTGTTTCTAGCATAGCTGGCTAATTTATGAAATTTAATTTCTTTATAATTTTATAACTCTATATTCATTTAATATGAAGTATAAAATGCAATCAAATCGTATAGAGAATACAATGTTCTTTAATATTTATAATAACATTAAATTTGAAAAAATGATATTTAACATGGTTTTTTCAAGAAAAACTGTTAAAACCTTCAAATGATGGTACTTTTGGTTGACCAATTATAACCAAAATCTAATCAGCTCTTCATATGGATGCAACGAAGAGGAATACGAAAGAATTATAATTTTTGTAATTGTAGTATTAGAGTTATCGTAGACGAAAATTTTGTTACACACACACATCCACACACTCACACACACACACACACACACACACACACACACACACACACACACACACACATACAGACATCATCGTAAAAATAGTAAAATCGTATTCTAGGGACCTTAAAACGTGCTTATTCATTAAAAACTCACCACCGAATTTTTTGACCAAAGACAATACCTTCCTTACCTAAAGGTGACGGAAGGTAATTAATATGTAATGAGAAAGTTAGTTTTGGATGAAAAATGACCCCCACATCCTTACATTGCGTGACTCTTACGAGAGGTATAGGCTGTCTCAAGATATATGCACATTCCATTACTTGTGAAGTAGCGGTCTGACCGTTCACAGCTGCATATTTTGTCGAGGATTTGACCAGGTTGGGATTAGGAAAATTTTAAAAGGATAATTATGTTCAAAGAAATATATTTTCGAAATATGATTATAATTTACCACTGATTAATATTAACTGTTTAACGCTCTTTTCAAAGAAAATTCACTAATGAGGTTAGGATTAGGTAAATTTTACATTTGACTAATGATGTATTTAGTATAGATGGCTACCCGTTTTTGTATAAGTATAGCGTAGACACGTATATTGTATTATTACTTCTTCAAGTGTTTAGTAGTACGAGGGTTGCCTTTTATATTTCGGGATTGGACAACCCTAGTGTTGCAATCTGGCAACTGACAGCTCTATCGTAAAGTTTGTCATTTTTGAGGTTATACGTACTCAGAACGTTTTGACATACGAGCGCTATTTGTGTTGTTTACAGTAACTTAAAAGATTCATCTCGGCCAAAAAATGGAATTAAATCGTGAACATTTTCGTGCGATTATTTTTTCCAACTTTCGACGTGGATGAAATGCATCGATGAACTTAATTCAATTTTTGGCGATGAAGCTCCATCAAGGACCAGTGTTTATCGATGGTATGGTGAATTCAACCGAGGTCGTAGTTCACTCCAAGACGTATTTCGTGAAGGTCGTCCAAAATCAGTTGTTGTTCCGGAAACCATTGATGCTGTGCGCGAACTGATATTGCAATATCGTCATGTGACCTATCGTGAGATTGAGGCAACCTTAGGCATTAGTGGGACCAGCATACATTCAATATTGCATGAACATTTGACTGTCAAAAAAATTTGTTCGCCTTGGATCCCACACAATTTGTCAATCGCTCAAAAAAAGGCTCGTGTCGATTGGTCGAAAGAAATGCTCAAAAAATACGATCGCGGTGCTTCGAAACACGTCGATGACATCGTGACAGGTGATGAATCGTGGATTTACGCGTATGAGCCCGAAAGTAAACAGCAGTCGACTGTATGGGTGTTTCAATATGAGCCAAATCCCACAAAAGTTGTTCGCGCACGAAGCACTTCCAAGCAAATGGTCGCCTGTTTTTTCGGAAAAACTGGACATGTCGCAACCGTACCACTAGAACAACGCAGAACAGTCAATTCTGAGTGGTACACAACCATTTGTTTGCCAGTTGTCTTCCAAGAAATCAGGAAAACCAACCGCCGAAGACGGATCACTCTTCACCACGACAATGCGAGCTCTCACACATCGGCTCAAACAACTGCATTTTTGAGCACTCAAAACATCGATTTGATGAGTCATCCGCCGTATAGTCCTGACTTGGCACCGAATGACTTCTTTTTATTCCCGTACGTAAAAAATAAAATGAGAGGTCAACGTTTTTCGACACCTGAAGAAGCGGTTGATGCGTTCAGAATGCATGTTTTGGAGATACCTCAATCAGAGTGGCAAAAGTGCTTCGACAATTGGTTCAAACGCATGCAAAAGTGTATAGATCTTAATGGGGAATATTTTGAAAAACAATAAAGCTATTTTCGATGATTAATATTTGTTTTTGTTCTCTAATCCCGAAATATAAAAGGGTACCCTCGTAATAACAGCATAAAATTAGTGATAAAAGGTGTGAGAACGAAGAATCTCAGACTTCAAGACAGCGAATTCATTTATCAGAAGACACAAAGCAAATTATTTTAAATGTTTTTAATACATTAAAAAGTCAAGGTGAAAATAATAGGCTTATTCAAAGAACAGCAGATTTAACAAAAGTTAATTATTATACCGTTCGACGAATTGTTTCATGTAGCTTTCAACCAAGAAAAAAACGACGTTACTCTGGACAGTTAAAAAGTGTCAGTGATTTTGAATGTGATATCATCCGCAGGAAAATTTATTCGATGTACGCAGAAAATATTCTGCCAACTGTTAGAATGTTACATCAGCGATTAATAGATGACAAATGCGAAAAAGATATTTCTGTAAGTCCCTTACACAGAGTGCTTCACAAATTGGTTTCCGGTTTAAAACTGTAGATAAGCGGCAGGTAATAATGGAGTCAAGGAGAATTTGTGAGTGGAGGCACAAATATTTGAGAATTATTAAAAAATATAGACGAAAAACGTCAAATAATATATATTGACGAAACATGGTACGACTCCCACGATACTGTAAGGAAGAGTTGGACAGATAGCAGTGTCAATTGTGCCGTAGTAGATATGCTCTATTCATTCTGGATCAAACTTGATAACATAGGGGTACTTCTTCAGCAACCCCTTTAGATTTTATTGGTATTTCTTTAGCAACCCTTTAGGGGTGTTTTTTTGGGGTTATGGGTAGTTTTTTAGTAACCCCTGTAACGTCTTAGAGTAGTTTTTGTGTAAATGATTCTAAATGTATCCAGTTTATATACCCAAAATTTTGATAAGATTATCGTTCAGCATATTTACGCGTGTTAATAAACTATTTGCATACACAACAAATCTGATGCAAGAATTATCAATATTACCAGCTTCATCAGGGTTTATTTACGCAATAATTACTAAAATAATTTTGTTTATATAAACATAATTATATTTTAACCTTTTAACATTTAAGATAAAATGTAGTTTATCAATATTATTAGCTTATCACGGTTTATTAATGCAATAATTACTAAAATAATTTTATTTATCTAAACTTAATTATATTTTGACTTTTTTGACATTTAAGATAAAATGCAGTACATATATACTAGTACTAGTTCAGTCCAATGCTAGTTCAATCGACGAAGATATTCTGTAAAAGAAATAAAAACGTCTTAGTAATATATATATATATATATATATATATATATATATATATATATATATATATATATATAATTTAATTTAATTTTATATATAACATATACATATAGTTTAGTTACATATATTAATTTTCTTCGACTTCGCCATCACTACTGTAACACGTTTGCTTAGCGGCACCCTTTTGTTTAAATTATTGCAGCCGGACGTCAAGATTAGTTATTGATCTTGCGTTCAGAACTTTTATGTTTGTAAAAAAAATTATTGCAGTGTTTAGGTACATGATACTGATGATTTAGCTATGGAAATCTTGTGCCCGCAATGCGCCTTCGAGATGAGCGATTTGTTTTGTCCTCCCAACATCAAAATCGTAAGGACCATCGTTTATAGACATTGGGTAGAAGCGGAAACGTGTGATATGACTATAAACGTATGTGAGAACTGCGGAAGGGACGTTACAAAAGAATTTGACTGTCGTGAATGTGTTTAGGTTTATATAATTAGGTTTAGGGGTTTAGAATATAATATAGTTTAAGTTTATAATAATGTAGTTTTATAATAGTGTTTAATCTATCTACTACTAAACTTTTATAATAAATACTCTTGTTTATCCATGTTTTTTAAAAATTGTAACAAAATATTAACTCTGTTGCTATTAACAGCTGAATACGTTTACCATGTAACCTCATTCTTATTAGCAACCTAGTATAAAGGTAAATTTATTAGCTAACAAACTTATTGTTAGAATTCACTATCACAAGACGTGAAATAAGTTCATTGTTTAAGAGTAAATTAATATTTAAAAATACACATGTAGCGAACTCAGTCCGTCAAACCATCGGACAGCGCCCTACGCACCTGGTTCGAGCAGTGATGACGTCACGCACTGCCTGAGCTAGCGGCCGGCCCGGCCAATAGGGTAGCGCTCCCCTTCTGCGCAGCACTACTCGCGCTCGCCACACGGGTTTAAAAGAGGAGCGACCCGCTCAGTACAAGCAGAGACAACTTTGGCGCACTGTGATTGGCTGTTATTTGAATGACTAGGTATTGCAAAGAGATATAAATACTGTTTTACATGTACTAAATTATATGTGACAGTAGTTGTCGAGTTGTCATAGTGCTTCGATCAGTTGTACGTGACGTCCTACCCATGTGATTGTGAAAGTTTATATTCGCTACAATATCTTGCTAGGCTATAATAAAGATAGGTTGCTTCGAGCTCCTATCGCAGGGGTGCAGCATTAGCATATATTAGTTAAGTGTCTGTCAAGTTCTTGTGAGTTGAGATGTGAAAATCTCTCCCAGTGCATTTAACAACCTCTCAAATGTGATACAAGTGATTGTGAACAAGTGCAGTGTTGTTAAACAAGGACACATCCGAACTTAAGTGCCTTACTCAACATCCGTTCTCAAAAATGTCGCCCACAAGTAAACGTCTAGCCAAACTCTCTACCCAAATTGAGAAAATGGAGAAGGACGATTCAAACAAGGACCATGCTAAACTTCTTCAACTAAAAACGGAGAAGATCCAGCTACTAGAAGAAATAAAAACGTCTTAGTAATATATATATATATATATATATATATATATATATATATATATATATATATATATATATATATATATAATTTAATTTAATTTTATATATAACATATACATATAGTTTAGTTACATATATTAATTTTCTTCGACTTCGCCATCACTACTGTAACACGTTTGCTTAGCGGCACCCTTTTGTTTAAATTATTGCAGCCGGACGTCAAGATTAGTTATGGATCTTGCGTTCAGAACTTTTATGTTTGTTAAGTATCCTATTTTTTTTTTTTTGTAAATTTCTAAATTGCTTTTCGAAGTTAAAGTCTTTGTTAGATTTTGGGATGGGTTTAGTTCTTGACCTTTTTTGAAAATTATTGGGTGTTGTAAAAGTATTTTTAAAAGTATAATATTACAAAAGAAAAGTGCTAGAAAAGACGGATGTATCTCAGCAGGGGAAAAGCAATTTCAGTAATTTGGTTGAGTAACTTTTGTCACTTAGGCGATGTGAAACGCCGTTAGGAATTCATTTCTGCCCTCAAACACCCGAAATGTTCTCAGTTACTTGACCAATTATATCGTGTTAATTTTTAAGTTAGCCAATAAGGGTATGAAGGCTGGACTTCCTTGTTGGAAGTGGGGTGAAAATCTAGTAAAGATGGTTTTGAGATGATCTCATCTCGGGGAGTCTTGATCTGACTGTTGATTGTGACGTTGTTCTCTTTTCCATTCGGCTGTTTTTAATTATCTTAATGACTTATAAATTTTTGTTGTTCTTGTGACTAAAGTAGTTGTTGAAGTCTGCGTTCTTCCAAGTTGATTAGAGTGTTAATTTAAATTTAATAATTTTTCTTTGTTTCTTCAGTAGTTTGTTAGTTTAATAATAAAGTGCTTCATTCGAGGCCGACCTATGATGAAAAGTAAGTAGCCTGATAGATTACTTGATTCTTGGTAGATGGTGTTGAATACTTAGCGCTGATAGCAATTCAGTAAGCTTAAAGCTTATTCTGTTGTCGCCCTTTTAAAAATTTAATTACTTTTATGGTACCGTCTTTTAAACTGTAGTCGTCACGATCATTAGTCGTTAGTTCTTGTATTGTTGTTTACCATTTATTATTGTGTAAATAAATAAGTTCATCTACCAGTTCTCAGTTTTATTTGTTTAAGTTCTCCCAAGTATTTTCAGTCATTGCGGAAGAGTAAGTATTCTGTGTGAATATTGTTTATTTTGTAAATTAATCTTTTTCATACTCTTTGTATTGAGTCCTGCTATCCGAGGACTTTTAAAACACGGATGGTGGTGGCAGTGATACCCTTGATCCAAATTAAGTTTTACATTAATTAAATTAGTGTTCCACTTGCGGGTCAAGTATTGAAACAAACCGTTTTAAACGGGTAAAAGGGAAGAGTTATATTCAAAATTGTACCTCGCATTCTGTTATACTACTGTTTGGAGGTGTAAGTATTCACGAGTAATTTCTTTCTTCATCCATACTCCATCGCATTACATGATCGCAATTAACACAGCCCTCACTTGTAAAAAATACTATTTTATTACTTATAAAATAAATACCACGAACTTGTAATAACTGACAATAAATATCAGCGCTATTCACACAACAAGTATACATTTTCAAAAATAATTATTTACAAAATATTATGCATACACATACATGTGCATTAATTTATATAGTAATCCCCACTTTTAAAATATCAATAGTGGGGAATACTATACTTTTATTAATAAATATAGTACATATAATTAAACTTTAACATTATGTAATATTGAGTTCATATCCCCATGGTAAAGTAGTTGTGTACAAATAATTTACAACTCTTTTATCATCATAAGGGCTTTAAATAATTTTTTTTTGCTTGTTGTATACACATTATGCAATGTAGATGTTATATGTTGTTGATTTTTAGAAATAATAATATTGTTAAATAAACAATTATAGTAATCTTCGAATGTAATTGTTTTTCAAACGCCTGATGTTATACCTTTAGCTTTTTTAAATTCAGATTTATTATTAGTTAATACCTTATACGAGCCCTATCCCATATAAGTTCACACAGTTGCTTAATTTGCTTAAAATCTTGAACTTTCACTGTGATTATGATGTAATAGCAATATTTTTTACTAATCTGGGCTGGAATATTTATTTTTCATTCAATTATTTCGTTCATTTCAATAAATAAAAAAGTTTCTATCATTGTAAATGTAAAATTATAAAAGATACTTTGCTCAAGGCTTTTAAAAAAAACATGAAATCACGATACAATTGACTTAGATGTTATATTTTGAAACAATTGAAGCTTTTGACGTTTCTAAATTATTGAACAAACTTATAAGTGGTCTGTTAACTAATTGTGGATTAAATTTTTTACTTAAAATGGTGCGAGAGAAAGAAGTTTCCCAAGACGTGCGAAAAATAATAGTTTCTTTTTCAAATTCTGGAAAATCCTATTCGGAAATTGGAAATATCGGCAATTTATCAAGGCATACTATTGGAAGTATCGTTCAAAGATATAAAGTAAGCGGTTCCACTGCGCAAAAACCTAAACCGTCATATTTAGATACTATAAAAGAAAACACACGTAACAAATTAATATTAAAAACAATTCCGATAGAAATAAGAAATGTAAAAACCAAAAATATGAAATCGCTTCTTTCATGCAGCAAAAAGCCGAATAATGTTTCAACAGCAGTTGCACAACCGCAACTTGCTATTACACCGCTGTTTATTAATACATTATTTATATATTTTTCTTTTACTACTACATTTGAGCAGTTTTTTGTTAAAGTTATTTTGATTAACTTCATAGTTTTACTTTAAATAACTGTATTGACTTGTACTGAAGTGTTTCTGCTATTTACACTGTTAAAAAGGTTAAAGATTATCGCCAAAATATTAATTACATCACAAATAACCTTCATTTGTCATACAGCAACATAAAGATTTAATTATGTATGTACAGAAAAACAAATCATTCAAAATGAAACCATTCAAAGCTACAAGAGTTTGCATCAGCGAAAATTATTGCAGTGTTTACGTACATGTTACTGATGATTTAGCTATGGAAATCTTGTGCCCGCAATGCGCCTTCGAGATGAGCGATTTGTTTTGTCCTCCCAACTTCAAAATCGTAAGGACCATCGTTTATAGACATTGGGTGGAAGCGGAAACGTGTGATATGACTATAAACGTATGTGAGAACTGCGGAAGGGACGTTACAAAAGAATTTGACTGTCGTGAATGTGTTTAGGTTTAGGGGTTTAGAATATAATTAGGTTTAGGGGTTTAGAATATAATATAGTTTAAGTTTATAATAATGTAGTTTTATAATAGTGTTTAATCTATCTACTACTAAACTTTTATAATAAATACTCTTGTTTATCCATGTTTTTTAAAAATCGTAACAAAATATTAACTCTGTTGCTATTAACAACTGAATACGTTTACCATGTAACATCATTCTTATTAGCAACCTAGTATAAAGGTAAATTTATTAGCTAACAAACTTATTGTTAGAATTCAGTTCACAAGACGTGAAATAAGTTCATGTTTAAGAGTAAATTAATATTTAAAAATACACATATAGGGAACTCAGTCCGTTAAACCATCGGACAGCGCCCTACGCGCCTGGCTCGAGCAGTGATGACGTCACGCACTGCCTGAGCTAGCGGCCGGCCCGGCCAATAGGGTAGCGCTCCCCTTCTGCGCAGCACTACTCGCGCTCGCCACACGGGTTTAACCCATTCCGGCCGGCGCGCTGGAATAGGTAACTTACACTGCCAGCCGGGAGTTCGGAATTCATCGTGCGCGCTCGCTATTTTACTACGTCAGCGGCGAACGTTCACATACAGTTGCAATGTGATTCATTACGTTATTTTACTATTGTGAAATTGGGTTTATTGTTATTTTCTATAAAAATGTGGTCCAACAAACGAAAATTGACACCAAAAGAAATCGAACATGAAGCCAAGAAAATTATGGACGGAATTAGTGATGACACAGATATCTCCGATGATTATTCTTCTGATAGTGAAATTTATTTATCTAGTGAGATTGATGATGCAATATCTGATATAGATAATGAAACTGATGGCTCTGAGTCCGATGTAGATTCAACTAGAAATAATAGTGATACTATTCATCAGCAAATTGTATCCGATTTTGTATGGAAATTTGATAATAATTTTCATCCAAAAGCTTTTGATTTTGATCGAAATAATTCAGGTGTTACCGAAATGTTCACATTAGAAGAAAATGCTATAGAATGTGATTACTTCACATTATTTTTTGACGAGACGGTTATGAAGATTATAGTAGAAGAGAAAATAGATACGCCAATCAGACACAGGAAAGAAAGAAAGAAGAAATTTTCAAACCAGAATGTGTTTTACAATATAATAATAAAATGGGAAGTGTGGACAAAATAGACATGCAAGTCAGCTTCGTTGAATGTGCAAGAAAAACTCTCAAGTGGTACAAAAAATTGTTCTTCCATTTGCTTGATATGTCGTTATACAACGCATACATTTTATATCAAATAAAAACCGGAAAGAAACCGCCTTTTTCCGATTTTCGACTGCAAGTAGCACAACAGCTAATAGAAAAGTACTATGTTCCGCAGGATATGCGTTGTCCTTCTAATACTGTCGACAATCCTCTAAGACTCATAGAAAGGCATTTTCCTGCACCAGTACCTCAAACGAAAGCTCAAGGATCGCGAACCCAGCGCCGATGTCATGTGTGCAGTACAGCGAAGTACAGAAAGAGGCAAAGGAAGGACACCAGATTTATGTGTTTCCAGTGCAACGTCGCATTGTGTGTTACCCCATGTTTCGAAATTTTTCACAAACAAAAGAATTACTGAAATTGGTTTTATTTGATTTGTACAAATATTAGTTTAGTTTTGTTATTTCTCCAGTAATGTATTTATTTTATTGTATATTTATGTTTATAAATAAATAAACGCTATTGAAAAATATATCTTTATTATCTAAATCCAAAATAAAAAATAAAAACTTTTATCAACGTACTGGTACGGCAGTAGGTATTATCTAAAAAACGTACCCGTACGTCAAACGGCAGGTAAAGGGAAAATTCATTCCGTACCAGTCCGTCACTCAGCACTATTCACACAAAATATGAAACGTACAAGTACGTCAAAAGGTTTGCACTGATGAAAAATCAACTCTACATTTACGCCAGCAGTTCAGCTCGAGAGTAATATTTTGCGTACAAGTACGGCACTCGGACACCAATGACAGGAAAACTAAACAGTACATGTACGGCACTAGGTCTGAAAGGGTTAAAAGAGGAGCGACCCGCTCGGTACAAGCAGCGGACTCAATAAGAAGAAAGCCCCCGGCCATGATACAATCTCAAATAAAGCGTTGAAACTCCTTCCAAAGAAAGGCGTAGTCGCACTCACCAACGTGGTAAACGCCGCCCTCCGACTACGCTACTTTCCCAGCTCTTGGAAGAAAGCTGATATCTGTGTCATCCGGAAACCAAAGGCAGAACCGCAGTTCCCGCAGAACTACCGCCCGATTAGCCTTCTCTGCACTATGGGGAAAGTGCTAGAGAAAGTAATCCTTATAAGACTGCAGAAAGAAGTGGAAGACCACCAGATTATACCTGACCACCAACACGGATTCCGACGGCAACACTCTACCGAGCACCAGCTGCTGCGGGTGGTAGAGTTTATCACCGAAGGCTTCAACCAACGACAAGCCACGGGAATGGTATTCCTGGGCGTCGCCAAAGCCTTCGACAAGGTTTGGCACCAGGGCCTACTGCACAAGCTGCTAGAGTTCGGCATCTCGCATTCACTTGTGCAGCTGCTGCAGTCGTTCATCCACCGCCGGTCATTCAGGGTGAAGATCGGCTCGGTAAAATCATCCGAGCGACCCATCACTGCAGGCCTTCCACAAGGATCGCTTTTATCGCCAATCCTCTTCAACATATTCTGCAGTGACATGCCACAACAGACTGCGGGAACCACGCTCGCGCAGTACGCGGACGACACCGGAGTACTCTACAGATCCAGGCATCCACGGATCATCACCTCGAGGCTCCAAATGGCGGTCGAGGAGCTGGAAGACTGGTTCGCCAAGTGGCGGATCAACGTCAATGCCGAGAAGAGTGCTGCGGTGTTGTTTAACAAGAGACGGCTCGATCCGGTCGGGGAAATCTCCATATTTGGACGCAGGATCCCATGGAAAGAGTCTACAAAGTATCTAGGCTTGCTGCTCGACAAAGGCTTAACATGGCGACAGCATGTTGAAGCCAACGTACAGAACGCTAACGCGCTCACCTCTGCACTGTATCCGCTCGTCAACAGACAAAGTCGCCTGTCAGCAACAAGCAAGATAAAGATCTTCAAAACCATCATGCGTCCAGCCATGACGTACGGGATTCCGGTCTGGGGCTACGCAGCCCACACACACGTCAACAAGCTGCAAGTGCTGCAGAACAAGGCGCTGAGGATGGCGGTGAACGCCCCATGGTTCGTTCGAAACACACAACTCTACCGCGTCTTCAAAATCGAGAGCATCTCCGACTTCGCCAAGACCAGAGCCAGCAAGTTCTTCGCAAGACTTACTGACCACCCGAATGCCGGCGTGAAGCGCCTCGCCGACTACAATGAGGAGGAGCCGTTCCGACACAAGCGGCCCAAAACCATCCTACTGGGCTAAAATAAAATAATATCATCGCCAAGAAGGCGGGCACAATAGTGCACTACAAATAATAAACTAACGTCCGAAACCAAAAAATCCGATAGGGAAGGTGAGGGCACATGGCCCGGTACTTCCAAGAAGCCCGTTAGGTACATCGTAGTACAAGCAGAGTTCCACCAACTCAGCTGAAAAGCAGAGCCACTCCTCAACACTATTGCTGCAAAGCATACGAACCATCAACTCTACTGCTGCCAAGCAGATCGAACTATCGACACCACTGCTGCAAAGCAGAAAGACCGGTCGACACTACTGCTGAAAAGCAGAAACACCATCGAACAACCGGCTTCACCACGGAGGCCGCCAAGAAGTCGAGGAACGCCGCTAGGGTCCGTCGAGACGCCTTGCGTTTCGCCGCTCGGGCTACACGCACCATTCGGGCCGTGTCACCGCTGCCGCCATCATCCGAGAAGACACACAGGAAACTCCACGTCAGTCCGCGCAAGAGGCCGCGTTCGGTCTCTCCCAGGAAACCCCAGCCGAAGCGGTTCAAGACGCAGACGCCGATCGCTGCACCCACAATTACCGACGACTACCGGCTACGCCCGATCTCCCCCACGCCCAGTCGGACTCACGCCGTGGACAGAAGCAGAATCCACCCACGTGACCCCCGTGCGCTGGGCCCACTAAGCACACGCGCAATCTCAGGACATTCGCCGCTATACCCCCGTGTCCCCACGCATGGACGCCCTAAAGCGTAAATGACTTTTTATGTATATGTGTATATCCAGAGTGTAGTGTAAATAACTGTATATTATGTGGACAACTTCCCTTTGGGGAACGCTAACCTGTGTGTAAAAATAACTTTATATTGTTTAGACGACTTCCCCCTTTGGGGAACAAGTGATTGTGCCCAATAAAACAATCGATTTTTACCTTCAAAACCTCTCACTGGTCACAAAGTTAAATAGTCGACGTGCCAACACCAACGAGCACGCCGACAAGGGGTTACTAAAGAACTACAGGGGTTACTAAAGAACTACCCATAACCCCAAAAAACACCCCTAAAGGGTTGCTAAAGAAATACACTTAAATCTAAAGGGGTTGCTGAAGAAGTACCCCCATGGTACCTCTGGATGGACATAGTTCATCCGGTTTGAGTTAGAACCGGTCAAGCTTATCTACTCCTGAGATATCATCAATGTGGCCATGGATAAGTTTGTAAAGAAATACGCAAAATAGAATATTGCGTAGACTCTCAAAAGTTAAGCATATTGAAATCCTGTATAAAGCTGGTATAACTGTGTGTAAGGTAATTGAAGAAAATACAAAATTTACATGCACAGCATTTAACAAACTTTCTCTGTATTCGTTCAATTTCATCAATTTGATTATTGTATATAGGATTCCAAACCACAAGACAATATTTAAGCTTGGAGCGCACAAACAAGTATAAGGATTTGAGTGTCATTAAATTTAGTAAAATAAAGAATTTCTGATAATAAAACCTAACATTTTGTATGAAGATGTAACTAAAAAATTCATATGTAGTGAGAAAGTTAGTTTTGGATCAAAAATGACCACCAATCCTTACATTGCGTGACTCTTACGAGAGGTACATTGTCCATATTATAACCATAACAAGTAGGGCTCTGTTTCGTTAAAAAATAAATGTAAGGCAACAGACCATTTATGGATATTGGTGACGTCAGACTGAAAAAGTAAATAATCTTGATATGTATTAATAATTTTAAAGATTTTCAAGTCATCAGCATATAATAATAATTCAGAATGTTTAATATGGGAAGTAATGTCATTTAAAAAAATAATAAAAAATAACGGACCAAGATTAGACCCTTGTGACACTCCATTGCTCTAAAGCAATCGATCTTCTGCCGTGCACAGAAAATATCGATAATGCAGGTAATAAATGAATATAAAATTAATTAATTAATTAATTAAAGCATAGCTTTAAAAAATTATGCAGGTATCGCACGACAAAAAATACAAGAATCTACACCACCGGGTTATACACTGGATAATTTAATTCCACTGGTGCAAACCGGAAGAAACCCGTATCGATGGAGAGTCACTTTCCAAAGAAATGGCAATAATTATCAATGTGGAAGCGAATTTTTAAGAAGTGTTAAAAGAGATTTTAAAAGAACATGTCCTGCAGGCAGTCAAATTGGTGATGTGTCAGTGCAATACGCCAAATAATAAATGTATAGCAGTGGAATTTTTAGTGAACTGCTACTGTACCACGAAGGCGTCGTTCTGCTTAGTTTGGTTGCTCCGGTATGGGATACACACCGGGACCTCCATTATCCAGTAGCAGCAGTCAGCAAAATTTTGATCGTAATCGATTACGTAATGAATTAAAATAAAATACCTATTTACTTATTGTCACGAATATATCTATTAAAAATTATATTATTATATAAATATATTTAATTGAAAAATCGATGTTCGACTGTGTTTGAGATGGAGATGGATACAAATAAGTAATAATTCTTCGGACTTTCAGTCAAATAAAATTTGCCCCTCAAATCCAATCAGCCCCGTTAACTACTGAAGGGCCAGCGCCAAACAGAGTTGGAGAAATAAGAAGAATGATGATACGATTAAGGAGTTTGCTCGTATTAACATGGATAAACTAAAAGCAGTATTGTTTAGTGAATTCGGCAGTCACGATGACGCCTTGAAAACTGCACACGTCGAGTCACAATTTCATTCGATCAGATTAAGTTTTACTACTCGTGGAATAGGTCTAACTATTTTTCAGACACTCGACAGAATTCTAGCTCAGATGCTAGAAATAGACGTCCCTGTCTATAGATTTTATAGAGTTAGTTTGCTGCAACTTGCAGCGAAGTGGCTTTACTGAAGCTCTCGCCAACGAGGAATATACCATTCTAGACTTTGAGTCACGTAATCTAATCTGATAGTGATGTATTAAATAAATATTATATTGAAATTGACGATATTAACCCATTTAAAATATATCAAAAAAAAAAAAACTGTCGTGGGATCAAAATAGGTAGAATTACGAAAGTAAGTGGTGTAGTATTAAGTTTACTTCCTAAAGAGCAAGTTAAATTAAGAAGAATGGACAAATTTGATATGATCAATAAAATTATCATTAATAATTACCGTGGGGCCGTTTGTTACCAATATCTGCGTAGATTGCCCCCAGCAATGGGAAATGTATCGTGGTATTTTTATATTTATTTATAACTCACGGGCACTCATTGCTGGCGTGGGATACACCACAGGAGTCACTTTTGTGCCAATTAAAATTTTTGGCGTCGCTGGGGATCAAACCCGGGTCCCCAGATTCGCGACCACGGGACCCCATATATACAAATTTCATTACTCCTTTGACCCTGACTGACAGATATTAAAAATAGATAATCATTTCTTCGCCAAGAACATAATATCATATATGTGCAATCTAGTGTGAACATAGAGTACCAAATTTTGATAACTTTTTTCATATCAGAGAAGAAACAATAGATTCGTCTTGTTAATGATAAAATGTAGAGATAGAGATCTATAGAACTAGAGTACTATGAATTGAAAGAGTTTTGTTTTAATATGATTCATGACAGTTTTGTAAAGGTAGAAAAGCAAAATATAATTATATTTCAATTCGTAGTTATTTAGTATGAGAAAACTTAGCAATTCACAAATACGTGTCTCTTTGTGAAGAACATAACATCATGAATGTACAATCCAGCGATGGTGGAAATATACGAGTAATTGAGGAAAGTGCTCCGAGATATAATATTGTTTCATAAAAATAAACTGGTGGTAGCGCTACTAATATAAATTTTATTGTATTTTTTGTTTATAATTATTTTTATTTTTGTGACGGAATCGTCCAGTCACATATATATCTACCGGAGAAAAAGATTTTCAATGTTATAGTTGCAATAAAACTGTATCTCTAGACGAAAGTCTTTGGCATATTTCACAATAGTGTAAGATTTTTCATCATTGTGCTCAGTACTTTTCTACTTGATAAGGGAAGGTATAAAAAGGACATGTTTAGATTTTCATTGTACTTGCTATATGTAACTACTCAATTAGTTTTTAAAGACTCTTTCTGACCAACGAAACATAATTTAAATCGTTGTGAAAATTACCCATAGCTACGATTCCAGAGCGTCAAATCCTTGGAATACGTACGGCACTTATAACATCATTAATGCACCAACCAGCGTTTTTAAGCCAGGTGCTGAGCCTAATTGCTTAACGCAACAATAAAATTATGATGATGAAGATTCATAATGCTGAGAAAACTACCTCCAAAGCAGCTGCTGTTATTTATTTTTATTTATAATTCTTTCAGGCCGCAATTGCACAATTTGGACAATGTTTGATTCCAGCAGGATGGCGCAAAATGCTACACCAGCCTAATTTGGAAATAGTAACCGGCCAAGTATCAGTAAAGTTATGATGATGAAGATTCATAATGCTGAGAAAACTACCTTCAAAGCAGCTGCTGGTATTTATTTTTATTTATAATTTTCCCAGACCGCAATTGCACGATTTGGACAATCTTTGATTCCAGCAGGGTAGCGCAAAATGCTACACCAAAATTGGAAATATTTGGCGTCGGTCGGGATCGAACCCGGTTCCCCAGATTCGCGACCTAACACTCAGGCACGCGGCCACGAGACCCCACAAGTTATTTTAGTAGGTTTGATCGGGTTATTCACGGTCTTACACCTAATAATAACTAAAACCTTCTACTTTAACATTTCCTAGTAGTCGGTATTCCGCTTTAATTAGCTTACTAAATCAATCTAACATTAACACAATGACTAGACGCAACAACAACACTAACCGCCGCCCCTGCCGTCAGCAACAACAGAACCGGAATTATAGGAAAAGAGGTCAGCGTCAAAGAAATGCGGTTTTGCCACCCGCAAAGATTTTGATGGGACACGTTTTCCGCACTATCATCCAAACAGCATGGGATATTGCACAGGGTTCTCCTAAGACTGGCATCTATATGCCAACTGTTGCAGTGGACAATCCTTCTTCCTGGGACAGTGGGAATATGGATATAGGTTGGCTACTCGTTCAAGGGTGGGTAGATAGGTTTAAAAGCCTGTTTCGTGAATATAAAGTTCACAAGGTTACGGCCCACTATGTGCCCTATGCGTCAAGTATTGCGATGGGCGACTATGTATTTACGCTATGGGATGTGAAGGAGAGAATGAAGTACCAGACAACTTTTCAAGTGCACTGGGCACTCCTGCATCCGTTGTGCGAAAATCAGTACAACCAGCACGTTTACAATGTTTTCCCACCGAACCAGATGACAGAAACTGGCATCCTTTCGCAGACCAACATACATGGTGTCGCGCAACTATCAACTGCGCTGAAACTGTGTATCATGCTAACCCTGATGAGAAATCTGATAGTACTACAATGTACAAAGAGGGAGCTAATATTGCTGGAAAGGTAATTATAGAAGTTGATGTCTCAGCGCAAGGTAAACCTCCGAAACCTTCAGTGGCGCATGCGCCATATGGTTCATTGGAGTACTCCCGTTACCAGCGTGATAACCGCTGTTTGTGTAAACGTTGTCTAAGAGTTCTTTTGAGCTCTTGCGTATCTACCGCTAGTAGTCCCATGAGTATTTTACACTTTGAGGATTGTGTGTAGATTTGGGTTAAGAATAATTCTTATCCTGGTGTGTCTGTACTCTGGCAGAACTTTGAGTACTATGTCTTGCCGACTGTATAGCTTAGGATCGGTTCTAAACAAAACCGAGTAATAAACATGCTACCGCAGTCATTCTAAGCATAATTACACGCCAAAATCTTTCTGCCTTTCTGTAGATCCGAGTCCATCTAGCTCGGGAGCGTGATAATAAACTAGAGCAAAGTTTCGATCACCTAAGTTATGATGATGAAGATTCATAATGCTGAGAAAACTACCTCCGAAGCAGCTGCTGTTATGTATTTTTATTTATAATTTTCCCAGACCGCAATTGCAGAATTTGGACAATCTTTCATTTCATCAGGATGGCGCAAAATACTAACCAGCCGAATTTGGAAATAGTGACCGTCCAAGTATCAGTAAAGTTATGATGATGAAGATTCATAATGCTGAGAAAACTACCTCCAAAGCAGCGGCTGTTATTTATTTTATTTATAATTTTCCCAGATTGCAATTGCACAATTACTAAATCAATCTAACATTAACACAATGACTAGACGCAACAACAACACTAACCGCCGCCCCCGCCGTCAGCAACAACAGAACCGGAATTATAGGAAAAGAGGTCAGCGTCAAAGAAATGCGGTTTTGCCACCCGCAAAGATTTTGATGGGATACGTTTTCCGCACTATCATCCAAACAGCATGGGATATTGCACAGGGTGCTCTCAAAATACATCCTGATAGCAGTTCTCCTAAGACTGGTATCTATATGCCAACTGTTGCAGTGGACAATCCTTCTTCCTGGGACAGTGGGAATATGGATATAGGTTGGCTACTCGTCCAAGGGTGGGTAGATAGGTTTAAAGGCCTGTTTCGTGAATATAAAGTTCACAAGGTTACGGCCCACTCTATGCCCTATGCGTCAAGTATTGCGATGGGCGACTATGTATTTACGCTTTGGGATGAAGGAGAGAACGAAGTACCAGGCAACTTTTCAAGTGCACTGGGCACACCTGCATCCGTTGTGCGAAAATCAGCACAACCAGCACGTTTACAATGGTTTCCCACCGAACCAGATGACAGAAACTGGCATCCTTTCGCAGACCAACATACATGGTGTCGCGCAACTATCAACAGCGCTGAAACTGTGTATCATGCTAACCCTGATGAGAAATCTGATACTACTACAATGTACAAAGAGGGAGCTAATAGTGCTGGAAAGGTAATTATAGAAGTTGATGTCTCAGCGCAAGGTAAACCTCCGAAACCTTCAGTGGCGCATGCGCCATATGGTTCATTGGAGTACTCCCGTTACCAGCGTGATAACCGCTGTTTGTGTAAACGTTGTCTAAGAGTTCTTTTGAGCTCTTGCGTATCTACTGCTAGTAGTCCCATGAGTGTTTTACACTCTGAGGATTGTGTGTAGATTTGGGTTAAGAGTAATTCTTATCCTGGTGTGTCTGTACTCTGGCAGAACTTTCAGTACTATGTCTTGCCGACTGTATAGCTTAGGATCGGTCCTAAACAAAACCGAGAAATAAACATGCTACCGCAGTCATTCTAAGCATAATTACACACCAAAATCTTTCTGCCTTTTGGCAGATCCGAGTCCATCTAGCTGGGGAGCGTGATAATAAACTAGAGCAAAGTTTCGATCACCTAAGTTATGATGATGAAGATTCATAATGCTGAGAAAACTACCTCCAAAGCAGCTGCTGTTATGTATTTTTATTTATAATTTTCCCAGACTGCAATTGCACAATTTGGACAATCTTTGGTTCCAAACGGATGGCACAAGATACTTATTCCGGATTTAAATTTTCAGGAACAACAATGTTTCCAAACTTGGCATGTTTATATTATAATCTACATCTACACATTGGAGGAAAATCATCCCTACAAGACTACAATGGAGTCGGATCTGACAGATCAAACTGATCACAACTCGAATTAATTAAGAGATGGGTCGAAAACTTCCGGGAGCAACGATTATCAGCGTTCGCAAAGCTCCCAGATACTCCATCAGACGAGGACAAACGCAACCCATATCCGATACCCAACATAAAGGGACCAGCAGATGATGACGACGATGATGACTCTGACGATTCTGGTCCAGCACCAAAACACCAAAGGCTTGAAGAGGGTACCGATCAACAAGAGATTGAAGTTGGAAATAGTGACCGTTCAAGTATCAATAATGTTAAGATGACGAAGATTCATAATGCTGAGAAAACTACCTCGAAAGCAGCTGCAGTTATTTATTTTTATTTATAATTTTTCCAGACCGCAATTGCACGATTTAGACAATCTTTGGTTCCAGCAGGATAGCGCAAAATGCTACAACAGCCGAATTTGGAAATAGTGACCGTCCAAGTATCAATAAAGTTATGATGATGAAGATTCATAATGCTGACAAAACTACCTCGAAATCAGCTGCAGTTATTTATTTTTATTTATAATTTTTCCAGACCGCAATTGCACGATTTAGACAATCTTTGGTTCCAGCAGGATAGCGCAAAATGCTACAACAGCCGAATTTGGAAATAGTGAGAGTTCAAGTATCAATTATGTTATGATGACGAAGATTCATAATGCTGAGAAAACTACCTCGAAAGCAGGGGCACTCATTGCTGGCGTGGAGAGTCCACCACAGGGGTCAATTTTGTGCCATTTAAAATTGGAAATATTTGGCGTCGGTTGGGATCAAACCCGCTTCCCCAGATTCGCGACCTGACACTCAGGCACGCGGCCACGAGACCCCATAAGTCCCAGAGATCCTGTCTTCGATCAGGTTGTCAAAGATGCTGCTGCAGTGTTTCGACTGAAAAGTTGCGTGCATCCAATACATCTTAATGATTTACAAGACCGAAAAATGGCTACAGACTCTAGCTCACCAGGCTTGCTCTGGTGTGAGCTTGGCTACAAGAGCAAGCGCGAGGTGATGGATGATAAAGAAGCTTTCCAATCAATCAGAACCTTCTGGCATCGAGTGAAGTACGGAGACAGAGACGTTAGGCCTCAGACTGCGCAGCGTACTTGCGTTCGCATATTGTGCACGAAGGAGAATCTAAAGTTAGAGCTGTTTGAGGATACCCCGCAACAATTGGTTTCCAGGAAGCATGTTTCGCTTTGCCCCTCATTGAGGCGTAGAAAGATGGAAGTTATCCATTCGCCTATGGCTACGAAACTGCTCTTGGTGGTCACTTACGTCTCCATAGCAAGTTTGGAAGATTTAAGTACTTCTTAAACTCAGATTACAAGTGTTTTGATAAGTCAGTACCAGCATGGCTGATTCGCATTGTAATTGACATTCTGTTCATAAATCTCGATTTAACATTATACGCTGACTATGGTGTGCCAAAAACAGAGGCACTCGTCCGAGCATGGAACTACATAGTAGAGTATTTTATTAGAACACCAATCAAGTTGAGCAATAGTGAACGCTACAGAAAATCTGCGGGCGTCGCCACTGGTAGTTATTTTACCCAACTGATAGATACAATCGTAAACTGAATCGTTACAACCTATATTCCATTCGTAAGTGCGGCTGTAACAGTACTAAAATCATGCCGTAACTTTGTTCATAATTATTTCTTAAATGCAATTAGTAAATGACGTAAGGGAAACTTTGTTTTCTGAATGTTAGTACTTATAAGTCGCTAATGCCCACTTTCACTTACGGAGGTCGATTTCGCCGGCTATTTGGCTTTTCCCTTTCAAAATTATTTTTAGCCGGCCGAATGATTTTCCACTAAGGAAAGTAGCTTTAGCCAAGGGTAATTAAGGTTGAAAGAAAGAGATGGGGATATATTCACGGCTGGACCCAAACTGTTAAATAGTATGATGACTGGTAATTTGGTAGTAGTGCTGAGATTTCAGAGTGACCTGTAAGATGTTTGGCCGCAAGTAATCCGTTTTCTTTCTTTACTTGTAATTTCGTTGTATTATATTTACATGTTCGTAAAACTTTCGTTTGTGTGATTGGGGGACTTAAACTCCAATATTTGTATTGTTTCTTCGATTGTCTTTGTTCTTTATTTTAAATATATTTTTGTTACGTATTTTATTTAAACGTCTTTTAAACCATTCCTTCCATTTTCTTAGTGATTGTCATCCGAATTAAATAGTTGCTGCCTTAAAGGTTTGGAATTAAATAAAAATAAATCCGTAACACTATCGTGTTACACGGCCGAAAGGTACTCGCCATTTTGTTACTTGGTGACGACAGTCTAGTTATGTTAGATGACGTATTAGATTTAAAACAATTTGCAAGCTACGCATCGCTTTGCGGAATGATTATGAATACTGCTAAAACCTCCTTAGCGATAAGCCTATGGAACATAAAGTTTCTTGGCTATTGCATTCGTAATGGTGTACCCTACAAACCTGAAGAAGAATTCTGGGCTTCACTAAGGTTTCCGGAGCATCCGGACCGATCCTTTGATGAGTATGCAACTCGTGCAACCGGTCTACTTCTTGCGACATTTGGTCAACATCAAGACTTTTATGACGCTATATATATGGAAAGTCATATTAATACATACTTAAACCTAGCTTTAGACGTTACTTAGAAGCTCTGGGCATAAAGAACCTCCCGCCCAAGCCCATTTTTATTTATAATTTTTCCAGGCCGCAATTGCACGATTTAGACAATCTTTGGTTCCAGCAGGATAGCGCAAAATGCTACACCAGTCGAATTTGGAAATAGTGACCGTCCAAGTATCAATAAAGTTATGATGATGAAGATTCATAATGCTGAGAAAACTACCTCGAAAGTAGTTGCTGTTATTTATTTTTATTTATTTTTCCAGGCCGCAATTGCACAATTTAGACAATCTTTGGTTCCAGCAGGATAGCGCAAAATGCTACACCAGTCGAATTTGGTAATAGTGACCGTCCAAGTATCAATAAAGTTATGATGATGAAGATTCATAATGCTGAGAAAACTACCTCGAAATCAGCTGCAGTTATTTATTTTTATTTATAATTTTCCCAGACCGCAATTGCACGATTTAGACAATCTTTGGTTCCAGCAGGATAGCGCAAAATGCTACAACAGCCGAATTTGGAAATAGTGAGAGTTCAAGTATCAATTATGTTATGATGACGAAGATTCATAATGCTGAGAAAACTACCTCGAAAGCAGGGGCACTCATTGCTGGCGTGGAGAGTCCACCACAGGGGTCAATTTTGTGCCATTTAAAATTGAAAATATTCGGCGTCGGTCGGGATCGAACCCGGTTCCCCAGATTCGCGACCTGACACTCAGGCACGCGGCCACGAGACCCCATAAGTCCTAGAGATCCTGTCTTCGATCAGGTTGTCAAAGATGCTGCTGCAGTGTTTCGACTGAAAAGTTGCGTGCATCCAATACATCTTAATGATTTATTAGACCGAAAAATGGCTACAGACTCTAGCTCACCAGGCTTGCTCTGGTGTGAGCTTGGCTACAAGAGCAAGCGCGAGGTGATGGATGATAAAGAAGCTTTCCAATCAATCAGAACCTTCTGGCATCGAGTGAAGTACGGAGACAGAGACGTTAGGCCTCAGACTGCGCAGCGTACTTGCGTTCGCATATTGTGCACGAAGGAGAATCTAAAGTTAGAGCTGTTTGAGGATACCCCGCAACAATTGGTTTCCAGGAAGCATGTTTCGCTTTGCCCCTCATTGAGGCGTAGAAAGATGGAAGTTATCCATTCGCCTATGGCTACGAAACTGCTCTTGGTGGTCACTTACGTGTCCATAGCAAGTTTGGAAGATTTAAGTACTTCTTAAACTCAGATTACAAGTGTTTTGATAAGTCAGTACCAGCATGGCTGATTCGCATTGTAATTGACATTCTGTTCATAAATCTCGATTTAACATTATACGCTGACTATGGTGTGCCAAAAACAGAGGCACTCGTCCGAGCATGGAACTACATAGTAGAGTATTTTATTAGAACACCAATCAAGTTGAGCAATAGTGAACGCTACAGAAAATCTGCGGGCGTCGCCACTGGTAGTTATTTTACCCAACTGATAGATACAATCGTAAACTGAATCGTTACAACCTATATTCCATTCGTAAGTGCGGCTGTAACAGTACTAAAATCATGCCGTAACTTTGTTCATAATTATTTCTTAAATGCAATTAGTAAATGACGTAAGGGAAACTTTGTTTTCTGAATGTTAGTACTTATAAGTCGCTAATGCCCACTTTCACTTACGGAGGTCGATTCCGCCGGCTATTTGGCTTTTTCCTTTCAAAATTATTTTTAGCCGGCCGAATGATTTTCCACTAAGGGAAAGTAGCTCTAGCCAAGGGTAATTAAGGTTGAAAGAAAGAGATGGGGATATATTCACGGCTGGACACAAACTGTTAAATAGTATGATGACTGGTAATTTGGTAGTAGTGCTGAGATTTCAGAGTGACCTGTAAGATGTTTGGCCGTAAGTAATCCGTTTTCTTTCTTTACTTGTAATTTCGTTGTATTATATTTACATGTTCGTAAAACTTTCGTTTGTGTGATTGGGGGACTTAAACTCCAATATTTGTATTGTTTCTTCGATTGTCTTTGTTCTTTATTTTAAATATATTTTTGTTACGTATTTTATTTAAACGCATTTTGTTTAAACGTCATTTAAACCATTCCTTCCATTTTTTAGTGATTGTCATCCGAATTAAATAGTTGCTGCCTTAAAGGTTTGGAATTAAATAAAAATAAATCCGTAACACTATCGTGGTACACGGCCGAAAGGTACTCGCCATTTTGTTACTTGGTGACGACAGTCTAGTTGCGTTAGATGACGTATTAGATTTAGAACAATTTGCAAGCTATGCATCGCTTTGCGGAATGATTATCAATACTGCTAAAACATCCTTTGCGATAAGCCTATGGAACATAAAGTTTCTTGGCTATTGCATTCGTAATAGTGTACCCTACAAACCTGAAGAGGAATTCTGGGCCCCACTTAGGTTTCCGGAGCATCCGGACTGATCCTTTGATGAGTATGCAACTCGTGCAACCGGTCTACTTCTGGCGACATTTGGTCAACATCAAGACTTTTATGACGCTATATATTCACAGTTGACTGGAAAGTCATATGAATACATACTTAAATCTAGCTTTAGACGTTACTTAGAAGCTCTGGGCATAAAGAACCTCCCGCCCAAGCCCCCTGATATAGTAACCCTTTCGCTAGCTGCTTTTAGATGAGACTGAAAGTTATGATGATGAAGATTCATAATGCTGAGAAAACTACCTCGAAAGAAGTTGCTGTTATTTATTTTTATTTATAATTTTTCCAGGCCGCAATTGCACGATTTAGACAATCTTTGGTTCCAGCAGGATAGCGCAAATTGCTACACCAGTCGAATATGGAAATAGTGACTGTCCAAGTATCAATAAAGTTATGATGATGAAGATTCATAATGCTGAGAAAACTACCTCCCAAGCAGCTGCTGTTATGTATTTTTATTTATAATTTTCCCAGACCGCAATTGCACAATTTGGACAATCTTTGATTCCAGCAGGATGGCGCAAAATGCTACACCAGCCGAATTTGGAAATAGTGACCGTCCAAGTAGCAATAAAGTTATGATGATGAAGATTCATAATGCTGAGAAAACTACCTCCAAAGCAGCTGCTGTTATTTATTTTTATTTATAATTTTCCCAGACCGCAATTGCACAATTTGGACAATCTTTGATTCCAGCAGGATGGCGCAAAATGCTACACCAGCCGGATTTTGAAATAGTGACCGTCCAAGTTTCAATAAAGTTATGATGATGAAGATTCATAATGCTGAGAAAACTACCTCCGAAGCAGCTGCTGTTATTTATTTTTATTTATAAATTTCCCAGACCGCAATTGCACGACTTAGATAAATCTGCTGGAACCATAGATTGTCTGTTTTTGGGTACGGCGTGTTTTACCAAAAAATGGGTGGCGCTAGAAATTTGACATCGATTTTTGTCATCGACAGATAGAGTTACATATGTACCCAAAATTTAGTAATTATAAACAAAACTTTATTTTCAAAATATTTGTTGCAAATGAAAATGACTAGACCACGTTCAACATTATAATGTTAATTCTGCAGAAAACTAGGATGAGCAGGAGAACAAACGATTTTATAAAAAGAAAAATGATTTTAAGGCAGCCTCCTCCTTCGTTAAGTAAAAATGAAAAAAAGTTTTTAAAGCAGAACGAATAATAATAATAATGCAAATAGCTGGTCAGTATATGAACGGGCGTATTTTATGCAGTCTCAGCTGAAAGGTGCAGCACGTGAATGGTAAAATCAGCTGGACAAGTACGATCTCTCGTGGACTGATTGGAAGGCGTGCATTCCCTTGACAGGTCTCATCTCTTTGAGGGGCGATCTTCAGTGGCTAGCACGCTCGCCGGATTTAGCGCCCTGCGATTATTTTTTATGGGATATCTTAAATCCATGGTGTATACTAATCGTGCAAAGACCCTGGGTGAGCTAAAGAACAATATATTCGTGCTGTTATTGCCAACATAAACACAGACATGCTGGATAAAGTAGACTGAAACTTCAGATATATACTCTCCACATGTAATGACGAGAACGGAGGCCACCTTCAAGATATCATTTTTTAAGAAAAACTTTAAATCTTAGCTTAGTTGATAGAGCCCTTCTATTATCTAACAGCCGATTTCATAAAAAAAAATTAAATTTCATATACAAAGTTTTATTAGATAATGGTTATCCGATCTCTCTTTTACATAAACACATTAATAAAAGATTTAAAAAACTGAACACTCCTGAAACGCAGTCGGAGAATGAAGTAGAAGATAATAATAATATAGCCACTAGCAATGTAGTTTTCTCAAAAATCCCATATGACTTTGATACAAATTTAGCCATTGGAAAAATATTAGGAGAATGTAATATAAAAATAGCTAATTCTACGTTAGCCACCACTCAGTTCTTACATACAAATTTAAAGGATAAAATACCAAAAAACAATGTTAGAGATGTCATTTACAACATCGAATGTGGTTCATGTAGAAAATTTTACATAGGTGAAACTACACAGCCCCTATACAAGCGAATTTATCAACATGAATATCATTGTAAACTTTTAAACCCTTCCCATAGTGCATTAACTAAGCATAATCAAGAAACTGGTCATAAATTTAAGTTTAATGACACAAATTATTGACACTGAACCACATTATCATAATAGATTCATCAAAGAAGCCTTCTACATTAATAAAGATAGACACCGTAACATTAATTTTCAAACTGATTACAAAAATAATCTGAAACATATGAACAATTTTATTAGAAGATTCTAAGTTGAATTCTGGCGCATTCTTTGAATATTGTATTTTGACAGCTGGTTTGTTTAGTAGGAAGCTGTCATTATTTTCTCTTTTTCATGGTATGTATCTATAAAACAGTTTTATGTTGGTGTGTCTATCGGTGTCGCCATCTTGTCTTTCCGTCGTCCGTCGTTAAAATTCAGAATCGCTCCAACTTTCACAGAGAGATCATGTTTTTAATATTCTTGACTTTTGTTCTCAAGTTTGCCTCAATCCTAAGTATGTTTAAGGATTGTTTTACTTCTTATCAATCAACTAGGTTGTGAATTGGTGAGTGTTAGTTGACTTTATTTACATTTTTATAAATATTTTTGTTAAATAAGCAATAAAATTGTATATTTAATTGTAGCTGATGATGACCGTTGTATACGGTCGAAACGTTCAATAAATGTCTCTTTAATACATCTTACGACGTATGAACATTTATGCATGGATTCCTAAGGCCCAATCATCCATAATAAAGGGTCCGCCATCTAACGTTTTTTTTTTCAACTAGTGCTTATTTCGTGAATGGTAACACTTAGCTCATGTTTGATTTGACAGATAATTAGTTTTATCCTTCCGCTGAACGAATATGGTTGTGTATACGCTTGAACAACGCTGGGAAATATTGCGACATTACTTTGAAAATCATGGTAATGTTGCAGAATGTGTGCGAAAATTGCGTACGGATTTTGGAAGAAGAGATGCACCGTCAGCTCCGTATGTTCGTTATCTTGTGAAAAAAGTGAAAGAAACTGGCATCCTCATCGATAAACCAAAGCGTGAAAAGCCAAAAACAGTGCGTACACCCGAGAATATTGCTGCTGTGGCAGAAAGTGTGCGTGAAGCGCCATCAACATCAATTCACCGTCGTTCTCAACAATTGAACATTTCGGAGACATCATTGAGACGAGTTTTGCATAAAGACCTTGGTATGACGGCATACAAAGTCCAATTGGTTCAGGAGTTGAAGCCAACTGACCATCCAATGCGTTTTCGCTTCGCTGAGTGGGCCTGCGATCGACTTACAGAAGATGCCGATTTTGCCAAAAAAATCATCTTTTCAGATGAAGCTCATTTTCATCTTGGCGGGTATGTAAACAAGCAAAATTGTCGCAAAACGAGTCACTGTTTGGTGTGGATTTTGGTCCAGAGGCATAATTGGGCCATTTTTCTTCGAAAATGAGCAAGGAGTGGCCGTTACAGTCAATGGCGATCGTTATCGGGCCATGTTGAACGAATTTTTGTTCACAAAAATTGAAGAGGAGGATATTGGCAACATTTGGTTTCAACAGGACGGCGCTACGTGCCACACAGCCGAAGCTACACTCGATGTTTTGCGCCCTGTTTTTGAAGATCGCATTATCAGCCGCAGAGCTGATGTCGTTTGGCCACCTCGGAGCTGCGATTTGACACCGTTGGACTATTTTTTGTGGGGTGCCATCAAAGATAAGTGTTACGCCGACAAGCCAGAGACAATTGACGCTTTAAAGGACAATATTCGTGAAGCCATTGGTGAAATACAGCTGCACACAATCGATAATGTGCTTAAAAATTGGACCGATCGTGTACGCTACTGCATGGCCAGCCGAGGCAGCCATTTGAATGAAATTATTTTCCATTATTAACCGGAAGGATTGTACTTTCAAATAAAAAAATAAATTTGAGAAAATATTCAGTAGTTTTTTTTATAGCATTTAAAAAAAAAAGTTATTTGGCGGACCCTTTAGTTGAAATGTACTGCTATGTGAAGAAAAAAATTTAAATTGATATCAGCAATACTTTTTGTTTTATGATTTTTTTTAAATAAGTGCCCGCGCCCGGCCTGTACTATGCCAAATCGTGACTATGTCCGAAGAGCTATACAACTAATTTCTGTCGGGTGCAGACTATTCTGTTGGATATACATCCGGTGGCAGTAAAAAACCGAGACAATCGGGCAGCCAAGGTGTTAGGCCAGATCTGCCCACCACGTATGTACTAAGAAGGCCCAACGAAGAAGCCAGGATTGGTCAGATGTTACAACTCTTAGTGACAAAGTAATCAAATATGTATCAAACGCTATCAAACTGATTAAAAGGTTTGATAAGATTAAAGCCTGGCGCAAACACGTTAATAGATTTGTTTTATTAATTGTAAAATATATTAAAATTAACCATGCTTCTAAAAATAAGGAAGCAAACATCAGCAAGATGGAAGTGAACCCAGCACTTCTAAAAATAGAGAACAGCTTAAATACATCTGAAGGTCCACATCGAATATTTACCAAAACCTGCTTATGGTTCATATATTGATTTACTGAGATATGACTCTTAATAGTGCAATAATAAACGTGAAGAATGACAAATTCTGTTTTCTGTGGGCTGTAGTGTCAGCTTTGCATCCACGCACTTATGGCGGACCTTTGATTGGTTTGAGACGTCAAGAAACTTGGAGATTTTGGATTGCTTTTGAATTTGAGTATGTAATTAGTAATTCATACAGGGTCCGGCAGAGGAACCGGGTGTTTTTGAAATGGGTAGGACTCGAAAATGGTGGGGATCTGAGGTCTCTACCCGCGCGCAATACCTTCATAAAGGGATGCAGTTTTAGTTACAATGGAGGTATTGAATGGTCAAATGGCGGTCTTTGCCGCATTTGATCATTTGGCAGAACAGTGGCAATCTGGTCATCAGGTTGTATCATCCTGTGCAACATTACCATGTGATTTCATCAGAATGTTGAGATGACGAGCCGCCGATACAGCCCGTGCAGCGTTATCATGTGGTTTCGGCCGAATGTTGGGATGACGACGACGAACCGAAGCGTGAAACCCTGCCTCCACTACACCCCGTGCAGCATTATCACGTGATTTCGGCCGAATGCTGGGATGACAAGGAGAAGAATGAAACCTTACCTCCTATATATCCTGTGCAAAAATATCACGTGACTTCCGCCGAATGCTGGGATGCAAGCGAAGACCCTACATACATCCCTCTGCAGGCAATACAAGATCGACTTATTTTAATTCACCCACCGCATAAGGCCAGTAGATCTGTTAAAAAAGCTTTTCGCAGTCAAGAGCGGAAAAGATGGACTCTTTTATTTATGTATGTACAGGGTCCGGCAGAGGAACCGGGTGTTTTTGAAATGGGTAGTACTCGAAAATGGTGATCCTCACCCGCGCGCAATACCTTCATAAAGGGATGCAGTTTTAGTTACAATGGAGCGCTGGAGTTTAGAACATCGTACGTTCGCAGTTAAACAATTGTTTAGAAACAACGATTCAGTGATACAGGTTCAACGGCTTTTCCGTCAGCACTTCAACATCGACCGCCATGGAAGTGTTCCCAAGCGAGATACGATATTAAGGTGGGTCCATGCATTCCGTACAACTGGTCCTGGCCTCCCTCGAAGTGTACGCACCCCAGAAAACATAGAGAGAGTGAGAGAGGCAGTCACTACGAGTCCACAGCGTTCTGCTCGGCGCCAAGCTGCAGCGCTTCAAATCTCGGATCGGTCTGTTCGTCGCATTTTACACCAAGAATTGAAGTTTCACCCATACAAGTTAATGGTGGTTCAACAACATCAACCACGAGTTGCGTGTTGCAGAAAAACAAATCAATTAAAATGAAGCCGTTTCGTTCCACCCGAGTATGTGTAGTAGAAAAATACTCCAGCATATACTCGGAGAAATATGATGACTTTGTCGTTCAAATTATGCGTCCCTCATGCGCCGATGCCTCATTCGATGATTTTGCCCCACCAGACTGTAGAGTAGTGAAAACTGTAGTTTATAGACATTTTGTAGAATTAGACACTTGTGATATGACTATAAAGTCTTGTGAACAGTGTGGATGTAACGTGACTCTAAATTTTTTCAACTGTAGAGAGTGTGTTAGATATTAAGATAGTATATTATATATATATATATATATATATATATATATATATATATATATACCTTATCCTCTGCCGCACCCTGTATAATTAACGAATATCCTCAACGAAATTTTCTAATATCGCGAAAGTGTTTTATACAATTACCTTATTAATTAAGGTTAATTATTATTATTTCGTATGAGTTGAAAGATGCCAGTGACGAGGTAGAAGTTTTTTAATCTATATAATGTAGAAATGATTTAATGCTTGTTCTATCTGACGTCCTTTTCAAAAAATCACCGAAGGGCGCTACGACCGAATAAAGGGGTAGGGCAGATGCCGTTAGGTTGGGGGAATAATACCGTTCTCAGTAGTGTAACACGTTTGCTTAGCGGCGCCCTTTTGTTAAAATTATTGCAGCCGGACGTCAATATTAGTTTTGGATCTTGCGTTCAGAACTTTTATGTTTGTAAAGTATCCTATTTTTTTTTGTAAATTTCTAAATTGCTTTTCGAAGTTAAAGTCTTTGTTAGATTTTGGGATGGGTTTAGTTCTTGACATTTTGTGAAAATTATTGGGTGTTGTAAAAGTATTTTTAAAAGTATATTACAAAAGAAAAGTGCTAGAAAAGACGGATGTATCTCAGCAGGGGAAAAGCAATTTCAGTAATTTGGTTGAGTAACTTTTGGCACATAGGCCAGATGTGAAACGCCGTTAGGAATTCACTTCTGCCCTCAAACACCCGAAATGTTCTCAGTTAATTGACCAATTATATTGTGTTAATTTTTAAGTTGGCCAATAAGGGCATGAAGGTTGGACTTCCTTGTTGGAAGTGGGGTGGAAATCTAGTAAAGATGGTTTTGAGATGATCTCATCTCGAGGAGTCTTGATCTGACTGTTGATTGTGACGTTGTTCTCTTTTCCATTCGACTGTTTTTAATTGTCTTAGTGACTTATAAATTTTTGTTGTTCTTGTGATTAAAGTAACTGTTGAAGTCTGCGTTCTCCCAAGTTGTTTAGAGTGTTAGTTTAAATTTAATTTTTTCTTTGATTCTTCAAATTAACTGTAAATATTGTAGTGTGTTAGTTTAATAATGAAATGCTTCATTCGAGGCCGACCAGTGATGAAAAGTAGCCTGATAGATTACTTGATTCTTAGTTGTTGGTGTTGAATACCTAGCGCTGATAGCAATTCAGTAAGCTTAAAGCTTATTCTGAGGTCGCCCTTTTAAAAATTTAATTACTTTTATGGTACCGTCTTTTAAACTGTAATCGTCACGATCATTAGTCATTAGTTCTTGTATTATTATTTACCATTTATTATTGTGTAAATAAATACATTCATCTACCAGTTCTCAGTTTTAATTGTTTAAGTTCTCCCAAGTATTTTCAGTTATTGCGGAAGAGTAAGTATTCTGTGTGAATATTGTTTATTTGTAAATTAATCACTTTCATACTCTTTGTATTGAGTCCTGCTATCCGAGGACTTTTAAAACACAGATTGTGGTGGCAGTGATACCCTTGATCCAAATTAAGTTTTACATTGATTAATTTAGTGTTTCACTTGCGGGTCAAGTATTAAAACAAACCGTTTTAAACGAGTAACAGGAAAGAGTTACATTCAAAATTGTCCCTCGCATTCTGTTATGGTAGTCACCATGTTGCGCTCAGGTGAGGAACGGGGCTTTGTTGTGGAGACGTTCTTTAAAAACGGGGAAAGCGTTGTGGCGACGCAAAAATCTTTTCGGATCCAGGTCGGGTTAAATTGTAATGACAGTGTTCCTGATGCTAAAACCATTCGGAAATGGATCAGTACTCGTAGTGTAAGGGCGACAGGATCTGCAGTTCCTAAAATACTAGTTGTGTGACCTAAAACTGTGCGAACATCCGAAAACATCGCGGCACTAATAGCATCAATTGAACATTCTCCAACCAGATCTGTGCGGAAACATGCCGCTGCGGTTCGAATATTGTCCAGAAATGTAAGGCGAATCTTCACTCAGACCACCACTTGCACCCCTACAAGATGATGTATGCACAGGAATTGAGCCCACAAGACTTCGTGAAACGTAGAGATGCTTGCAATGCTGTACCCCCCGGCACTGTTGTATGGACAAGCGACGAAGCGCATTTTCAACTTTGTGGCACAGTAAATAAACAAAACTGGGCATCTAAGAACCCTCGTGTAGTGCATAAAAGACCTCTTCACAGCCCCAATGTAACAATTTGATGCGCTGTATCCCCCTATAGGCATTATTGGGCCTTATTTTTTTGAATCCGAAGAATTAACTGTTACCGTGAATTCGGCTCGCTATTGTGACGTTGGAGAACTTTTTGTGCCCCAAAATAGAAGAGTATGGCGAGGAACACGACACAGAAGCCTTCTGGTTTCAACAAGATGGAGCCACGGCCCATACTGCCCGTCGTTCACGCTAAATTCTGCGGTCGCCTGATCTCTACCGGGAGGATATGACTTTTTTCTGTGGGGATACGTCAAAGCTGAAGTATACGAAGTTAAACCTCGGAACCTTGAAGCAAGATTTACTGGGAAGAGTGACCGAAAACTTCTTTGAAAGGCTCAATATGTGTATTGCTCGCCAAGGCCGCCACTTGAACGATATCATTTTTAAAACATCGTGAAACCGTTTTCTTACAATTAACCCTTCAAATCAGGAACTGCATTCTGCCCCACCTGTATATTCAGGAAAGTGAAGTTGTACATGAAAAATCTTATTTACTACATTCAATAGGATTTGGAGGCTCAATAGAAAATTATAAACAGAAATGTTTATTGACTGAAGTGAAAGATCCATTGACTAGGTGGTTTTAAATAAACCAAACACGTTGGATATATACAGAAGAAAAATTGGTTCAGATTGTCATAGACTCCTTGTACAATTATTGTTAACACAGATCCCGACAGGAAGCTAGAATTTCATTGAATTGCAATTTTTATAGACCATAACATGTACATAGATTATATTTTGACAGTTTGGGAAGACCACTAATCGTTAAGCCACATGAAACGAAACAAAAAAAATTAAATTTATAGCTCTTGAAGATTATACATCCTCGATCTGCAGTCATTATTGTTTAGTGTATTTGTTATTTAGAATAAATAGTTATAGCCATAATGCCGGAAACAATTGAGTTCCGAATTCTTTACAAAATTAACCTGGTATGTATTTTTGCAAATATACAATGAGTGATTAAGATTATAATCAACATGAAATTTACGAAGGAAGAGTGGATTTCACAAGAGTAAACCAATTTTAATAAATAATAACTTGTGTATTTGAAATGAATTTTTCTAAACTAAATCAGAGAGGTTGGAAAAGGAAAAAGTAAATAAACTGATTGATATCAAGCTTATTAAGACAACATTTGGAAGAAAAATAATTGCGGAGTGTGAAGAATTTATGGTATAACTTCCTACTAGTTTTGATGATGAAACAAATGAAGAAATTTTCTAAAAAAATTTATTGGAGAGTGGAGTATAAACCACCTCAGTTCGAAGTAAAAAAGCAATTAACTACTTCAAAGAAAGTGAAAAGGAATCCAATATCTCTTTTGAAAGAGAATAATGATACTATAAAGAATCAATGAAATATTGTCACAGCCGCGAGAATAGACATATTTTAATAAACTAACTCTCAACAAACGTGTGCTCCTAATATTGTGGGAAGTAAAGATTTTCCGGTGAGACAAGGAAACAGAACATCAAAGCCGATAAGGCAAAGCAGAGGAAACTAAAATCAAAACATTATATCTTTTCATTCCAAAACATATTCGCACTCTTTTTAAACGTACTCTCCTAATACAATAGTATTTAATATTTATTAAATAAAGGAACTTATCTCCCCAGGATGCTGGAGTTAACGGTAACTTGGTTTATCTCAAAATTTAGTTCATTCATGCACATTAAGAATAAGAATATACTCTTACTCTTACCACATATATTTACTTAATACCATAAGCCACAACTAAGTGGTCTTAGCTCCACCCACCTGTGATAAAGGGGCCTTATCATAACTTAAGAAAGAACAAACCATTTAATTATTAATTTGTATACTTCCCTAATAACCGCATCCGCCGTTTTATTACTGTTCACTCGCACCCATACGAGCGGAAGTGACGAGTGATTAAAAGGAAGGCTAATCTTAAGTATTCCGACACACTTTCCAAATTTATTAGAATCCGCATTGAACATTATGACATTTCACAAAACCTCACGTTCCTGTCTACATAGAAGATTATCGAACCTATCTCATATTCTGCTTATCAGGATGACTCTTCATTCCACAACTGCGTAAGGGTCATAGATCAACTTCGGACTAATAAAGTAAACCGAATTAATTGATAGAATAGAAATTCCACAAAAGACAATGACGCATAATGAGAAGTCTTTCAGGAAGCTTAACCGACTTGCATCATGACACCACATTATGATAATAATCCCTTATATATACCAGGCCTCGAGCCCAAAGAAGGCAGTCAGTATACTATACAGTATATAGTATAGTATAGAGTAGAGTATAGTGTGTATAGCGTAAGAAGTCAGATTTTATATTTGTGTGTGTACAACATGATAGCCGTATCAATAGCTGTGGCTGACACTGTAAGTAAATCTTTTATTGTAATCACTAATAACTGAACATATGAAAGTCAATAAACGTATAACAGTGAAAATATGTCTTCGTACTTATTTCTCACCCCTCGTAGGAATCCATTTGTCCCGGCATAAAATTAAGTCCGACCGTTTAAGATGTTCAAACTGATAGAGAACCATGAGATATAATCAATTAAACTTGTCAAAATTATTCATTAACCCCCCGGTCGTGACAATATAATTGTTATATTACTGGGCATTTGAGAACCCTCGTGTACTGCATCAAAGACCTCTTCACAGCCCCAAAGTAAATTTGGTGCACTGTGTCCTCTATAGGCATTATTAGGCCTTATTTTTTTGAATCCGAAGGATTAACTGTTACCGTGAATTTGGCTCGCCATTGTGACATGTTGGAGAACTTTTTGCGCCCCAAAATGGAAGAGTATGACGAGGAACACGACACAGAAACTTTCTGGTTTCAAAAAGATGGAGCCACGGCCCATACTTGCCCGTCGTTCATGCGAAATTCTGCAAGAGCTTTCCCGTTCGCCTGATCTCTTACCGAGAGGATGTTCAATGGTTCCCTCGCTCCCCCGATTTGAGCCCGTGTGACTTTTTTCTGTGGGGATATGTCACAGCTGAGGTATACAAAGTTCGACCTCGAACCCTTGAAGCTCATCTACGACGAAATAAAATTTATAGATCAAGTCTAAAACCATCCAAAAATATATTAAACAAATCCTTAATGTGAATGAAAATCCTCGTATAACAACTGGTTATGAGTTTCAACCTTTAGATATTATGAACTGATGATCAACCCAAGTGTGTTCGGAACATTTCGAAAGTAAAGTTTTTACAGAACTTGTCAATTTTATTCCCAAAATTAAATTCTGGTTACGATATGTAGACGATGTGCTGTGTTTATGGACCGGCTCTAGTAGCGAGCTTCATTCTCTCCATGAAGCTTTAAATAGCTTACACGAAAACATTAAATTTTCACTGGAAAGAGAAGAAAATAACTGCATAAACTTTTTAGACATAACAATAATGAAAAACAACCAAAACTTTACATATAAAATTTTCAGAAAACCACCGCAAACAGCTGACTCCATTAATAACCTATCTAATCACTGTCAGCAACATAAATGATTAAAGATTTAGGAATTATTTTCGATTCCTCTTTATCATTTGTTCCACATATTAAAGAAACTATAAGCTCAGCTAATAAGACATTAGGATTTGTAATTCGAAATACAAAAATTTTTAATAACACTCATACTCTTAGAACCTTATTCTTCACTCTAGTCCGGTCTAAGGTAGAGTACGGTATTATTATATGGTATCCACTGTATGCTTGTCACCGACTGTTTATTGAGAGCTGCACACGTAAATTTGCGAAATACTTATGGTTTCGGCAGCATAGGGTTTATCCTGAAAGAGAACTGCAAAATAACGTTTTAATTAGTTCCTTTGATTTATCGTCTGTAAGTGATAGGCACATAGAAATAATATTAAATTTCCTTTTTAAAATCATACATAACAAAGTTGATTGTCCATACCTTTTGTCACAACTCTTGTTTCGCGTACCCAGACTGAGTTCTCGCAACAATGTTCTATTTTATATACCACCAGTTAAAACTAACTACGGTTATGTGCAATATTTACAACAATATATGTAATGAAAACGATATTTGTGATTATAACATTATTAAATTGCATTTCACCTAATGTTTACGTATGTATTTATTTTTATTTTATATTATGTATGTATATCTGTTTTATTATTACGCTGTAATTGGGTTTTGTACCTGTTGTGTGAATAAACTATTATTATTATATTATTATTATAAATTAGCGGTTTTCCAATCACAGATTCACAGAATGTTAACCCTAGGCCTAGACAAACCTGAAATAAACAATGAAACCCAAACATTAAAACAAATTGCAATATTTAATAACTTCAACCCAAACATTATAGATACACTCATTAAACGTAAAAAACATAAACTGAGGCTTAAAGAAGCGTTCGCAAATGATCTACATATCGAAACAGATAGAATCAGATTTAGTATACATTTCTTAGATAATACGAGTATAAGCCGCAAGATAAAAAGTTTATTTACAGAATACAACATAGACATAGTTTTCAGATCTTTAACAAACATTAAAAAAGAAATATGCATAAAATTAGATAATCGTCCACTTATAGAATCTTCAGGAGTTTATAAACTTAAATGTCAAACTTGTGGCGCCATCTATGTCGGTAAAATTGGCAGAAACTTCTACACTCGTTTCAAAGAACACGCGCGAGTTTTGAACGCGAAATCAGGTCACTCAACGTTCGCTGAACACATCATCGATAATAACCATCAATTTGATTTATACAGCGACTTTGAAATACTCCATATCCACAAGAATGGTAAAACCCTGGATTTCCTCGAAAATCTGGAAATAAAAAAGTCCATAGCCGCCAATAATAATTTGTGCCTGAACGACCAGATAAATCTTACACATAGTCCATTACTAGAGATCCTCCTATGACAAACATCCCTATTGTTTACTAGCCCTTACAAGTAAACAAGTTTTTTCCTACACCCACTTGTCGGTTTTTTTTTCATTCGTTTGGGCGTTGTCCCCTGGTTCAGTTGCCAGTTTACTTATTATTTAAAATAAATTTTTTATCAATTCTTTGATATTTCGTGATGAGATCTCGATCTACCATTTTTTCGTTGTCTCTGGCTTTTTTCCTGTAGTTTGTTAGTGTGAGTATTGTTCTGTATTTCTTTTTAATTTTTTTATAATTTATGTGATTTGTATTGTATTTTTACCTTTATGTTTTTGTATCCTTCGCTCTGTAGTCTTCCGATTTTCCTTGAAGATGATTTTGTAAGAAATCGAAACCGGTCGAAATAAATTCTCAAAAAGACAACCTTGCCATCTCCTTTACCATACTTTAGATATTAACTTATTATTTGAAACACATTACGTACTGCCTTTTTCAATTAAAATACCAAAAATGCCTGTCTGGTTAGACATAGATTGTCATGGATGTCTTGATGAACGAATGAGATCATACATAATTATGATGCAAGCAGATTATGAAAGAAGGTTGTTACAAACCAAAGGAACAACAACTAGGAAAAGTCGCAGAAAAAGATGGCCAGAAAATAGTCTTCTTCCCTTTGTAAGCTGGTTACCCTCTAAATTATTTAGTACCGCAACAAATGATGATTTGAATAGATTAAGGACGTCATCGCTGGAATTTCGCAAGATATACTGGGAAGAGTGGCCGAAAACTTCTTCGAAAGGCTCAATATATGCATTGCTCGTCAAGGACGCCACTTGAACGATATCATTTTCAAAACATCGTGAAACCGTTTTCTTACAGTTAACCCTTCAAAGACTGCATTCTGCCACACCCTGTATTTTTGTTTTACTACTACATTTGAGCAGTTTTTTGTTAAAGTTATTTTGATTAACTTCATAGTTTTACTTGAAATAACTATGCCAACTTGTACTCAAGTGTTTATGCTATTTGTACTGTTAAAAGGTTAAAGATTATCGCTAAAATATTAATTACATCACAAATAACCTTCATTTGTCACATAGCAACATAAAAAATTTAATTATATGTATGTGTTGCAGAAAGACATATATTCATCATTATGAAGCCGTTTCGTTCCACTCGAGTATGTATAGCAGAAAAATACTGCAGCATTTACTCAGAGGAATATGACGACTTCTTTGTTGAAATTATGTGTCCCTCATGCGCCTTTAGATAAGCGATTTTTTGTCCCACCAGACTACAAAATAGTGAAAACTATACTTTATAGGCATTTTGTAGAAGTAGAGACTTGCGATATGCCTATATAGTCACGTGAACAGTGTGGACGTGATGTGACACTAGAATTTGACTGTGAAAAGTGTGTTAGATAAGATAGTATTACTGTTAAAAGGTTAAAGATTATCGCTAAAATATTAAGTACATCACAAATAACCTTTATTTATCACATAGCAACATAAAAATTTATTTATGTGTTTGCAAAAACAAAATTTAATTGTTTGCAGAAAAACATACATCGCCATGAAACCATTCCCATCAACAAGAGTTTGAATTAAAGAGAAGAATTGTAGCATATATGCAAAAGATGTAGATGACTTTGTGGTTGAAGTATTGTGTGAGTCATGTGCCTACGAAATGAGTGGACTATTTTGCTCACCAAACTACAAACTAACACGGTGCACCCTTTATAGACGTTGGGTAGAAGTAGACTTGTGACATGCCTATAAATGTGTGTACGAACTGTGAACGTGACGTTACTTTAGAGTTTGATTGTGCGGAGTTTTAATATCTTAGAAGGCATAGTGAAGCTCCACAAAAGCAAAACATTTGGTGTTTCTTCCCCCTCCTTTATTCAAATAATAAAAAAATAATTCAATTAAGTTTGTAGAAGCAACTTTATTATTATAATCAATATTTTAGTGTAGATGCTCTATATAAAAAATATACAAATAAATTAGAAATAAACGCTTTAGTCATATTAAGATGAAATTAACAAAGATTATTATAATAAATATGAAGAATTGCCTTCTTTGGTTTTGCGTGAGTTATTTGCAAAAATTGATGCAAATGTTCGTTAGCAAAATTGAAAAATTGTATATACTAAATTTGAGGGTATGAACAAATTATTAATAAACGTTTATATGTTGCACTGAACAGTGTGAACATCGAAGTATAATGTTTGTAGAATAGACGCTGCTTTATTGTTTCTATGACACATTTGTATATTTTTCTTGGAATTAGGGTCTGTTGAGACTTCAATGCCTGCTTAGAGCATTTGAAGCAAAAATGTAGCATAATGAGTTGTGTAAGAGATAAGAATAAAGCAAGACGTATTCAGTCTTCGACCCAATGTGGGCAATATAATGTTTTTTGAAATTAAAATCCGTCGGTTTTTACAATGTTCTAATCGATATGCAAAACCTAATGACAGGTATTAAAAATACTTCATTAAACTACACATTAGACACAGAGACTAAGAATATATCCTTCCAGCTCACAAATAAGTTATGAGACGAAAAGGTTGATGAAGAGGTTCAAGGAAAAACTACTACCGACGTGGTAAGGTTATTAGAGAAAAGTCCTGACACCATATACTCGTATATGTATGTGTTGCAGAAAAACAAATCAATTAAAATGAAGCCGTTTCGTTCCACCCGAGTATGTGTAGTAGAAAAATACTCCAGCATATACTCGGAGAAATATGATGACTTTGTCGTTCAAATTATGTGTCCCTCATGCGCCGATGCCTCATTCGATGATTTTGCCCCACCAGACTATAGAGTAGTGAAAACTGTAGTTTATAGACATTTTGTAGAATTAGACACTTGTGATATGACTATAAAGTGTTGTGAACAGTGTGGATGTAACGTGACTCTAAATTTTTTCAACTGTAGAGAGTGTGTTAGATATTAAGATAGTACATTATATATATATATATATATATATATATATATATATATATATATATATATATATATATATATATATTTATGTAATTTTAAGTTATAAATAAAACATTAATAAAATTAAAAATTACAAAAATTTACTGTTAAAATATAACTGCCCCACCCTGTATTTTTCTTTTACTACTACATTTGAGCAGTTTTTTGTTAAAGTTACTTTGATTAACTTCATAGTTTTACTTCAAATAACTATGCCAACTTGTACTCAAGTGTTTATGCTATTTGTACTGTTAAAAGGTTAAAGATTATCGCTAAAATATTAAGTACATCACAAATAACCTTTATTTATCACATAGCAACATAAAAATTTATTTATGTGTTTGCAAAAACAAAATTTAATTGTTTGCAGAAAAACATACATCGCCATGAAACCATTCCCATCAACAAGAGTTTGAATTAAAGAGAAGAATTGTAGCATATATGCAAAAGATGTAGATGACTTTGTGGTTGAAGTATTGTGTGAGTCATGTGCCTACGAAATGAGTGGACTATTTTGCTCACCAAACTACAAACTAACACGGTGCACCCTTTATAGACGTTGGGTAGAAGTAGACTTGTGACATGCCTATAAATGTGTGTACGAACTGTGAACGTGACGTTACTTTAGAGTTTGATTGTGCGGAGTTTTAATATCTTAGAAGGCATAGTGAAGCTCCACAAAAGCAAAACATTTGGTGTTTCTTCCCCCTCCTTTATTCAAATAATAAAAAAATAATTCAATTAAGTTTGTAGAAGCAACTTTATTATTATAATCAATATTTTAGTGTAGATGCTCTATATAAAAAATATACAAATAAATTAGAAATAAACGCTTTAGTCATATTAAGATGAAATTAACAAAGATTATTATAATAAATATGAAGAATTGCCTTCTTTGGTTTTGCGTGAGTTATTTGCAAAAATTGATGCAAATGTTCGTTAGCAAAATTGAAAAATTGTATATACTAAATTTGAGGGTATGAACAAATTATTAATAAACGTTTATATGTTGAACTGAACAGTGTGAACATCGAAGTATAATGTTTGTAGAATAGACGCTACTTTATTGTTTCTATGACACATTTGTATATTTTTCTTGGAATTAGGGTCTGTTGAGACTTCAATGCCTGCTTAGAGCATTTGAAGCAAAAATGTAGCATAATGAGTTGTGTAAGAGATAAGAATAAAGCAAGACGTATTCAGTCTTCGACCCAATGTGGGCAATATAATGTTTTTTGAAATTAAAATCCGTCGGTTTTTACAATGTTCTAATCGATATGCAAAATCTAATGACAGGTATTAAAAATACTCCATTATACTACACATTAGACACAGAGACTGAGAATATTTCCTTCCAGCTCACATATAAGTTATGAGACGAAAAGGTTGATGAAGAGGTTCAAGGAAAAACTACTACCGACGTGGTAAGGTTATTAGAGAAAAGTCCTGACACCATATACGAGTACCATTATCACGGTCTCAAACCATTAATGTCCTTGCTAATACTACGACATCTCTCAGCAATCAAGTATCTGACTTGGATGGAAGAGTGAAATCTCTTTTGACTGCTTTAGGGAGTTGTGTAAGAGACAAGAATAAAGCAAGACGTATTCAGTCTTCGACCCAATGTGGACAAAATAATGTTCCTTGAAATTGGAATCCTGGAATCCGTGGTGGTTTTCACAATGTTCTAATCGATATGCAAAAGCTAATAACAGATACATGGATGAATCATATGTTATGTATTTTGACGTTAATAAATTGTACGGGGCTGCAATGAGTCAATACCTACCGTACGGAGAATTTTAATGAGTAAAAGATAATTATTTTTATTCAATCGATTTAATGCATATTAGCGATTTATTTTAAATTGGATACTGCTTCGAAGTGGATTTGGAGTATCCAGTGGGATTACATACCTCCAACTTCAAAACATTTAAAATTAATAGCAAATCTGTACTTCAAGTCAACGAATTTGAGAAAGTCAAACCTTTGTGTTCTATTGAAAAACTGACTGAAGGAGAGGAGTACAAGATATTGAAGCTAAATAAAACCTTAATTTGCATGACCAATAACCGAGAATACATGTTGTTGATCTGCCGGCAGTATGGTGAACGAATTCTTTTGGAATTTAAAACCTGCAATGTGTTCCTGGGGGCCAACATGCCCCAAAAGAAGTTGGACGATGTAAGCCAAGAAGGTAAAACTGGAAAACTACATTTCCAATATAAAGGCAAATAATGTCTACAGCAGTTGCACAACTACAACTTACTATTAAACCGCCGTTTATTAATACATTATTTACATATTTTTCTTTTACCACTACATTTGAGCAGATTTTTGTTAAAGTTATTTTGATTAACTTCATAGTTTTACGTCAAATAACTATGTTAACTTATAACTTTGTGGTTGAAGTATTGTTTGAGTCTATTTTGCTCACCAAACTACAAACTAATACGGTGCACCTTTTATAGACATTGGGTAGAAGTAGAGAATTGTGACACGCCTATAAATGTATGCAAGAATTGTGAATGTGACGTTACTTTAGAGTTTGATTGTGCGCAGTTTTAATATCTTAGAAGGCATAGTGAAGCTCCACAAAAGGAAAAACATTTGGTGATTCTTCCCCCTCCTTTATTCAAATAATAAAAAAATAATTCAATTAAGTTTGCAGAAACAACTTTATTATTATAATAAATATTTTAGTATAGATGCTCTATATAAGATAGTTAAAAAAATATACGAATAAATTAGAAATAAATGCTTTAGTCATATTAAGATGAAATTAACAAAGATTATTATAATAAATATGAAGAATTGCCTTCTTTGGTTTTGCGTGAGTTTAGATAACACGCATTAGCAAAAATTGATGCAAATGTTCGTTTGCAAAATTGAAAAATTGTATATACTTAATTTAAAGGTATGAACAAATTATTAAAAAAACGTTTATATGTTGGAATGTGAATGTGGAAGTATAGTGTTTGTAGAATAGATGCTACTTTATTGTTGCTATGACACATTTGTATAATCTCAAAAAAATTGAACCGCACATCACCTTATCCACATTACTTTGAAGAAGCACTTATGGCGGAATTTTGGTTGGTTTAAGACGTTAAGAAACTTGGAGCGTTTGGATGCAGTTTTCGAGCTTTGGATTTCAACACTGCAGAGAATCATATGTAAAATATACATTGAGCACAGTAGATTTCACACTGTTACACAAGAGTTAAAATATAAAATAGATAATAAGTATAACAGTGTACATCATATCTCGACTAAGCATAAGACAAGAAAGTGTAGTGCAAAACGGTCTTAATAAAATAATAGACAGTCAGCAGTAGGAAATCGAGAGCCTAATAACTTCGGTGGAGTGCTTAACGGACTCTCTAGGCAGACTCGTTGCCTGTGTAAATGAAATTGCTGCAATCACGCAGGACCAGATAACTACAGTTAAGCATACTGCTCGGGTGATCGAAGATGTAGCATCTTCACAGTCACCAACGCCACTGTTGTATTTGTGCAACAAGAAATGGCAGAGACTGCAGCAGCATTTGCCCACCGGTGGCCATTTCATCAGTATTCCCCGTCACCATCATTTGATGGATGATGGAAATGAGTGGTACGTAGACTACAACGTGGTGGATGATGACTACGGTAACTATCCACAAATACTGGATCTTCATGCCGTGAAGGACGACAGTGTTATTTGCCCACCGATGGCCATTTCGTCAATATTCCCCGTCACCATCATTTGATGGATGATGGAAATGAGTGGTACGTAGACTACAACGTGGTGGATGATGACTACGGTAACTATCCACAAATTCTGGATCTTCATGCCGTGAAGGACGACAGTGTTATTTGCCACCGATGGCCATTTCGTCAATATTCCCCGTCACCATCATTTGATGGATGATGGAAATGAGTGGTACGTAGACTACAACGTGGTGGATGATGACTACGGTAACTATCCACAAATACTGGATCTTCATGCCGTGAAGGACGACAGTGTTATTTGCCACCGATGGCCATTTCGTCAATATTCCCCGTCACCATCATTTGATGGATGATGGAAATGAGTGGTTCATAGACTACAACGTGGTGGATGATGACTACGGTAACTACCCAAAAATTCTAGATCTTCATGCTGTGAAGGACGACAGTGTTGTATTTGTGCAACAAGAAGCGGCAGAGACTGCAGCAGCACTTGCCCACTGATGGCCATTTCGTCAATATTCCCCGTCACCATCATTTGATGGATGATGGAAATGAGTGGTACGTAGACTACAACGTGGTGGATGATGGCTACGGTAACTATCCAATAATTCTCGATCTCCATGCCGTGAAGGACGACAGGAAAGGGGGAAAGACGTCGCGTAACAAACGTGCTGATAGAAAATTGGAGAAGAACAAAACTCCAGGTTTCGCTGCTCTGAACGCTGCTCTTACTCACTTAGGATTGACTGAGCCCTCTACTCTGACATCCCTGCGCTCCGCTAGTTCCTTAAGGCCTGGGGGAGTCCACGTATCTCTCTTACCGTATAATAAATTCGTTAACTTTATGCTGAATTGACTCATGACCGCGGCTAACCGGCCATTTATTTTTATTTAAATTATATTTATTTTACATTAAATTTACATATACATAAAGAAGAAATATATAATTGACTGTTCATACACTTCATACTAAAAATGAGTTCAAGTGGAAGTGCAAATAATTTATGTGTAAGTAAAAATAACCTACTTATTGTTTCTTTATTTTAACTATTTACATTAATTTAGGTTAATTTAATATTCTATAAATGTATTAAATGTTACAAAGAAATTATATTACGTAAAGAAGAAATAGATTGGAAAGAAAAAATTAATTGTACAGAATGTACAAAACCTCGCCCTAGTGCACAGCGTACAGCTATTATAACAAAAGTATATAAATATAAGGGGGCTACACTAAGCAAAAAAATAATAATTGATGTTATACACCTAATTATTCAAACTTAAGGTGTTGGTTAAAATATATTTTAATACTACGTAATATATGTTTTAAGGCCGAAAATTCAAATATGTTACACCCAGTTCTGCAATATAATGTTAAATCAACTCAAAACACAAAGCAATGCACTAATGTACAATAAATGGCTAGTGAAGAAAATCGTAATATATCATTATTGTGTGAAGAAATACATACCGTTGTAACACCTGAACTTAATGATGGAACTATGTACCCTCCAACATTATAAGACAAGCTGCCTATATATTACAACATATAAATAAATCAACGCTTTTGTCTTTACCAAAAATATTGCGTAAACAAATTATTTCTGAAGCTGAAAAAAGTGATAATAAATATCTATCATCAACTAATTTATAACATATGTTTTAAGGCTGATATGCTGCATCCAATTCATCAATATCATGTTGAATCAACTGCAAATTAGGATGATTGTCAGCTGACTTCATTGTGTCAGCCGTGGAATATACATTTAGTAACGTACATTTCACACTATTACACAACAGTTAAAATATAAAATAGATAATAAGTCAAACAGTGTACATCATATCTCGACTAAGCATGAGACAACAAAGTGTAGTGCAAAACGGTCTTAATAAAATAATAGACCGCCAGTAGTAAGAAATCGAGAGCCTAAGAACTTCGGTGGTGTGCTTAACGGACTCTCTAGGCAGACTCGTTGCCTATGTAAACGAAATAACCGCAACCACGCAGGACCAGATAACTACAGTTAATCACAATGCTCAGGTGATGGAGGATGTAGCATCTTCACAGTCACCACCGCCACTATTCAAAATACACAATTCACCATCACCATAATTTATGATGGATGATGGAAGTGAGTGGTATATAGACCACAACGTGGTGGATAATGACTACAGTAACTATCCAGAAATTCTCGATCTTCATGCAGTGGAGGACGACAGTGTTGTACAAGTATAAAGTGAAATCCAAGCATCCAGTATAGCATTGCCATGTGGATTCCACAAGAAAACTGGGATGAATGTGACAAGAAGGCTCAAGCCTCCCGCACATACTTTAAATATTTGTTTTAAGACAGGATTAGATATATGTGTATTTAATTATATAATGTATTATTATTTTTATGGTCCTGCAGACCGAAACCATACAAAATTAAATTTATTTTTTATTTGGGTTAAATATATCGTTGAGAAAATTGGCCATAGCACAATTTCAGAGAAATGCTTGGATTGCGTAAGGCAATTACAACGTCATGAATCCACATATTACTGTTTTGAAGCCAGCTGGTAAGCCTAAATATTGCTGAATACAACAGTAATGTTATGGTAATGAAGATTCATAATGCTGAGAAAACTAACTTCCAAGTAGCTGTGCTTTCCTAGCTACTTACGTAAACTAGTAATATTTTCAAGTATAGCTCCGATGGCAGAAAAATTTACCAAAAATAGAATCAATGATAATTTCCCCGACTATATGCCATCAGAGAATATGGGTAATAGAAGAATTATTTTACAACCAAATGGATATCGCATGTCGAACAGTGCAAAGAAAAATGTCCACATGGTTGAAAGAAGATGGTAGAATTTATTCGCAGTGACAAGCCCGCCGCAAAACGACAAACTGGTACTACAAAATACCATATGTTTAATATAGTTTACGGTGCTTCCCAATCGAAAACTAAAATACAAAATAAACCTGTGGTCAAAGATGATGAAATCGCAAAAAAGGATGACTTGAATTATTTTGATTCTAGAAGTTTTAATGATATTATTGTGATAAACGCAAACAGGATGTCATTAAACTGTGGGCTACAGCGTGGAAGCATATTACCTGGCTGGTGAATATTGAAAATGGGTTGCAATATTGTGACATACCTGATATTTGTCTTGGACTGTACCGTGGAAACTGGAGACAAAGAATTTCAATGTTAAATTTGCAATGAACCGTACATAAATTAAAATATAATTTAATAAAGAAAGGTTTCAGTACGTAAAAATCACCCAGTACTTTTGTTGGTGTTTGCATGAAAGCCAGGTGTTCACTTTCTTGGCTTTCCCGTTTATACTATGGATTAAGACGCATTTTAGAAATGTAAAGTAGGTATGTAAGTTTAGAAGATTAAGCGAACTGTATATTTTACAATTATATCTGGACGTCCCCAGCGCTAAGTAGGTAAATAGTAATTATATTTTAATAAATTAATGTGATTGTTTTTGTAGGGTAATAAAAAGGCGTGTGTTTTTGAATTTGAGGGCATTAATTATCCTGACTTTCTCATGAAGAACAGCTGCGAAAATATTTCATTACAAGTAACTATTAAATATATCATCACGGCATATTACCCATTGCTGGGTGTGCCAGTCTTTGTACACAGAATTCGGTAATGATGACGACATATTTGTACCTTGCGGGCGTTTACCAGGCGTCACCTCACGGGTACTCATTGCTGATGTGGAGAGTGCACCACAGGGGTCAATTTTGTGCCATTTCAATTTGAAATATTTGGCGCCGGTCAGGATCGAACCCGGTTCCTCAGATTTGCGACCAGACACTCAGGCACGCGGCCACGAGACCCCATAAGGTATAACCTCTGATGCCTTTAAGACATTGAAGGGAAATGTTTAATCATTCCTAGATTCTTGGCCTGGTGTCTTTCGAATATTGGAACATTCGAACACTCCAGATAAACAATTGTCCCATGACTTCCAAACACGCTAGACATGGTCACGGCTGCATAAGCCGCAAGCGCCAATGTGTTGATAGTTTCACGATACACTGAAACGTATCATCAAGAAATCAGAAGATAAGAGGGCATTAGCAATGTCCCTTATACAGTACATACCCAATATCGCTATTAGAGGACACAGATTCACTGATGGTACCGCCAATTACTGGCGTGACCCTGTGCCAACTGTTCTCGAGTGGTCGGCGTTCACAGAGATTAATTCTGCCTGTTCACAGCAGAGTCTATGCGTGACTGACTTTTCGTTAGTCGCGTCTGGTTCTCCAGCCGCTATCATGAAATTCCCAAAGGATTATGCATCCAATAGCAGCGTAGTGTACTACTGCTTGGAGGCCGCAACGTCTCAAGTAGAACGAGCCGCACTCTTTCTGAGACTTGGGTTGGATGTGGTTTTAAATGATGGTCAAGTTCGTGACCGGTTTATAGGTAATCCGGCGACTGCAATTCTAAGCGGTTATGATATTCCATCAACCTATATTAAAGCTCAGTTAACCTTGCTGAATAAGTAGGAGGTACGAGTGGACAATTAAGTAAATATTAATTATAATTTAATAAATAAACTCATCGTGAAAATTGAAGAGTATAATAAGCGTTACTAAATAAATGTAAATGAAGATACAAGTTCCTATTATTCATCCAACTAACTAAATTTGTGTGCGAACACCCTAAACACTAAGAGCATCAATTGAACATTCTCCAACGCGATCTGCGCGGAAACATGCCGCTGCGCTTCAAATATCGTCCAGAACTGTAAGGCGAATCACACTCAGACCTTCACCTGCACCCCTACAAGATGATGTGTGCACAGGAATTGAGCCCACAAGACTTCATGAAACGTAGAGATGCTTGCAATGCAATCCTAACTGCTGTACCCGCCAGCACTGTTCTGTGGACAAGCGACGAAGCGCATTTTCATCATTGTGGCACAGTAAATAAACAAAACTTTCGTTACTGGGCATCTAAGAACCCTCGTGTAGTGCATCAAAGACCTCTTCACAGCCCCAATGTAACAATTTGATGCGCTGTGTCCTCTATAGGCATTATTGCGCCTTATTTTTTTTGAATCCGAAGAATTAACTGTTACCGTGAATTCGGCTCGCTATTGTGACGTTAGAGAACTTTTTGCGCCCCAAAATAGAAGAGTATGGCGAGGAACACGACACAAAAGCCTTCCGGTTTCAACAAGATGGAGCCACGGCCCATACTGCCCGTCGTTCACGCTAAATTCTGCGGTCGCCTGATCTCTACCGGGAGAATATGACTTTTTTCTGTGAGGATACGTCAAAGCTGAGGTATACAAAGTTCAACCTCGGAACCTTGAAGCAAGATTTACTGGGAAGAGTGACCGAAAACTTTTTTGAAAGGCTCAATATGTGCATTGCTCGCCAAGGCCACCACTTGAACGATATTATTTTCAAAACATCGTGAAACCGTTTTCTTACAATTAACCCTTCAAATCAAGAACTGTATTCTGCCCCACCTGTACGAGTATATTCAGGAAAGTGAAGTTGTACATGAAAAATCTTATTCACTACATTCAATAGGGTTTGGAGGCTCAATAGAAAATTATAAACAGAAATGTTTATTGACTGAAGTGAAAGATCCATTGACGGGCAGGTGCAAGGAGGTGCAAGGAAGTTGCATTTACGGTTGAAGGAAACCGCGTTACGCCCAAGGGGACTGTTAGGTACGAGGGTCGTTCAATAAGTCCTTAGAAAATCTAAGAGTTGGCACTCGTAGTATAGATAACGTTTTGTTTTTACTAAACATCATAACTCACCCGACAGCTGTCAAAGTTTTAGTTATATCCATCACGTGGTTTCACTTTTATTGTCGATTGAAGCAACAAACTTTTGCTTATTTAAAAAAATGGAAAAAAGTGAATTTCGAGCGGTGATTAAACACTTGTATTTAAAAGGCTTAACACCGAAAGAGATCAAAGCTGAGTTGGATGAAGTTCATGGTACATCTGCTCCTGTATTTGCAACTATTTACAATTGGGTAAATGAGTTTAAACGTGGCCGTACGTCCACAAAAGATGAACAGCGTTCGGGACGTCCTGTGGAAGTCACTACTCCTGAAATGATGGATAAAATCCACGATATGATTTTGAGTGATCGACGAATCAAAGTGCGCGACATAGTTGAAGCTAAATTGGGTGTGAAAAAAATCTCGGCGAGATGGGTGCCGCGTTTGTTATCGGTGGAGAATAAACGCAATCGTGTGGTCGACTCTGAGGCTGTTTTAGCGCTTTTTCGTCGCAATCCTGATGAGTTTTTGCGTCGATACGTAACAGTAGACGAAACATGGATACACCACTACACGCCAGAAACCAAGGCACAGTCTAAACAGTGGGTTTTTGAAAGCGAACGAGCTCCGAAAAAGGCGAAGACGATCAAATCGGCAGGCAAGATTATGGCCACGGTTTTTTGGGATGCACGCGGAATCATCTTCATCGATTACTTGGAAAAAGGAAAAACAATAACTGGAGAATATTATGCGTCATTATTACATAGATTAAGCGAAGAAATGAAGAAAAAACGTCCTCATTTGAAAAAGAAAAAAATCCTCTTCCATCAAGACAATGCACAGGTACACACCTGCGCTGTTTCGATGGCCAAAATTATGGAACTAAAATTTGAATTACTACAACATCCACCGTATTCACCAGATTTGGCTCCTAGCGATTTTTTTTTATTTCCAAACTTAAAAAAATGGCTCGGTGGACAACGGTTTACATCGAATGAGGAGGTCATCGTTCAAACAGATGCTTATTTTGAAGATCTTCCGAAATCCTACTTTTTGGACGGCTTAAAAAAGTTAGAGAAACGTTTAGAAAAGTATATAGAGCTAAAAGGAGATTATGTTGAAAAATAAAAAAAAATTACCCAAAATAATTTGTTTTTCTATCTTTTTCTAAGGACTTATTGAACGACCCTCGTACCTAGGGGTCAATATTTCCAGGGACCTAAACTTTTCCCTGCACGTGGAAACTGTGGCAAAAAAAGCGGACGCAATAGCAGGCGCAATTAGCAGAATAATGCCAAATATAGGGGGGCCTCGCTCGAGCAAGCATAAACTTTATGCACATGTAGTCGCGTCAGTCATATTGTACGCGGTACCGGTATGGATCGAGGCGCTGGACAGAGACCGAAACAGGAGAATGGTGAACAGCACAACAAGGAAGGTGGCAATATGAATCTGCAGCGCATACCGCACGGTATCAAGTGCGGCAATACATGTGGTAGCGAGCACGGCCCCTATTGAAATCCAGAGCAAAGTCAAAGCCACCATGAAGGGGAGAACTGCTAATGAAAAGAGGATCAAGCTTATCAACTTGTGGCAGGAGCAATGGGAGGCAGAGACCAAAGGAGCGTGGACTCGGAGGCTAATACCGACATCAAAACATGGTATCAGAGGGACCATGGTGAGGTAAATTACTACCTGACTCAGTTATTGACGGGTCATGGGTGCTTTCGGAAATACCTCCATAGGTTTAAAAAGATAGAAGACCCCATTTGCAACTTATGCCGAATGGAGGAAGATGATGTTTGCCATACGAGTACAATGTTCAGATGCTCAGCCTGGGAGACTGAGAGGAATATAATGGTGGCAATCATAGGGGAGATAACCCCAGACACTATAGTTACAAGCATGCTGGAGTCACTTGAGAACTGGGAAACTGTGAATTTCTTTGCGCATGAAGTAATCACAAGAAAAGAGAGACTTGAACGTGAAGACTAAGAATATGTCAGCATAATCGACATCTTGAAGTAATGTCCCAGGACGGTCCCGAGATGTCGGTAAGACAAGGGGAGAGGTTTTTAGCCGGTAAAAATCCGGCAGTACCTGGAAACACGGGTTGCCAGGTCTCTAAGAAGATTTTCCCCTGCCCCCGTAAAACAAGGGTGGTTTTAAATAAACGAAACACGTTGGATTTATACATAAGAAAAATTGGTTCAGATTGTCATAGACTCCTTGTACAATTATTGTGAACACAGATCCCGACAGGAAGCCAGAATTTCATTGAATTGCAATTTTTATAGACCATAACATGTACATAGATTATATTTTGACAGTTTGGGAAGACCACTGATCGTTAAGCCACATGAAACGAAACAAATAAATTAAATTTATAGCTCTTGAAGATTATACATCCTCGATCTGCAGTCATTATTGTTTAGTATATTTGTTATTTAGAATAAATAGTTATAGCCATAATGCCGGAAACAATTGAGTTCCGAATTCTTTACAAAAATAACCTGGCAGGTACTTATATGTATTTTTGCAAAAATACAATGGGTGATTAAGATTATAATCAACATGAAATTTACGAAAGAAGAGTGGATTTCATATCAGTAAACCAATTTTAATATATAATAACTTGTGTATTTGGAATGGATTTTTCTAAACTAAATCAGAGAGGTCAATTTGACAGACATAAACCACGCAAAAAAATATCTGATTTGGAAAAGGAAAAAGTATATAAACTGATTGATATCAAGGTTATTAAGACAACGTTTGGAAGAAAAATAATTGCAGAGTGTGAAGAATTTATGGTATATCTTCCTACTAGTTTTGATGATAAAACAATTACTATTTGCCGTTTTTGATATTAGCACATATTTTGTGCATATAATGAGATTATAATTTATTCTTTGTTTAATTATTGTAAAATACGGTCGGTGCAAAAAAAATGGAAACCATGACCTGTATGTATATTAAAAATGTGTTAATAATTTAAATAATTATAATTTGGTTTGTTGTAGTGTTAAAAATAAAATTTATAATGTATCCATGTCCGTTTTGTCTTAAAAGATTTAAATACAAAAGAAACATGCAACGACATTTAAAATTAAGTTATTTGAGGCAAAAAAGTAAGTATTAAATGAAATTGTTATTTATGAATTATGTGTAATTTGTGTGTTTTTAGGTAAATATTTAATAAAATAAAATTAAATATAATGTATAATGTATTATTATATTATAATTTACATTTGTTACATAATAATTACAATTATGTAACAGTACTAAAATCATGCCGTAGCTTTGTTCATAATTATTTCTTAAATGCAATTAGTAAATGACGTAAGGGAAACTTTGTTTTCTGAATGTTAGTACTTATAAGTCGCTAATGCCCACTTTCACTTACGGAGGTCGATCCCGCCGGCTACTCGTATTTGACTTTTCCCTTTCAAAATTATTTTTAGTCGGCCGAATGATTTTCCACTAAGGGAAAGTGCTTTAGCCAAGGGTAATTAAGGTTGAAAGAAAGAGATGGGGATATATTCACGACTGGACACAAACTGTAAAATAGTATGATTACTGGTAATTTGGTAGTAGTGCTGAGATTTCAGAGTGACCTGTAAGATGTTTGGCCGTAAGTAATCCGTTTTCTTTCTTTACTTGTAATTTCGTTGTATTATATTTATATGTTGGTAAAACTTTCGTTTGTGTGACTGGGGGACTTAAACTCCAATATTTATATTATTTCTTCGATTATCTTTGTTCTTTATTTTAAATATATTTTTGTTACGTATTTTATTTAAACGCATTTTGTTTAAACGTCATTTAAATCATTCCTTCCATTTTCTTAGTGATTAACATCCGAATTAAATAGTTGCTGCCTTCGATTATCTTTGTTCTTTATTTTAAATATATTTTTGTTACGTATTTTATTTAAACGCATTTTGTTTAAACGTCATTTAAATCATTCCTTCCATTTTCTTAGTGATTGACATCCGAATTAAATAGTTGCTGCCTTAAAGGTTTGGAATTAAATAAAAATAAATCCGTAACACTATCGTGTTACAATTATAATAAAATAAATGAGTATTACATTATTTTTTTAATAGTTACAGTTAGAACATTATATAGGAGAATACCAATGATATAATTGATTTAAACATTTATAACAATAGTTATCTTCTTCATTACACAATTTATAATTTCATAATATATGTAGTTATCAAATAATTGGCTGCGGTAAATATTGAGCCAATGTTCGAAAACTTTGCGAAATTTGTAGGGACAACATTGGCATCTATGCCAAAAGAAAAAGCACAGCAAAAACTTGTGAAAATCACTTGAAGTCTGTAGTCGAAGCGGTAAACAATCCGTCCGGCTTCAGGGGGTAGTGCGGGGGACTGCACGTACTCTACCCTAGTTACTATGGGGTACAGAAGATCCAGGGACAATCATTGAAGAAGGGCAACATATTTTGGCAGAAGTTCAATCATCAAAAGATCGTCGCAGATGTGTTATTTGCTATGAGCAAATAAGCAATAACGAAGATAGAAAGAGTGCTCAGAAAAAAACACCAAAATCTAGGTTTCACTGCACAAAATGAAAAAAAAATTATTGTTTGTCATGCTTCTTTGTTGTTCACAAGTGTGAAAAAGTTAAATAAATTAAAAAATTGTATTTCCAATTAAATAATAAATAGGTATAAATAATACAAATGTATCAACAAAAACTAATAAACCCTTTTCATGTTGTACCCAAAAAGTTAGTACATTTTTTTAGGCGTATTAAAAATATAAGCTTAGGCTCCAAATATTTTTGAAACGGCCAGGCCATGCTTTTCAACGTCCCATAAGTGACAATGCAATGTGAGAACGGAGAACCACAAGTACGTTCACAGGCTCTGAAATGAAAGTATTGAAGCCCATACATCAAGTCTCAGGGCCCGAACGTAAGTTTATACTGAGAGACACACCTCAGTTCACATGGCAGTTAACGTGGTTAAGTTAGTGGTATACGGCCACGAAGCGGGGAAGCAGTAAAACAAACCCCGTCCATCGTTAGTTTCGAATGTACGTGAGAAACTAAGCTGCAACTTTACGACCCAATAATGGATGCACACAAGGAAGAAACCGCAAAAAAAACTGGCGTAGACACAACTAGACGAAACTTGAAGAATAAATTACTTTTTGTTTATTACACTGCATCACTTGATACCGGACGTGAAGTCAAAATTAAATTGACTGCACTTCGACAGGAGACAGAAAGAAAACTGGGTTTAATGCGGCCAGAATTAAGACGATTAGGATATATACACAAGCTAGTAATATTGATTAAGTATCTGTTTTTTATACTTTATATTAGATGTTTAATATTTGCGATAGTAAGAGCACAGATGTTGAAGACATATTTGTCGCCATCTAGTGGCAATTTTACTGCCACTATAATGATAGACAAGATAAAGATAAAACCGTTAAATGTGGTCATTTCCGCAGCGGTTGCTCCGAGAATGATTTTGATTTAAAATTTATGACAACCTGCAGTGAAGGCCAGGCGTTAATGAAATGGTTAAAAGAGGGGAATATCAATACCTGAGCTGAACGACGACAGAGTGGCAGATATTAAGTCGTTATGAAATATCAGGATACAGAATGCATTTACACCAGCGAATTTTACGCTTACCTTTTCATTGACAAAGTTTTTACCTTTACAAGAGTAACTTCAAAATTTCCCGTTTCCTTGTGCTATTCTGTACCACATCTCACAAGTCTAGTACATTAATTTCTCCTACATTCAAGATTTATAATAATTTCTCATGTATTTGGACATACTCGTAGATACACTTATTCTCTTGGAATACCTCACCAAGTGCTTAGGGAAAATTCCTTATATTTCATACTTTCAAAAAAGGGGGTGAAGGCATCGTACATTTTTGTAACGTTTCTATAAATAAATTCAATAAATTATATTTACGCGACATCACGCTTAAAATCCCTCCGACACATTTAAAGTGTATTATTTGAATATACATTTAGTGAAAACAAGTACATAAAACACTGTCAGAATGAATATCCAGACATTTGCCGTTCCCAGATAACAGACTATGAAAAGGCACTCGGAAACAAATCATATTAGAAAAAAAGATAAAAATTACAAGAAAATTTCACGTTCATTTTCTGTGAATTATCCCATTTGATCTGGTGGCAAAACCAAAAACCTAAGCAAGAAGAAGTTCAAATGAGAGCGCCTGATGTAGCTAAGTTCAAGGAATTGACTGGAGGTTTGTTCGACGCGCTTGCCGGCAGTTGCATGATAAATTGCATTAGTGCCGATTTAGCGATGGAGCAAGGAATAGCGAAATTGTCGAACATTAAGGTTATAATCACAAGTAAATATTTTGGTTATAGAATTTTCAGAAACCAAAATGTATGGTACTGGTGCAACACAAGAAAATGTTCATAAACTGGATGTGAATATATCACTTTTAAAAGTTTGTCTGTTGAAAGGGCATTAATATCATCGATTTTAAAAGTAAATGTAATATTTAGTAAAAATTTCATTTTACCTAGTTCGGTGTAACTGGAGTAAGAACATTAAAATACAAGGAATAAAATAATTGATAATACCAACAACATTGTAGAAAGGCATACGGAAAATGTAATGAGTAGAATTATGAAAGATCAAGATGAATTGCAAGAACGAGATTGTGGTTGGTACAAAATTTGTATCTTATCTCATTAGAGGAAATACTTAGCATGATTGTTCAACTAAAACCACTTCATTTTAACGTCATGCAAAGTATTGATACTCTGCTGTACATTAAAAATGAGAAAATATGTCTCTTGGGTTTTTTGGTAAGCCATTTTATATAAATCGATAGAACATCAACAGGAAGGTGATTTGTTTACGGCCCCAGCGCGCAGTTGTAATGTGAATTGCATTAGCGCCGACTTGGCGATGGATATGCGTATAGCCAAGACGTTTGTTGAGAAATACCCTAAAGATAGGGAGGAAATTAAAAGTAGAGGTCCGGTGAGTGTCGGAGATAGTGCTTTTGTAGAAGATGAGTTCTCGGATTTAATCCGTGGTTAGATGATTACTAATTAAAGTATTAATAATTAAAATGTGAATAGTGCAGCTTGTGGGATAGATAAGCAGAATTGGAACGACGCTAGCGAATTAGTGAAAAACTTGTTATGTCGAACGCGGTGGATGTGATTGTATATTTGTTACTGTATAGACTCTAAGCGAATAAAATTTTTGTAAATAACTTGTTCATCGGTCTTGAAAGTTGGCAACACTGCGCAGAAGGGAGTGGAATGGACTACCAACTACTAATTACTGAAAGCAATTGCAGCAAACTCAAAATATTCAGGATGGGTTAAAGCATTTCATGAAGATGTTTGTCCTAATTATTATTTTGGTCTGAACCATAAATATCTAGGAACAAAAATCTGAAAGACTAAAGAAAATACTGTGTTTGCAGCCCGAGATATTCTCTTAAATACAATATTGACATGTGGAAGAATGCCCTGATGTAAAGAAAATGAGTATTTTCCCACGGTTATTACTTATTTTTTGTGATGTTCGGGACTTGTTAAGCCATGAAAATGCTAATGAATGACGCTGAATCCAGCGCCATTCTCCCACCACAGAAACATCTGAAACCCCCTACCTGTTGAGAGAAGAACTCCGCAGTACGAAACATGTGCTCCAGAAAAAAGACTCCATAGTTACTGTAAACTTGTGTTTCCAGCATTCAAAATAGTAAAAAAAAACACCTATATTTTCATATTTTTCAATGAAGCTATTTTATAACTAAACTTCACATTATTGTAAGTTTTTATACTTACTCCGGCACATTTAAAGTGTATTATTTGAATATACAAGTACATAAAACAGTGTCAGAATTAATATCCAGACATTTGCCGTTCCCAGATAACAGACTATGAAAAGGCACTCGGAAACAAATCATATTAGAAAAAAAGATAAAAATTACAAGAAAATTTCACGTTCATATTCTGTGAATTATCCCATTTGATCTGGTGGCAAAACCAAAAAGCTAAGAAAGAAGAAGTTCAAATGAGAGCGCCTGATATAGCTACGTTCAAGAAATTGACTGGAGATTTGTTCGACGCGCCTGCCGGCAGTTGCATAATAAATTGCATTAGTGCTGATTTAGCGATGGAGCAAGGAATAGCGAAAGATTTCGTATTAAGATATCCAAATGATGAAGAGACTATGAGAAGTAGAGGAGCTATTAACATAGGAGATAGTATTTTTGTTGAAGATGATGAGAATGAGTTGATACGTGGTTATCTCGTAACAAAAGAAGTAAAGTTGGGTTAGCCTAATATGATGAATATTAGACGTTGCTTATTCAACGTTTTGAAATATCTTAATGGCAAACCATCCAATATTCAGTTTTTGGTGAGACCAATTTAATTTTCTGTGTAGATATAATTAAGATGAGCAAGATTTACATTATTGTTTTATTATTACCATTCGAAGTCGTGATAATAATAATAATAATAATAATAATAATAATAATAATAATGATAATAATAATTATAATAGGAATAATAACTACTGTTACAGTTACTTTTCGACTCGGAGATAACGTGAGCAAATTGTTCTTTTATGATCATTTACGTTTCTGACTCAATCGAAAAGAAAAGACGCCGGAGTATACAAGCACTGTTGGCAAAGGCATTGGACAGTCTGATAAATAAGCGTCGCGTATTGAATAGTTGGTGATATAAACAGATAGTCGGCAAATGGTAAACATAAATAAATACAATTATATAAATAAATGAGTTATACTCGCATATTGTTTAAATAAATAATCTTAGTGTTTTATAATATTCATATGTAGTGTTCAATATTTGTTTAATCGTAGTGTTAGCTAAATTTATTCTTTTAATTATATTTTAATATTTATTTATCGTTATAATAAACTTTTATTTTAAATAATAATTGTCTAATATTTACACTTCACCCAAATAAATAAAAACGTTACTCTATATATATATATATATATATATATATATATATATATATATATATATATATATATATATATATATATATATATATATATATATATATATATATATATATATATATATTCGTATATATATACTGTCCTGATTATTATTACGTGTTACACCATAAGTACTTAGGTATCCTTCTTCACCCTGAAACTCACGGAAAGATCTTTGCCTCGAGACATCATGTCATATGCGAGAACCCCGGAGAATAGAACTACTGATTTAGCTAACGCTGTGTCGATCATCGACGTATTTTGCGATATTGGAGGTTGGAAGTCTCCCGTTAATGTGAGTGGTCATTTATATGCAATTCTAAGGACAGGATTAGAATCCTTATCACCATTATATTCCAATATTCGACCGGATTCTATCAGAGAGCTCTTCTTATCCCATTTCCCGGCAGGAATTCAGGGGGCAGTAGATCAATCAATGATCCCGACTCTATGGAATCGATATTTAAAGCCAGATGGAACTCCTCTGACTCACCCCGAAGTAGAAACTGTTATACTTCTGCAATCTTTATATGAAAAGGAGTACTTAAAATTTGACCTTGAAGCTCTCAGGAGACCTGGAAAATCATTATATATATATATATATATATATATATATATATATATATATATATATATATATATATATATATATATATATATATATATATATTATAGCAGTTATAATTAGGTAGCAATAAACGATAATAATATTAAGTTAGATAATAGATATTAAGGATACAAGTTTGATATAGCGTTCATAATGAAACGCGTGTGATGTTAAATCACGAGGCGGTGAGCCGAGTGTTTTAATCAGGCAAGTTTCATTATTAGGCTATATCAAACGTGTATTCTTCAATATTTTATCTACGACAGTTTAAATTGATCTTAAAATACATTTTTCATTTAAATTTTGACATAATGAGAAACATTGAAATGTTCATTCGTAGCCTACGTTATTAATACGTATTTACGGTAGGCCACGGTTCATTTTATTCATTGTTATGGTTACAATTTTTGTTTGTTTGAAGAAAAAAAAACAATTTATAGTTGTCAAATTCTTTCATATACGGGTACATTTTATCTAAGTTTCCAAGATAAAATGAGCGATTTCGAATCAGATTCTGTTCCATCGGACATTGAAGCCGGTGCCGAAAATGTTGTGGCTTCTCTTATTCCTGAAAAATCAAGAGAAGCGTACGAGCAAGCCTTTGTAAAACTGGAGGAATGGTGCAACAGTAAAGGAATAAAGAACTACCATAATGAGAAGGTCCTCTTAGTGTATTTTGAATACCTTTCAAAACAACGCAAACCAAATAAATAATTCATAATGACACTCAGTGCCATTATGAAACTCATAATGACACTCAGTGCCATTATGAAACTCATAATGACATTCAAGTTAGTGTACCAATTACGTACTAGCGCACTGTCGTATATAAAATAATAAACGAATTTCCAGGGGTACCTCACGAATTTGAGGGGGCTTTTCAATATACAAAAGCTAATGTATTACAATCGTACATTAGAGGAAATATTTGGCATGGTTGTTCAGGATCACCTGTAATTTGCACGTCATGCAAAGTATTGGATAATCCGACAACTTAAAACGGGAACTCGTTTCCGACGGTAAGGGTAAAGGGGTTCAAGTGAATTCCTCCGATCATCAATATAAAAATTAAAAAAGGCAAATAAAGGTATTCTAAGGATATTTGTCGAACATTAAGGTTATAATCACAAGTAAATTTTTTGGTTATAGAATTTTCAGAAACCAAAATGTATGGTACTGGTGCAACACAAGAAAATGTTCACAAACTGCAGGCGAATATATCACTTTTAAAAGTTTATCTGTTAAAAGGGCATTAATATCATCGATTTTAACAGTAAATGTAATATTTAGTAAAAATTTCATTTTACCTAGTTCGGTGTAACTGGAGTAAGAACATTAAAATACAAGGAATAAAATAATTGATAATACCAACAACGTCGTAGAATGGCATACGGAAAATGTAATGAGTAGAATTATGAAAGATTAAGATGAATTTCAAGAACGAGATTGTGGTTGGTACAAAATTTGTATCTTATTACAGAGGAAATACTCAGCATGTTTGTTCAACTAAAACCATTTCATTTTAACGTCATGCTGTACATTAAAAATGAGAAAATCTGTCTAAGTTGGGTTTTTTAGTTTTAGCCATTTTACATAAATCGACGAGTTTCTTACGAATTTAGATGCTCAATCATTCAGAAAAAAAAATAGAAAAGGGTTTTTCATGAACATTGACAAAGTAAAATGGTATAATAGAATAACACTTAGTTTTAAAAATAAATTTTTAAAACTACGCGTTTTTCTCTCTAGAAACTGCGTAGCAGTGTATTGTAATGAACAAGTAGTTTTACTGTCGCGCGCGCGAAGGCAGACCTACTTATATACCATTTTTTGGTCACGTGACAAAATACTGCTTTCTGATTGGCCGAGCGCGCGTGACGTCATACCCCCTCCACTTTCCCGGTGAAATAACGAGCTGTGATTGGCTGTTGGGCGAAGTGGTGGGGGTAAATTTGAAAAAAACGATCAGTTGCTGTTTAGACGCAGACCGAGGAGGTCGATGTGTATTTTAAATACAAAAAAAGGAACTAACAAATGGTATATAAGTAGGTTTGTCGTTATGTGTGCGTCAGTAAACAATATATGAAACATGAAGCCGCATATTTTCTATTTCATATTGGACAGTGGAATACATGGACATATTGTTAAAGAACACTATGAACAAGTAATGAGTAATATAATTGTTTTAAATAAACCAGTTGTAATCAAAACAATTCTTGGGCAAATTTTCAAAGCAACAAAAAAAGGCCAACTGCATTTAATAATAAACGGCAGCATAATAAGTTTTGTCTCTGAAATATTTCGCCGCTGTCGAGTGATAGAAAAGTTTTGATGAGTGTAGTCGTCCGAGAACGACACTTAGTCTCACCAGCCGTCCGCTCTGAGAATAAACGTAAAGTCAATTTTCAAGTTAAAGAGTTTTATTTCATTTTTGTTCCCTCTGTCAAGTTTGGGTCGCTTCACGGCCCGTAGTCACTGTCACAATAATATAGATGGTCATAGGGTCAGGTTTTTCCTATTTTCTTTATTATTTTCTATACATGGTGTTGTATGTAATATTTATTATTTTCGAAACACGTCTATGACATCGTGACAGGTGATGAATCGTGGATTTACGCGTATGAGCCCGAAAGTAAACAGCAGTCGACTGTATGGGTGTTTCAAGATGAGCCAAATCCCACAAAAGTTGTTCGCGCACGAAGCACTTCCAAGCAAATGGTCGCCTGTTTTTTCGGAAAAACTGGACATGTCGCAACCGTACCACTAGAACAACGCAGAACAGTCAATTCTGAGTGGTACACAACCATTTGTTTGTCAGTTGTTTTCCAAGAAATCAGGAAAACCAACCGCCGAAGACGGATCACTCTTCACCACAACAATGCGAGCTCTCACACATCGGCTCAAACAACTGCATTTTTGAGCACTCAAAACATCGATTTGATGAGTCATCCGCCGTATAGTCTTGACTTGGCACCGAATGACTTCTTTTTATTCCCATACGTAAAAAATAAAATGAGAGGTCAACGTTTTTCGACACCTGAAGAAGCGGTTGATGCGTTCAGAATGCATGTTTTGGAGATACCTCAATCAGAGTGGCAAAAGTGCTTCGACAATTGGTTCAAACGCGTGCAAAAGTGTATAGATCTTAATGGGGAATATTTTGAAAAACAATAAAGCTATTTTCGATTATTAATATTTGTTTTTGTTCTCTAATCCCGAAATATAAAAGGGTACCCTTAATGAACATAATAATATTTAAAATGTTTTATTTCATACATCGCTGATTGATTTAAATTGTAGTAATTGTAATATAACGGATTTTATGTTTTTGGAGAAATTACCCCTTTTAGAGTTTTTAAATATAAGTATGAATGGAGATAGTAATATTGAAGGTGTAAAACTGCCACGCTTATTAATATCATTAAATTTTTCATGGTGTGTCGTTTCAAATAGTAAATTTTTAGATGGATTACTCCATTTAAAGGTATTACTTTGTGCTCCAAAGAAATGGAAAATTCGTATGATACAATATACAAACATTTAGCCTATAAGCTTGTGCATGTGTAACAAACACAATTGTAGTGTAAGGAATAAACATTAATTCAATTGTATTTGTATTTTTTAATACACTATTTATTTCTTTGATAATATTATGGTGCTGTGTTTAATATGCTATTAGTTATTATTTTATACTTTATTTTGTATACAACTTAGCTTGCCAATTCGCAGTTTATTTTAGTTCTAACTTGGATTGCCAATCGGCAATCCAAAATAAAAAATGTTGTCCTTGATTACTATTGGTCAATACATTTTATTGTTGTTCGTTGCAATTATGGCCTAGGCTTATTATATATGTATGTCTGCGTAAGCGCGGAGAACTAAGAAAAGGCATCATTTTGCAACAGTAAGTTGTCAGTGAACGACCACACCAAGAAGCGCGTGCTACTGCTTCAACCCTATATTATTTGCGGGCCTACGTGTGCGTGTTTGTGTAGTTTGTAGTGCTAAATAAAAGTATGAAAAGACGTCCAAACAGTATATTCATTATTTGTAATGTCATACAATAACTTATTTTCGGCCATTTCGCCACAACAAAAATCATCGGTGTTTTGCACACAGGTAATAAAACATTTTCATTTTACATATATTTAAAATACAAAAAAATATATATTATAATAATTTTACATTTTTTTTTTGTTTTTAATAGACACATATCTAATATAAAATTTGTTTACAGACACAACAACATACCACCGATATTCAAATAATATAGGTTATACTTATTTAGCTACCCCAGTTACACAGGTGCAAGGAGACTATTTCCAAGGTAAGCTTATTATTTTACCTTTTACAATAGGTTAGGGGATACCCGCTTGGCTTATTTTTAACAAAAGAAACTCAGTATGCTAACTTTTGTGGTTTTTTTTCAATACTCAAGCAAACTGGGTTAGAGTAAAGCGGCAAATCAAGAGTACGCAACGAAAAAAAACCTTGCATAGTGAGTAAGTTATATTGTCTGTTGTGGTATTGTGGGCATATAACACTTATTATGTGGACTCTCTATTACGCCCATATCCTGATACCATTTACGTGTGCCTCGGTTTCCACGTGCACGTAATGGGTATGGGTAACCGAATCAAAGGGGGAACCCGCGGGGTGTATATTGCCAAATAGTTATTGGGAAATATTATAACTGGCTACTTGGTTAATATATGCCTCTCGCCGAACTTATATCAATTAAGTTTTACTCTAAAATATTTCCTACTCAGTCTGCTAACTTTTGTTGTTTTTTTTTCAATACTCAAGCAAACTGGGTTAGAGTAAAGCGGCAAATCAAGAGTACGCAACGAAAAAAAAAACCTTACATAGTGAGTAGGTTATATTAGTAGATAGGGCGGCCCATTAGTGGGTTTTCCCACAGCGCTAATTGCTTTTTAATTGCTTTTTAATGACATGGTATTTGTGACGTACGCGGGGTTAATTAGTGGATTGTGACGTATGTGTGCTAATTAGTTGGGTTTGTTTTGATACTTTGGAATTTGTGACGTACGCGGGGTTAATTAGTGACCTGTGTGTTTTATTTATATCAACCCTAATTTGTTTTTACTTTCTAATATTTATTGTTATTTCCCGTTTTGTAACGTATGTGGAGATAGTTGATTTGTACATTTTCGTATAAATACGGTACTATAAGAGCTGTAATTACAAGTGTTTTGTCATTTACTTCTGAAGAGGTCCTCCACGTATTCATTTTCTGCAACACCATCGGGGTAAGTGTAATAACAATTATTAGTTAAAATAAAAACTATTTAAAATTTACCTTTTGATAACTATTTGAAATTATTAAAAATATTTTTTTGTCTGTTTGTGTTATAATGATATGAATGAATTTAAAAAATCAGATTTTTGATTATTTATAGATTGAGTTTGTTCTTAGATATGGATAAACACTCAGTTAGAGCCGAAAAGGAATATACTCCCTATATAGTAGAATCGACGGAGAATTGGGACTTAGTAGATGACCCCCCATATGAGCCCCTGAAAGCATGCAATAAACAGCTGGTATTAGTTCACCCCCAGCCAGGGATTACCCGAGCGCAGAAAAGAGCGTTTCGGGTTAGCGAGCGGAAACGCTGGGCTGAGCTAAGGGGTAACACCGGGCAATACACGGGTAAGAAAAAATATTTATGAATATATTTATTGATTTTATTCATTTATAAAATTTGTTCTTACAAATATTTAAATCAGTATATTTTTATTATTTCTGTTAATTTAGAAATTTGTTCCTATATAGATACGGAAAAAGACTCAATTCCAGTCGAAAAGGAATATACTCCATATATAGTTGAGTCGACGGAGGATTGGGATTTGGTAGATGACTCCCATACGAGCCCCTGGAAGCATGCAGTAAACAGCTGGTATTAGTTCACCCCCGGCCAGGGATTGCCCGAGCGCAGAAAAGAGCGTTTCGGGCTAGCGAGCGGAAACGCTGGGCTGAGCTAAGGGGCAACACCGGGCAATACACGGGTAAGAAAAAATATTTATGAATATATTTAGTAATTTTATTCATTTATAAAATTTGTTCTTACAAATATTTTAAATCAGTGTAACAGTACTAAAATCATGCCGTAACTTTGTTCATCATTATTTCTTAAATGCAATTAGTAAATGACGTAAGGGAAACTTTGTTTTCTGAATGTTAGTACTTATAAGTCGCTAATGCCCACTTTCACTTACGGAGGTCGATTACGCCGGCTATTTGGCTTTTCCCTTTCAAAATTATTTTTAGCCGGCCGAATGATTTTCCACTAAGGGAAAATAGCTTTAGCCGACGGTAATTAAGGTTGAAAGAAAGAGATGGGGATATATTCACGGCTGGACACAAACTGTTAAATAGTATGATGACTCGTAATTTAGTAGTAGTGCTGAGATTTCAGAGTGACCTGTAAGATGTTTGGCCGTAAGTAATCAGTTTTCTTTCTTTGCTTGTAATTTCGTTGTATTATACTTATATGTTGGTAAAACTTTCGTTTGTGTGATTGGTGGACTTAAACTCCAATGTTTGTATTGTTTCTTCGATTATCTTTGTTCTTTATTTTAAATATATTTTTGTTACGTATTTTATTTAAACGCATTTTGTTTAAACGTCATTTAATTCATTCCTTCCATTTTCTTAGTGATTGTCATCCGAATTAAATAGTTGCTGCCTTAAAGGTTTGGAATTAAATAAAAATAAATCCGTAACACTATCGTGTTACATAATTGGTGACAGCGTTGTAGGATCGAAACATTCTAGTGCCTAGACCACTCTTTGATTTTATATTATTATATTTTTCACAGTTTTTATTGTTATTTAAATGGCGCAAACCGAAGCCACAATCGCAACTGCTTTTTGTACAATGGGTCTCGCTAATAAACTTCCATATTTTCGAGGTAACAAGGACGAAAGTATTTTAGATTTCATATCGTCTTTTGAAACCTATAAGAATATCGGGAAATGGAATGATGAAACGGCTATTTTATTAGCTCAAGTTCATTTATTAGAAAACGCTAAATTATTTGTATATTCAGAACCTAGCATAAAAACATTAAAAGTTTGGAAAGATTTTAAACATAAATTATTAGACAGATATTACAAAAAAGATCCTGTAGAAACCGAATCAAAATTTAACCAGTGTTATCAACGCAGAGGGGAAACAGTTGAAGATTACGCAACCAGGCTCAGGGTATTAGGACAAAATTTGTACGATTCCGTGGAAGATGAAGCCGTACAGGAATATATCAATAAATTTTTAGAAAAAAAGATTAGTAAAACAGTTTATCGGGGGATGTTTGCCGCATTTACATAGGGACTTATTAATTAAAAATCCGTAACACTATCATGTTACATCTGCAACACCATCGGGATAAGTGTAATAACAATTATTAGTTAAAATAAAAACTATTTAAAATTTACGTTTTGATAACTATTTGAAATTATTAAAAATATTTTTTTGTCTGTTTGTATTATAATGTGATTTAAATCAAAATAATCTGATTTAAATTTAAATAATCAGATTTTTGATTATTTATAGATTGAATTTGTTCTTAGATATGGATAAACACTCAGAGCCGAAAAGGAATATACTCCCTATATAGTAGAATCGACGGAGAATTAGGACTTAGTAGATGACCCCCCATATGAGCCCCTGAAAGTATACAGCAAACAGCTGGTATTAGTTCACCCACAGCCAGGGCTCACCCGAACGCAGAAAAGAGCGTTTCGGGCTAGCGAACGGAAACGCTGGGCTGAGCTAAGGGGCAACACCGGGCAATACACGGGTAAGAAAAAATATTTATGAATATATTAATTAATTTTATTCATTTATAAAATTTGTTCTTACAAATATTTAAATCAGTATATTTTTATTATTTCTGTTGATTTATAAATTTGTTCTTATATAGATACGGAAAAAGACTCAATTCCAGTCGAAAAGGAATATACTCCATATATAGTTGAGTCGACGGAGGATTGGGATTTGGTAGATGACCCTTCATACGAGCTCCTGAAAGCATGCAGTAAACAGCTGGTATTAGTTCACCCCCAGCCAGGGATTGCCCGAGCGCAGAAAAGAGCGTTTCGGGCTAGCGAGCGGAAACGCTGGGCTGAGCTAAGGGGTAACACCGGGCACAACATGGGTAAGAAAAAATATTTATGAATATATTTATTAATTTTATTCATTTATAAAATTTGTTCTTACAAATATTTTAAATCAGTATATTTTTATTATTTTTATTCATTTATAAAAATTTGTTCTTAGATACGAATAAACACCCTGTTCAAGTCGAAAAGGAATATACGCCGTATGTAGTAGAACCGACGGCTGCCATCTTAAAGACACTATTTTTAAAAATTAATGAGTATAAAATGGTCATTCCTACTGATTTCAAAAATAAAAACCTTTTTTTCATATATTCCCTGGTTTCTTTTTTTTATAACTCTTCAAAACTGCTCAATTGGTTCTACCGTACCTTGTATTTATAGGAATACAATATTGACCAGATAAAATTATAGTCCAAAAAAGAAAGACAAGCCATCTTTTAAGTAAAAAAGGGAAAAGTTTTCGGTACATAAACCTATGTATATTTTTTCAAAAATAATATTACATATGAAAATAGAGAATATCTAAAAATACTTTAGTTCTCTTATAGTTATTGTATGTAGTAATGTAATGTAGTACAATCGACAAAAATATTCTGTAAAAGAAATAAAAAACGTCTTAGTCTTATATTAATATATATTTTGTTAGTTTTAATTATAGATATATCCATAAAAGATGGCAGATTAGAATAACCATTTCACTGATTTAACAGATTTAAAATTATTCAGCACCACATTTTCAGCCTCAACAACTATCATAACCCAGAACTTACAACATTTTGCTTCATCTGTAATGTGCACTGGGTTTGATTATGAAGATTCTCAAAATCCTACTAAATCAAAATATAATTGTTGAGGACACATATCAGATGATTTATGTCTTCTTCACTAGAGGTAACAACATGGATATGATGATGACGAAATCAACTCCTGAAGGTAGATCTATCATCTAGTGATATTGCAAACTAAATACAAATTATCATCCAAATTATTATTAGATCAGAGAGGAACAGTGGATAATTCATTAACAGTCACATTATCAAGAGTTGCATCATGTTTTCCATTCCAAACAATATCAGTATTAGCAGCTTTCGCAGTAAATGTATAAATATGTTGTCAACCGAAAAAAGCAAGACAACAACAGACGGGCCATATACGAGTTACCACATATTGTTTCAAAAAGAATTCAGTTTTTGACTCATTTTATGAGAAATATTAAAGAAACAAAACCGCATAAGTTTGTTTTTTTGGACGAGACTTGGATTTTCCAGAATGGATCAGCTCTCCGGAGTTGGCAAGACGAAGACGTAAGAAGCGTAAAACGAAAAACAACTTTAGATGGAAAAAGATCAGTTTTAAAAATATAGTTATTTAGTTAATATTCCTTTTTTACGCTTGTTAAAAAAGTACACTTTCTTCATTAAAATAACATTGAAGAATGGTATAAGGAAAACGTATTAGATATAATATTAAATGATTTAGAAGAGTTCCAAGAACGAGATTCGGAATGGTCTTTATATGAAATTAAATAATAATTCATATACCACTAGAGTTAACCCGAGCATAGAAAAGAGAGTTTTGTATTAACAAAAGAAAAATGTGGAGTAAGCTAAGGCAAAGCCGGGCAATAACTAGGTAAGAAAAAATATTTAAATTAATATATTATAGGGTTTGATGATAAATAAACATTATGGAACTCCTTTATTCATAACCTACAAAAACTCAATGTCCCAGCTTTGCGCTAGCGGCAGCTAGGCCGCTAAGGGACAGGAAGCCTCCGAGAGCCCTGTCATGAACCCGGTACAGGATTACGCCTAGTTACAATGAACGCCCAAGACATGGCGAACGACTACCAGCAAATGGAGACTGCTCTCATAAGTAACAAGAGTCGCCGTCACAAGAAAACTCGAAACAACTTTGCTAAGGTCCTTTCGTATCTCCAGGCAGCGGCCGTTCAACGGATGTCATACCCACCGAATACGACTGCCACCAATGTATGTTGCGTACGTGAGCAACTTACCGGCACACATTCACCTCTTCGAAGAGCTTCTCCCCATACATCTCCAGAATTAGAGACCTACTGTATGATACCCACACGGACCGGCAAGATTCTTGTGAAGAGCACCGACAGCTAACTAGCAACCAAGCTAAAGCTTCTTCGGTCGAGCATCTCCTTGGATGTCGTCATCGAGATCACAACCCGAGACCCAGCTACGCTTGCTCTCTTTATCGTGTGTATAATCCACTGATATGTGAATTCTTTTTAAAAGAATGCATTGCATAAATGTCATATTAACATCACAATTCCATTGTTTTGTATAATTCTTTAGTTATTAAAGAACTGTAAAGAGAAATGGATCCCAAAAAATATGTGTACGAGGTATACGAGTACATGTGGGAAAAATTCAGTTTTTGACAATGCTGGTTATATCTTCAGCCAACGATGCGAATCACATAGAATAACGATTTAAACAACTACAAAACCATTTTAAAGGAAATAAACCAGTAAGCGTTGAAAATAGTATTAAACAAAGAAGCATGAATAAATCAGATGGATGATATGGTAACGTTCAAACTTTTGGAGAACCATGGAATTTGCTATGCATAAAACATTACGATATCAAATACCAATTTTATCACAAATGCCAGCTGATTGGTACATACGAGGTGTGTTCAAAAACTATCGCGAATTTTGAATTTTCGCGGGTTACGTATATTCGAATTTCGATCTTTTTGTGGCTTTATGTTGGTACTCATGTCTCTCACTTATGTCGACAAGCTCGGCCATTTTGAATGTTCACTTAATTGTTGACAGCTACTTTGCTTGCACGTGTTTTGGATCGTCTTCGATTTTTACCTATTCAAAAAAATGGAACAAAGAACCTGTATCAAATTTTGTGTGAAAAACGAAATTAAGTGCGCGGATGCATTCCGAATGTTGACTGTGGCATACGGAGAAGCTACCTTGGACCAAAGCAACGTTTATCGGTGGTACAAAATGTTCTCAGAAGGCCGAGAAGATGTGAACGACGAAAAGCGTGCCGGACGCCCGAGCACTTCAACAACAGACGAAAAAATTAATGAAGTGGAGAAAATGATATTGGCCAATCGTCGAATCACCGTTAGAGAAGTTGCTGAGGACCTAAACATATCGATTGGCTCGTGCCATTCGATTTTTATCAATGATTTGGGCATGAGACGGGTCGCCGCGAAATTTGTACCAAAATTGCTCAATTGCGACCAAAAACAGCATCGCATGAACATTGCTAATGAGATGTTGGACTCTGTCCGCGACGACCCAAATTTGCTCCAGAGGGTCATAACTGGTGACGAATCGTGGGTTTATGGTTATGACGTGGAAACCAAAGTTCAATCATCTCAATGGAAGCTGCCGCACGAACCAAGACCGAAAAAAGCGCGCCAAGTTCGGTCGAATGTGAAAGTTTTGCTGACAGTTTTCTTCGATTGCAGGGGCGTGGTGCATCATGAGTTCTTGCCACAGGGTAGAACGGTCAATAAGGAATATTACCTGCAAGTTATGCGCAATTTGCGCGAAGCAATCCGCCAGAAACGCCCGGATTTGTGGAAGAACAAAAATTGGCTTTTGCACCACGATAACGCCCCTGCTCACACATCGTTGCTTGTGCGCGACTTTTTAGCCAAAAACAACACACTAATGATGCCGCAGCCACCGTATTCCCCAGATCTGGCCCCCTGTGACTTTTTCTTGTTCCGTAAACTGAAGAGGCCCATGAAAGGACGACGTTACGCTACGCTTGACGAGATAAAGACGGCATCGAAGGAGGAGCTGAACAAGATAAAAAAAAATGATTTTTTGAAGTGCTTTGAAGATTGGAAAAACCGTTGGCACAAGTGTATAATATCTCATGGGGATTACTTTGAAGGGGACAAAATAGATATTCATGAATAAATAAATAATTTTTGAAAAAACACAAAATTCGCGATATTTTTTGAAAACACCTCGTATATGTAGTATATCTCTTTCAAAAATGTAGATGGTGTTCCGTAGTTTTCTCCAGTTCGAGCTGTTGTCCACATACATTTTACTAATTATTGATTAATAATCATTCTCATTAATTTATAGGTAATGTTGCAACAAAATGGCTAAATAAAGGTATATTTGAGGGAAGTCAACAATTAATACATATTGTTCAATCCCGTTTTAATAACTCGCAGTTCTCAAATCAAAGACTATGTTATATCTACTTTCCATTCGCTTTTTTCTGTACTTCGGGCACGCTGTGTACTCGTATGTAGACCACAATTAAAATAATTCAGGCAAAATGATTGCTAAAGTCTTTCAGTGTTAGATCTGCTAATTCATACATTTTGTTTCAGTTTTAAGTGTAAAATAGCTATATTAAACAATAATTTTAGTAAACCCTAATTAAAAAATATTAAATTAAAATATTTGCGAAGAAAAATCAAATATGAGGTAAGTTAAATACATGTTTACTATTTTAAATTTTTTTTAATTAATAGTAAAATATGGATTTGAGTAAGAGGCCTGACATCGTAGAATGCTCTGAAAATTGGAATGATTTTAATTAACCGTCATACTATAAAAGAAAATACACGTAACAAATTAATATTAAAAACAATTCCGATAGAAATAAGAAATGTAAAAACCAAAAATATTAAATCGCTTCTTTCATGCAGCAAAAAGCCGAATAATGTTTCAACAGCAGTTGCACAACCGCAACTTGCTATTACACCGCTGTTTATTAATACATTATTTATAAATTTTTCTTTTACTACTACATTTGAGCAGTTTTTTGTTAAAGTTATTTTGATTAACTTCATAGTTTTACTATAAATAACTGTATTAACTTGGACTGAAGTGTTTCTGCTATTTATACTGTTAAAAAAGGTTAAAGATTATCGCTAAAATATTAATTACATCACAAATAACCTTCATTTGACACATAGCAACATAAAAAATTTAATTATATGTATGTGTTGCAGAAAAACATATATTCATCATTATGAAGCCGTTTCGTTCCACCCGAATATGTATAGCAGAAAAATACTACAGCATATACTCAGAGGAATATGATGACTTTGTCGTTCAAATTATGTGTCCCTCATGCGCCGATAGCATAAGCGATTTTTTGTCCCACCAGACTACAAAATAGTGAAAACTATACTTTATAGGCATTTTGTGGAAGTAGAGACTTGCGATATGCCTATAAAGTCATGTGAACAGTGTGGACGTGATGTGACAGTAGAATTTGACTGTGGAGTGTGTTACATAAGATAGTATTAAGCATTAGTTAGTATTTTTATGTAATTTTATGTTATAAATAAAACATTAATAAAACTAAAATTTACAAAAATTTACTGTTAAAATATATCCAAACAATTTCTATTACTTATAAATAAAACATTTTTTTTGTAAACTAATATATTTTATATATTACAGATGAATAATTGTCTGTATTGTACAACGCCAAATTGCCCTGGTTTTCCATCAAAATGTCCAGTCTGCAATTATAAAGATACTTGGAGACACACACCTCCAACACAACAAACACCGGGCATTCTTTATTGTACTAGAAGAAGATGTATTTATTACAATGAAAGAGCGAACCCGTATGAATATCATCCAAAATTAACACCAACAAACAAGCGGATATATTATTTTTCGGGGTTTTTTTAGATAAAATAAAATATTATTTAAAATGTACTATATATTTTAATAACTTGTAATGTCATTTTTTATCAACACAAATAACCTTCATTTGTCATATAGCAACATAAAAATTTAACTATGTATGTGTTTACAGAAAAACAAATCATTCAAAATGAGGCCATTTAGAGCAACGAGAGTCTGCATCAGAGAGAATTACTGCAGTATTTATGCTCATGATACGGATGACTTAGCCGTAGACATCTTGTGCCCATCCTGCGCCTTCGAGATGAGTGATTTGTTAACTTCAAAATCACGCGGACCATCGTTTACAGACATTGGGTGGAAGTTGAAACCTGTGATATGACTGTAAACGTATGTACACACTGTGGGCGTGATGTGACCGAAGAATTTGACTGTCGAGAATGTGTTTAGGTTTTTAGAATATAGTATAGGTTAATGTAAATGTAATTATAAATAAAAATTTAATTATTTATGTGTTTACAGAAAAACATCATTCAAAATGAGGCCATTTAGAGCAACGAGAGTCTGCATCAGAGAGAATTATTGCAGTATTTATGCTCATGATACGGATGACTTAGCCGTAGACATCTTGTGCCCATCCTGCGCCTTCGAGATGAGTGATTTGTTAACTTCAAAATCACGCGGACCATCGTTTACAGACATTGGGTGGAAGTTGAAACCTATGATATGACTGTAAACGTATGTACAAACTGTGGGCGTGATGTGACAGAAGAATTTCACTGTCGAGAATGTGTTTAGGTTTTTAGAATATAGTATAGGTTAATGTAAATGTAATTATAAATAAAAATTTAATTATTTATGTGTTTACAGAAAAACATCATTCAAAATGAGGCCATTTAGAGCAACGAGAGTCTGCATCAGAGAGAATTATTGCAGTATTTATGCTCATGATACGGATGACTTAGCCGTAGACAACTTGTGCCCATCCTGTGCCTTCGAGATGAGTGATTTGTTAACTTCAAAATCACGCGGACCATCGTTTACAGACATTGGGTGGAAGTTGAAACCTATGATATGACTGTAAACGTATGTACAAACTGTGGGCGTGATGTGACAGAAGAATTTCACTGTCGAGAATGTGTTTAGGTTTTTAGAATATAGTATAGGTTAATGTAAATGTAATTATAAATAAAAATTTAATTATTTGTGTTTACAGAAAAACATCATTCAAAATGAGGCCATTTAGAGCAACGAGAGTCTGCATCAGAGAGAATTATTGCAGTATTTATGCTCATGATACGGATGACTTAGCCGTAGACATCTTGTGCCCATCCTGCGCCTTCGAGATGAGTGATTTGTTAACTTCAAAATCACGCGGACCATCGTTTACAGACATTGGGTGGAAGTTGAAACCTATGATATGACTGTAAACGTATGTACAAACTGTGGGCGTGATGTGACAGAAGAATTTGACTGTCGAGAATGTGTTTAGGTTTTTAGAATATAGTATAGGTTAATGTAAATGTAATTATAAATAAAAATTTAATTATTTATGTGTTTACAGAAAAACATCATTCAAAATGAGGCCATTTAGAGCAACGAGAGTCTGCATCAGAGAGAATTATTGCAGTATTTATGCTCATGATACGGATGACTTAGCCGTAGACAACTTGTGCCCATCCTGCGCCTTCGAGATGAGTGATTTGTTAACTTCAAAATCACGCGGACCATCGTTTACAGACATTGGGTGGAAGTTGAAACCTATGATATGACTGTAAACGTATGTACAAACTGTGGGCGTGATGTGACAGAAGAATTTCACTGTCGAGAATGTGTTTAGGTTTTTAGAATATAGTATAGGTTAATGTAAATGTAATTATAAATAAAAATTTAATTATTTGTGTTTACAGAAAAACATCATTCAAAATGAGGCCATTTAGAGCAACGAGAGTCTGCATCAGAGAGAATTATTGCAGTATTTATGCTCATGATACGGATGACTTAGCCGTAGACATCTTGTGCCCATCCTGCGCCTTCGAGATGAGTGATTTGTTAACTTCAAAATCACGCGGACCATCGTTTACAGACATTGGGTGGAAGTTGAAACCTATGATATGACTGTAAACGTATGTACAAACTGTGGGCGTGATGTGACAGAAGAATTTGACTGTCGAGAATGTGTTTAGGTTTTTAGAATATAGTATAGGTTAATGTAAATGTAATTATAAATAAAAATTTAATTATTTATGTGTTTACAGAAAAACATCATTCAAAATGAGGCCATTTAGAGCAACGAGAGTCTGCATCAGAGAGAATTATTGCAGTATTTATGCTCATGATACGGATGACTTAGCCGTAGACAACTTGTGCCCATCCTGCGCCTTCGAGATGAGTGATTTGTTAACTTCAAAATCACGCGGACCATCGTTTACAGACATTGGGTGGAAGTTGAAACCTATGATATGACTGTAAACGTATGTACAAACTGTGGGCGTGATGTGACAGAAGAATTTCACTGTCGAGAATGTGTTTAGGTTTTTAGAATATAGTATAGGTGTTACAGTTACATCTAGCAACCCTGTGTCGATCACACAGTTCGATCAAGACACCTTTGAAAAGAGGAAAGAAGCCAACTCCAAAGCCGATCACGAGATTAGGACCAAAGACCGACAAAGTGACGCCTCCGCAGCACTTGCAAACGAAGTCAACACCGCAACGGAATGATCCAATCATTTCCGAGGCCATCTTTGGAATTGACGTCTCAGTCACTGAGATCGCACCAAGACAATACTTCGCAGCAAATTACGCTAAGTTGCCAACCATAGCAGCTGAGGTGTACGACGCATACCGAGCGGACGAAAAGCAACTCGAAAGGGTTATCGTTCGAGAAGAGGTTGCATACTACGCTACAGCAATGATGTGGTTAAAGCTACTTGACGTTAAAGCTAAGCAAGCCAACACAGCACTAACGAGTGCTGAAAAAGATATAAGGAAAGCGACTTATGAGGATGAATTTAACATCCCACAACCTATTTACGCATACCTCAAAGAAATCGGGTCATTTACGGATCAAATGGGCAAAGAAACAGAGTTATCTGTACCGCCCTTACCGACCGCAACAGCTCAAAATTTCGGAGGTTACCATGCAAATGTAATAAATGTCGACACACACACATTATTTGAGGAAATACCTTCACTTGGAATTGCAGGTGATATGGTGATGGCATTATGCTCTGCACAACCAGAGCCACAGCCAAACTTCCACATAACAATGCCAACTGGAACAGCGCCACGCGCAATTTAGTTGGAAAATTCTCACCGATAGGCGTTAGACGGCCCGAAATATCACAACGTCTCTCTAGCTACGGAATCTCTAGTACACAATTTGACGAATTCGTCCGAGATACAAGGTTTAACCTTAAATATCTCCGCAGTTTGTCTGATATACTAGGAAGGTTCAGTACCTTTAGAAACGAAAAGATAAAATTCGCTAGCCAAACTAAGGCTGGAGGCGAGACGCAGGTCATAATGACCAGACCTAGCGAAATCCTCGAAGGAGAAGTCTGGATTGACAGAACAGTCCAAGCAACATCAGTAGCCACGAGCTCTACAGCTCAAATGGGTGCAGCTGTATGCTTTGGATTCCAGCTGTACAAGGAAGACGGACCAGGGGAAGATCGAACCACACGCACAGCAAATTGGAGCTGCGTAGCTGGACCGAATTGGAACATGCCTGACACATGGCACCAAAACCGGAACGATCGAAGGAACGTGCCTGAAGGGGTAGGAACCGAACGCTTTAGGGCGATATCCTTAAGGCAGGATCTACATCTGCAAAATGTTGTCAGACGTACGATCAAAACAACACGCTAACTTTAGCGAAGCCAAAGCGAGGCAAGAAGCATTGACGCGCTTCGATAAGTAATCAAATTCAGTTTTGAGCTTAATGAGTCAAAAGTCACCGCACTTATAACGGAAGATAATAATTATTATTGAAATTTTAACTTTTATTCATTTATTTCTTGTTTATTAACAAATGAAATATATTTATATATTTAAGTTAGAGTAAAGAAGAAGACAGGGAAAACACTTTTATTTATTTCGTATCTAACAACATTAAAACATTTTCATAGGTGTCTTGATCGAACTGTGTGATCGACACATGGTTGCTAGATGTAACTGTAACATAGGTTAATGTAAATGTAATTATAAATAAAAATTTAATTATTTATGTGTTTACAGAAAAACATCATTCAAAATGAGGCCATTTAGAGCAACGAGAGTCTGCATCAGAGAGAATTATTGCAGTATTTATGCTCATGATACGGATGACTTAGCCGTAGACAACTTGTGCCCATCCTGCGCCTTCGAGATGTGTGATTTGTTAACTTCAAAATCACGCGGACCATCGTTTACAGACATTGGGTGGAAGTTGAAACCTATGATATGACTGTAAACGTATGTACAAACTGTGGGCGTGATGTGACAGAAGAATTTCACTGTCGAGAATGTGTTTAGGTTTTTAGAATATAGTATAGGTTAATGTAAATGTAATTATAAATAAAAATTTAATTATTTATGTGTTTACAGAAAAACATCATTCAAAATGAGGCCATTTAGAGCAACGAGAGTCTGCATCAGAGAGAATTATTGCAGTATTTATGCTCATGATACGGATGACTTAGCCGTAGACATCTTGTGCCCATCCTGCGCCTTCGAGATGAGTGATTTGTTAACTTCAAAATCACGCGGACCATCGTTTATAGACATTGGGTGGAAGTTGAAACCTATGATATGACTGTAAACGTATGTACAAACTGTGGGCGTGATGTGACAGAAGAATTTCACTGTCGAGAATGTGTTTAGGTTTTTAGAATATAGTATAGGTTAATGTAAATGTAATTATAAATAAAAATTTAATTATTTATGTGTTTACAGAAAAACATCATTCAAAATGAGGCCATTTAGAGCAACGAGAGTCTGCATCAGAGAGAATTATTGCAGTATTTATGCTCATGATACTGTGACGATGTAGATCGTTCACAAGAGTTTTCTAGTAAATATCATTCAAAGCCGTGTAGCTCGATTCCATTTTTCTCGTCCGTTTAGAATTGTATTCATGTTTCTTTCTTAAAACAAAGTCAAGCCGGTTCAATTAGTAAAATCTGTATAAAAGCCAGGGCGTGTGGCTGCAGCAGACAGTTGATTGCGAGTTCAACTGTTGAAACCGATTGTGATTCAAAAAAAAGGGCTGGCAGCAGGCCGATCTTGCTGACAGATACAGGACGGGTCGCTAGGAGCACCCACTCGGAGATCCGAATCCTGGAGCCCCCGGTACCAAGATGGAGACCTGGAGAGAGCGACGAGGTCCTACGAGAAGCCTCTGTTGCGTCGCGCCTTCAGTAAGAAAATAAAAGGCTACTCAATTGGCGCGAGAACTAGTTTTCAACGTGTTAAGCGTCATATTATCGATCGGTTTCAAGAAAATAGTGCTACACAGCAGCGAAGCACCACGCACTTTTCACGTCACGATTATCGATCGTTTGGCCGGCGCGCGGCGTTCCCGATAGATGGCGCTGGCGCTGGCCAGGAGGCCTACGAACTAAAGAGAATTTCTCCTTCGAGATCCTGTCTCCGGGCCATCGACAGAAGCCGTCTACATCCACTGGACCCTCGGCTGCAATCTCAGCTTTTCCAACGAGCTGATACCAAACCCTACATCCTTCGAGTCATATCGCTACCGAAGAAACAGTACCACACCAATGACCGAAGCCGGGTTCATCCTGCAGACCCACGGTTGCAGCTGGTTCGAGCCGCCTACAAAGAACTGCCAGAACTCCGACTTCTTCGAGAATATGCTTATGATCTATTATTTAATTAATTACTGTTTGTTTATTTTGTAAAATTATTTAATAAATCGAGTAGAAACTACACCAGATATTGTCCTTCTCTGATCGAAATAAAAATAGTTGGGAATTTGGAGTCTCATCCCAACACCTTGATTGCTCGGTTTGGGCCCTACCGACCCAAGCTGGCCGCAACGCCAGTAATCTGGCCGTGCCGGTCGCCTTCTCCCGATGGCGACATTCTCCAGTTGGCCGCGTCTCCCATCCCGTCCGACGCCGAAACCGACGGAGATGCGAGCCAAACTACACGGTCCAGAGACCACCCGGCCGCGAGGTCCCGACCACTCAGCAGCACCGCCCACGGTGACGGAGGCCGTCACCGAATTGTGGGACATCCTGTCGTCCCTCAGCCCCGACCTCGCGTGTCCTCGCCAGCAGGAGCCACCCGCGGCCACCCCGACTAGGCAGAAGGCACCGCCACCGTCCGTTCCGTCCGTGGCCCCAGCCCGCCCCAAGGACTACAATGCCTGGGTCCAGAGTCTGCGGCCAAAAGGGGTGCCCCTGTCTAAGCGGTTGCGGATGCGGCTCCCAGACGGCACCAGAGTGACCATCCCCCCAGTGCGACATTGACGTTTCCCCAGTGCGTGAGTGCAGTGCCCCCTCCCCTTTTTCATTGACCAGGCCCAGGACACTTAAGTGCCGCCTGCGGACAATCTAGTTTATTTTTGGTGGTCCCGGATGGAACCACCAAAAAAAATGACAGCCGTAGGCTTTGCATACCGAAAGGTATCTGCGTACATCGCAACAGCTCGCGTTGCCGCCTTACATGACAAGATACCAGCTGTTGTTGGTAATGTTCTTGAAATGAACTCTGTTTTCACTTATAGTGTTTACAGAAAAACATATCATTCAAAATGAAGCCATTTAGAGCAACAAGAGTCTGCATCAGCGAAAATTACTGCAGTATTTACGCACATGATACTGATGATTTAGCTGTAGACATCTTGTCTTCGAAATGAGTGATTTCTTTTGCCCTCCTAACTTCAAAATTACGCGGACCATGGTTTACAGACATTGGGTGGAAGTCGAAACCTGTGATATGACTGTAAACGTATGTACAAACTGTGGGCGTGATGTGACAGTAGAATTTGACTGTCGAGATTGTGTTTAGGTTAGGTTTTTAGAATATAGTAAAGGGTCCGCCATCTAACGTTTTTTTTTTTCAACTATTGCTTATTTCGTGAATGGTAACACTTAGCTCATGTTTGATTTGACAGATAATTAGTTTTATCCTTCCGCTGAACGAATATGGTTGTGTATACGCTTGAACAACGCTGGGAAATATTGCGACATTACTTTGAAAATCATGGTAATGTTGCAGAATGTGTGCGAAAATTGCATACGGATTTTGGAAGAAGAGATGCACCGTCAGCTCCGTATGTTCGTTATCTTGTGAAAAAAGTGAAAGAAACTGGCATCCTCATCGATAAACCAAAGCGTGAAAAGCCAAAAACAGTGCGTACACCCGAGAATATTGCTGCTGTGGCAGAAAGTGTGCGTGAAGCGCCATCAACATCAATTCACCGTCGTTCTCAACAACTGAACATTTCGGAGACATCATTTAGACGAGTTTTGCATAAAGACCTTGGTATGACGGCATACAAAGTCCAATTGGTTCAGGAGTTGAAGCCAACTGACCATCCAATGCGTTTTCGCTTCGCTGAGTGGGCCTGCGATCGACTTACAGAAGATGCCGATTTTGCCAAAAAAATCATCTTTTCAGATGAAGCTCATTTTCATCTTGGCGGGTATGTAAACAAGCAAAATTGTCGCAAAACGAGTCACTGTTTGGTGTGGATTTTGGTCCAGAGGCATAATTGGGCCATTTTTCTTCGAAAATGAGCAAGGAGTGGCCGTTACAGTCAATGGCGATCGTTATCGGGCCATGTTGAACGAATTTTTGTTCACAAAAATTAAAGAGGAGGATATTGGCAACATTTGGTTTCAACAGGACGGCGCTACGTGCCACACAGCCGAAGCTACACTCGATGTTTTGCGCCCTGTTTTTGAAGATCGCATTATCAGCCGCAGAGCTGATGTCGTTTGGCCACCTCGGAGCTGCGATTTGACACCGTTGGACTATTTTTTGTGGGGTGCCATCAAAGATAAGTGTTACGCCGACAAGCCAGAGACAATTGACGCTTTAAAGGACAATATTCGTGAAGCCATTGGTGAAATACAGCTGCACACAATCGATAATGTGCTTAAAAATTGGACCGATCGTGTACGCTACTGCATGGCCAGCCGAGGCAGCCATTTGAATGAAATTATTTTCCATTATTAACCGGAAGAATTGTACTTTTAAATAAAAAAATAAATTTGAGAAAATATTCAGTAGTTTTTTTTTATAGCATTTAAAAAAGTTATTTGGCGGACCCTTTATATTCTAATGTAAATGTAATTGTAAATAAATATTTAATTATTTATGTGTTTACAGAAAAACATAATTCAAAATGAGGCCATTTAGAGCAACGAGAGTCTGCATCAGCGAAAATTACTGCAGTATTTACGCCCATGATACTGATGATTTAGCTGTAGACATCTTGTGCCCATCATGTGCCTTCGAGATGAGTGATTTGTTTTGTCCTCCTAACTTCAAAATCACGCGGACCATGGTTTACAGACATTGGGTGGAAGTTGAAACCTGTGATATGACTGTAAACGAGTGTACGAACTGCAGACGGAAAGTTACAGAAGAATTTGGCTGTAGGGAATGTGTTTAGGGGTTTAGAATATAATATAGTTTATAATAATGTTTTAATAGTTTTATAATAGTGTTTAATATATTGTAATTGTAAATAATATGTTAGGTTTAGCACAGTCCTTAATCATATCGTTTTATTTATATTATATGTTTGTTATTACAGAAAATGCGTGCATGCAATTATTGTGTAACACCAAACTGTTCAGGTCTTCCATCAAAATGTCAAAAAACATTCCTGTATATTTATATATATATATATATATATATATATATATATATATATATATATATATATATATATATATATATTAACAATTAACACGTGCAAATATCATGTTGAATGTGTAAAACCAATGGCTAGAGCTATCCATACTCTTACAACTGAAGAGAGAAACGGCGGATAAATATCATCAATGGCCAGATATGATTATTGACTGTCTATAAGAAATGCTTAGTCTATGTTTTCTACCGTATTGCCCGAGTCTACAATTGAACATGCCTACAGGCTTCTAGCAAACATAAAAAAGGGCGACTTAATGGATTTGCCAGTACTTGACGCTTACTGGGCGAGTTTTTTAAATGGAGCCCGAACAGCCGCTTCAATTATAAATGCCAACAATTTAAATCATTGGTATGTCAATATATCTTTTGTTGAATGGAAGAAGAAACTACTATTATATATTTAAAGATGTACTACATGTTTTACATGTTAGATATACTCATCAAAAAGCGCCTACAGTGCTATATTACTGTTAACGTTAATGTAGGCTAAACCATTGATAGTGCAACAGATAAAGACGGCAAGACCATACGATCAGTATGGTACAGATGTTCCAGCAACAATTCCGAATTTTCGAAATTACTGGACTTCAAAAACGCTCGATTTAATCGCCATGTCTGAGTACAGGGCCATAGAGCAATCCTTGATGGCGAATATTTATCCTTATGATAAACAGAATTTCTTTCAAGGAGTATTTTACTTAGTAAGTGGTACCGCAAGGTATCAAAAGAAACAAAATCAATATGCTGTGTTATCTACTACTGCGCAATATGTCTTCAATGGTTCCGCTCAATTTCGACAATTGAATCCACATACTGATTTATATGAGGATGCCATTGGAGTATACATAATAGCTATGGACATAACACATTCGCGCGAGAACTCATTATCAGGAATTCAGATTATACCGAGACTTTTCGGGACAAAAAGTCTGCTCTATTGGAGTGTTGCAATTCCTACATGGTAGAATATAAATTTTACTTAATGCAGATATAAAAATGGAAGACATTAAATAATTACAACTAGGTAACTCGAAATGGGTTTAGATCAAGTACACATGTCTATACTTTTTAACCAAATTATAATGCCTTTGATTATACTTTAAATGTGTTTATAATATATATTTTGTGTTTTGTAGTGTTATACGTATATTGTATCACGTACGGTGGTCCAAATTGCTTAAAGCGTTTTAAAAATGGAGTTTTCAATTTTCACAATATGCACGAATGGTCAGATGAAAATCCGAACGCAATTCATGTTAGAAATCATCAATTTGGATTTTCGATAAATGTTTGGGTTGGCATGGTGGGTGATTGTTTAATTGGACCATTTCGTTTGCCGAATCGGTTGAATGGTCAATCCTACCTAAACTTTTTACGTGACAATTTGAACGATCTACTGGCGGATGTGCCATTAGATGTTATTATGAACATGTATTTTATGCAAGATGGAGCTCCAGCCCACTTTTCGCGTATAGTAAGAAACTATTTAAACTATTTATAGATTGCCGAAACCAATAATTGAATCCACCCCGTGGACTCAGAAGAGAAATAGCGTCATCAGATCAAAACGTTGGCTTGATCATGGTGTTTTCCCATTTATAGGATGGATTAACCAAAAATTAACCGGTGTAGCAACTGTGACTGATCTTGATGATTTGAAAGTTGAGAGTCAAGAACTAACTGATTATTTAAAAAAATTACGAGATTTGACAAAATTAAACACTTGGATTAAAGGAATTAATGAGTGATGTGTACACAATTAAGTCATCATTTAATTCACTCAGTAAAGCAGTACAAGAAACAATGAAAGAAATATTAGAATTCAATCAAAAAGTCATTCAAGAGAGATTTTATTTAAATTTAATTTAAAGATATAAATATAAGAAAATTAATGTTATAATTTATAAAAAATAAGTAATGTATATGTATGTATCTAGATAGTAAGAAAATGCTGAAGATGAAGGGCATTGGGCCTTCGAAACGTCCAAATTCAATAAAATATTAAAACAACAAGTTTTATAAACATAAATCCCTTCCCAAAAAGGCCGGAAAAAGTCCATTTTCAAACAACATTTTAAAAAAAAGGGAAGAAAAAGTTGTCCAAAAACTATAAAAAATTTTGTTTGTTTACAATTAAAGGTAGGCCAAAATATCAGGGAATGAGTAAAATACTATAAGTGTTCAATTTGAAATGAACTTTGTCTTTGACAGAAAGTGTTCAGTGATGCCATTAATTATATAGGCACAAAAGCTGATCGAATCCGCCACATTAGTTATTTATATCCTCTTTTACCCTGGTGTAGGGTAAGTACGATATCTGTTAGAAAAGTATCAGATCTTATTTTTTTGGATTTGAATCAAGCCTTTTGTCAATAAGATCCAGGAGAAACCTCCGCAAATCCCAAAGATCTCCAAAGTACGTCCTCTTATGATGTAATGTCTTTCCCTGAAAATCAAAGTGGTATCTGGTTGTAAGAACATTTATTTTGGACGACCTTGATGCTAGAACAAGGTGATAACATATCATTAGTAATCAAATGGAAAGCCTATCAGTTTATTGATCGGGATCGTCTTAGATCCGAATTTCTTACGAATTTACAAAATAACTTTTCATTAATGGGACTAAAAATTAAAAAGAAAGAAAAATGGTTCGCGACAAATCTTTTTCAATATAACAAAGTGCAGTGATATATTGGTTGCCCCATATCCTCTGGAACTTGGAGAGCAATAAGAATTATTCCTGATGAACATGATGGGATCCCAACAACCGATACCAGATTAAGTATCATTTCAACAGCAACCGAGAATATTGCATTCTGATCCAGCATTTATCTTATACGGGGTATTACTTCTTGATTACTTATATATATTATATACGTCCTCTTATGATGTTATGTCATTTCCAGAAAATCAGAGAGATATCTGGTTGCAAGAGCATTTATCTTGGACAACTTCATTACTATTTTATGTCATCTTATGATGTGATGTCATTTCCAGAGAACCAAAGAGATATTTGGTTGCAAGAACATTTATCTTGGACGACCTTACTGCTAGAACAAGGTGATAATATATCACTAGTAATCAAATGGAAATCATATTAGTTTGTTGATCGGGGTCGTCTTAGGTCCGAATTTCTTACGACTTACAAAATAACTTTTCATTAATGGGACTATAAATTAAAAAGAAAGAAACATGGTTTTCGACAAATCTTTTTGAATATGGCAAAGTGCGGTGATATAATGGTTGCCCCCATATCCTCTGGAACTAGGAGAGCATTAAGAATTATTTCAGATGAGCATGATGGGATACCAACAACCGATACATGGTTAAGTATAATTTCAACTCCAACAGAAAATATCGCATTACAGGATTGGTCTGCTGATCCACAATTTATCTTATACCGTGTATTACTTCTTGATTACCTATATATACTATACACGTCCTCTTATGATGTTATGTCATTTCCAGAGAACCAAAGAGATATTTGCTGGCAAGAACATTTATCTTGGACGTAATCAACATTTTTCTATACCAAAAACGAAACAGAAGCCTGTGATACAATTTTTATTGCGCAATACCATTCTTATGTGAAGTATACTATAGAATATAGATGTTAAGCATAAGCCACTTATGAATGCCACATTTATACATCAAGGCGTATATTTAAAAATGTCACCAAAAATTCAGAATTTTAAAAAAATTAAGGATTCTCTTATTCACCCTGTCAATTGAAACATCAATAACCGATGATTCTGTTTACGGTAACACCAAAAATGCTCCCATTATTTTATCAAAGGAGAGGATGTTTATTTCTTTTGTAAATCATGATAATAATAACTAAGAGACATCTTTTAAAAAACTATCCATCCAACTTAAGTCAAAGTCCGCAAAATAAAAAGAATATTCCCTGAAAATCAACGCGACATATGGCTTTAAGAACATTTATCTTAGACCACCTCATCGTTAGAGTAGAATTTTTTTAATAAGTCCGCAAAATAAAAATAAAGTACCTTCCTTAATAAATGTTTATGATGTTATGTCTTTCCCTGAAAATCAACGGGACATATGGCTGCAGGAACATTTATCTTGGACCACCTCATCGTTAGAGTGGAAATTCTTTAATTTGACAGATCTATGTAAAATAATAGAACGGGAGCAAATAGAAATCGAAAGCCTAAGAACTTCAGTAGAGTACTTAACAGACTCCCTAGGCAGAGTTGTCACCTATATCAACCAAGTATTGAATGGTCAAATGGCGGTCTTTGCCGCATTTGATCATTTGGCAGAACAGTGGCAATCTGGTCATTAGATTGTAGAACAACAAGACCTGTTAATGGATAATACTTCACAGACCTTCCTTAATAAATGTTTATGATGTTATGTCTTTCCCTGAAAATCAACGGGACATATGGCTGCAGGAACATTTATCTTGGACAACCTCACCGTTAGAGTGGAAATTCTTTTAATTTGACACATCAAAGTAAAATAATAGACTGCCAGCAAATAGAAATCGAAAGCCTAAGAACTTTAGTAGAGTACTTGACGGACTCCCTAGGCAGAGTTGTCACCTATATCAACCAAGTATTGAATGGTCAAATGGCGGTCTTTGCCGCATTTGATCATTTGGCAGAACAGTGGCAATCTGGTCATTAGATTGTAGAACAACAAGACCTGTTAATGGATAATACTTCACAGACCTTCCTTAATAAATGTTTATGATGTTATGTCTTTCCCTGAAAATCAACGGGACATATGGCTGCAGGAACATTTATCTTGGACAACCTCACCGTTAGAGTGGAAATTCTTTTAATTTGACACATCAAAGTAAAATAATAGACTGCCAGCAAATAGAAATCGAAAGCCTAAGAACTTTAGTAGAGTACTTGACGGACTCCCTAGGCAGAGTTGTCACCTATATCAACCAAGTATTGAATGGTCAAATGGCGGTCTTTGCCGCATTTGATCATTTGGCAGAACAGTGGCAATCTGGTCATTAGATTGTAGAACAACAAGACCTGTTAATGGATAATACTTCACAGACCTTCCTTAATAAATGTTTATGATGTTATGTCTTTCCCTGAAAATCAACGGGACATATGGCTGCAAGAACATTTATCTTGGACAACCTCACCGTTAGAGTAGAAATTCTTTCAATTTGACACATCAAAGTAAAATAATAGACCGCCAGCAAATAGAAATCGAAAGCCTAAGAACTTCAGTAGAGTACTTGACGAACTCCCTAGACAGAGTTGTCACCTATATCAACGAGATATGAATGGTCAAATGGCGGTCTTGGCCGCATTTGATCATTTGGCAGAACAGTGGCAATCTGGTCATCAGGTTGTAGAACAACAACAAGACCTGTTAATGGATAATACTTCACAGACCTTCCTTAATAAATGTTTATGATGTTATGTCTTTCCCTGAAAATCAACGGGACATATGGCTGCAAGAACATTTATCTTGGACCACCTCATCGTTAGAGTGGAAATTCTTTAATTTGACAGATCTATGTAAAATAATAGAACGGGAGCAAATAGAAATCGAAAGCCTAAAAACTTCAGTAGAGTACTTGACGGACTCCCTAGGCAGAGTTCTCACCTATATCAACGAGGTATTGAATGGTCAAATGGCGGTCTTTGCCGCATTTGATCATTTGGCAGAACAGTAGCAATCTGGTCATCAGGTTGTATCATCCTGTGCAACATTACCATGTGATTTCATCAGAATGTTGGGATGACGAGCCGCCGATGCAGCGTTATCATGTGGTTTCGGCCGAATGTTGGGATGACGACGACGAACCGAAGCGTGAAACCCTGCCTCCACTACACCCCGTGCAGCATTATCACGTGATTTCGGCCGAATGCTGGGATGACAAGGAGAAGAATGAAACCTTACCTCCTATATACGAGGTATGTTCAAAAACTATCGCGAATTTTGAATTTTCGCGGGTTACGTATATTCGAATTTCGATCTTTTTGTGGCTTTATGTTGGTACTCATGTCTCTCACTTATGTCGACAAGCTCGGCCATTTTGAATGTTCACTTAATTGTTGACAGCTGCTTTGCTTGCACGTGTTTTGGATCGTCTTCGATTTTTACCTATTCAAAAAAATGGAACAAAGAACATGTATCAAATTTTGTGTGAAAAACGAAATTAAGTGCGCGGATGCATTCCGAATGTTGACTGTGGCATACGGAGAAGCTACCTTGGACCAAAGCAACGTTTATCGGTGGTACAAAATGTTCTCAGAAGGCCGAGAAGATGTGAACGACGAAAAGCGTGCCGGACGCCCGAGCACTTCAACAACAGACGAAAAAATTAATGAAGTGGAGAAAATGATATTGGCCAATCGTCGAATCACCGTTAGAGAAGTTGCTGAGGACCTAAACATATCGATTGGCTCGTGCCATTCGATTTTTATCAATGATTTGGGCATGAGACGGGTCGCCGCGAAATTTGTACCAAAATTGCTCAATTGCGACCAAAAACAGCATCGCATGAACATTGCTAATGAGATGTTGGACTCTGTCCGCGACGACCCAAATTTGCTCCAGAGGGTCATAACTGGTGACGAATCGTGGGTTTATGGTTATGACGTGGAAACCAAAGTTCAATCATCTCAATGGAAGCTGCCGCACGAACCAAGACCGAAAAAAGCGCGCCAAGTTCGGTCGAATGTGGAAGTTTTGCTGACAGTTTTCTTCGATTGCAGGGGCGTGGTGCATCATGAGTTCTTGCCACAGGGTAGAACGGTCAATAAGGAATATTACCTGCAAGTTATGCGCAATTTGCGCGAAGCAATCCGCCAGAAACGCCCGGATTTGTGGAAGAACAAAAATTGGCTTTTGCACCACGATAACGCCCCTGCTCACACATCGTTGCTTGTGCGCGACTTTTTAGCCAAAAACAACACACTAATGATGCCGCAGCCACCGTATTCCCCAGATCTGGCCCCCTGTGACTTTTTCTTGTTCCCTAAACTGAAGAGGCCCATGAAAGGACGACGTTACGCTACGCTTGACGAGATAAAGACGGCATCGAAGGAGGAGCTGAACAAGATAAAAAAAAAATGATTTTTTGAAGTGCTTTGAAGATTGGAAAAACCGTTGGCACAAGTGTATATCTCATAGGGATTACTTTGAAGGGGACAAAATAGATATTCATGAATAAATAAATAATTTTTGAAAAAACACAAAATTCGCGATATTTTTTTAACACACCTCGTATGTGGCAAAGGAACTCCTTGTTAAAGTAAATGGCGAGACAGCCTTGAATGCTTATGGGGGTTGGCCGCGTAGAGTCGGAAATCAAGGGCTCATCGACACTCTGATAGCAGATTATGAGAGAATTGCGAATGCACCTGCAACTGCAGAGAGACTACTTGTGGGTGTTGATACTGTTCTAGGCATCCGAGATGCTATCATGCAGGAAACCAACGCTGAGATTTTGTAAAACTTTTAAATGTTCAACACTGCTGCTCAAGTGAAGACAGGCAGTTGCAGTATTTATAAATTGTAAGCTCGCGTCTTCCTGTGAGATACGAATGCACCTCTTGCATATGATAACTATAGTATGAAAAATAATAAAGAATTAGATATAAGTTTGTATATACAGGATAAACCCTAAGGTTTCATTGAGTAATTATTGGAACGCTTTAGACGTTACTTTTAACAATGATAAAGTGGCACAATATATTAGTCGTGTGGAATACTTAATTGCCACGCAAACTTTGCGAAATTTGTATAACGATCAGTCAAGATTTCAGAGTAAACCCAGACGTTTATTTTTCTCAAGGGATGTTGTTTACCCTTGACGCCATTTCTAGTGAATTTATGATTGGTCTATGCGTAGTCCGGAGTTTGACTATCCTATCGGTCGCAGAACTTGTGATGTCATGTGAACAGCATTGAGACGTCTGCGAGCGGATCGTGTATGTTTCATGCATTGTTTGTGTTTGGTTTGAAGCGAAATATACAGCTCTGCTCTCAGGTTGGCAAGTATTTTCGGCTTTAGACAACACAATGCCATATTCGAGATAATGTACGCTCAGAATCATACAGACTACAATATGTATGGAGGCAGGGAAACTTGGGGAGGCGCAGCTCATTTTAAGACTTTGGTCAGCATGACATGTCGTGAAATTTATGTTTACACAAGTTTCACACTAGAGAGTAAAGATTGTACCCATCCGCGATGTTTGGCCAATCGAAAAGTTACAAGCCTCAATACTATCTGTCCGAACCGCCATTAACTGTTCTATTACGGGGTGCAGGAGCTGAAGATGCGCCGATGATTACACCTCGTGTTGTTATACCACCGTATCCAGAAAACGACGAATGAAAACCGGTTGTAAGAGACCGCGTCGACATAAGTGTAACTGGCAGAAGTAGTTAATATTATAACTCATTTCAGAATAACACAGGAGATCGGGAGAGGGGGTGAACCATAGAGGTTGCTACGTTCTCATACGTAAATCAACCCCGTAAGCATTTAAAAGCGCAAGTCGATTTTGTTACCAGCAGCAACTTTTCTCTACACTCACATAATAAATACGAGGGTCGTTCAATATGTCCTTAGAAAATCTAAGAGTTGGCACTCGTAGTATAGATAACGTTTTGTTTTTACTAAACATCATCACTCACCCGACAGCTGTCAAAGTTTTAGTTATATCCATCACGTGGTTTCACTTTTATTGTCGATTTTGCTTATTTAAAAAAATGGAAAAAAGTGAATTTCGAGCGGTGATTAAACACTTGTATTTAAAAGGCTTAACACCGAAAGAGATCAAAGCTGAGTTGGATGAAGTTCATGGTACATCTGCTCCTGTATTTGCAACTATTTACAATTGGGTAAATGAGTTTAAACGTGGCCGTACGTCCACAAAAGATGAACAGCGTTCGGGACGTCCTGTGGAAGTCACTACTCCTGAAATGATGGATAAAATCCACGATATGATTTTGAGTGATCGGCGAATCAAAGTGCGCGACATAGTTGAAGCTACAGGCATATCGCAAGGTACAGTGTTTTCAATTTTGCACGAAAAACTGGGTGTGAAAAAAATCTCGGCGAGATGGGTGCCGCGTTTGTTATCGGTGGAGAATAAACGCAATCGTGTGGTCGACTCTGAGGCTGTTTTAGCGCTTTTTCGTCGCAATCCTGATGAGTTTTTGCGTCGATACGTAACAGTAGACGAAACATGGATACACCACTACACGCCAGAAACCATGGCACAGTCTAAACAGTGGGTTTTTGAAAGCGAACGAGCTCCGAAAAAGGCGAAGACGATCAAATCGGCAGGCAAGATTATGGCCACGGTTTTTTGGGATGCACGCGGAATCATCTTCATCGATTACTTGGAAAAAGGAAAAACAATAACTGGAGAATATTATGCGTCATTATTACATAGATTAAGCGAAGAAATGAAGAAAAAACGTCCTCATTTGAAAAAGAAAAAAATCCTCTTCCATCAAGACAATTCACGGGTACACACCTGCGCTGTTTCGATGGCCAAAATTATGGAACTAAAATTTGAATTACTACAACATCCACCGTATTCACCAGATTTGGCTCCTAGCGATTTTTTTTATTTCCAAACTTAAAAAAATGGCTCGGTGGACAACGGTTTACATCGAACGAGGAGGTCATCGCTCAATCAGATGCTTATTTTGAAGATCTTCCGAAATCCTACTTTTTGGACGGCTTAAAAAAGTTAGAGAAACGTTTAGAAAAGTGTATAGAGCTAAAAGATTATGTTGAAAAATAAAAAAAAAATTACCCAAAATAATTTGTTTTTCTATCTTTTTCTAAGGACTTATTGAACGACCCTCGTATATTAGTTTTTCTTTCATCATAAATTGTGGCTATCCAACAAAACCCATGCACTATCAATTTCGCTTATTTTGTAACGAAGTCTTAGTGAGGTGTAATCGTATAGTATGACCTGGTGGACAGAGTGAGCGTACATCTTTCTTAGTATTAGAGTTATAGGGAGATTATATTGAAAAATAAAATAAAGCTAGACAGAAAAATTATTTAGTTCTATCTGTAACCTAATGGTAACAAGTTCTCAACAAGTGTGGTGAATATAATTGCAGCATTTATGGAAAAAATATGAGAGGTAAATTTATAATTATTTTACATATTTATTTAAATGTGACACTGTGGAACGCAGACGACAAACAAACTTTTCTAATTTATAGTTTCAATAATCATATTTTAACTCTGTTGATCTATTTAAATTATAAAAGTCAAAATTCAGTTTGGAAATTATTTTATTAGTTTCTACCGTTTTTTACTGTTTATACACTTTATCCGTTTATTTTTAATATTACATTCTTTTTTTATTAAATAAATTTGTTTGGACTAATCTAAAATATTCCTTTAAAAAAACCGTAACTATCTGTGAAGTGACAGGCAGTGCAACAACCCCCAGAACATCAGCTGTGCAGCCAGTTCGTCTACGGTAAGTGTCGCTTAGCAATAAACATATCAACAAGCAAACCTTTTCCACCTAACACATAAACCTCGCTCTTAAAGCTCGTGTTACAATATCATAGCGTAGTCTGCAGGTAAAAAATACAAGAAAAACCCATCGTCACGCAGAAAGGAAAAACTTGATGTCCGCCGTCTTCTTCTGGATCTGTAGCCAGCAACTCGTATCTCTGGAAGATCTGGAAGAACTTCTAGCGTAAGATGGAAACGCCAAACTGGAACCTGCAGATGTGGGCTGTGGTAGTACTCGTATTTCAACTACACATAACCTACAATTTTCTCGTTACACTTCTATTATTTAAGAGTATTTGAACATCTTTTATTTGTTTTTATAGTGTAGATATACGGTTAAAGGCACACATGTAAAAGTACATTTTGTCCCATTCTTATAAGACGAGACAAAAATTTAGTTAGAACAACTGTTATTATTAAAAAAGGAGTCGAACCCAGGATGTTCTTCCTCAAGAACTTCTGGCAAGCGAAAACATCCACCATGAATAGTGGAATGATGAGTTTAACGCTAATATTTACTAATGAATTGTGATCTTTTAGCCTTATTATTTCTGTAACAAAGTAGAATTTTGAGATGTCTTTCCAGCTTATCTTGGCGATAATGTAACGGCAAACATTTTTTTTTACTGAGTACACACTTGCCTTTCGTTCTGCGAGTTTGAAGCGACAGGTCGTCTCTAATTTCCCATCTTAGAAAGGAAATAAAGACTAAGAAGTAATTTTAAGAAAATGGCTCCCCACTTTAGCTCCAAACTTTTAAAGTGCATTTCCAGCGCTCAGGAGGGAGATTCGACACATTTGATTAGACAATTAGTTGATTTTAAAAATTTAGTTTCGTATAACAAAATTCCGTTTAGAAATTTTTATTAAATAATAAACTATTCCCAAGTGTCAGTCTGCAAGAAGACAACAATAAAAATTTTAATAATTACTTTTACATTATTGTATGTAACCAGCATTAACTGTGATACAAATAAAACTTAGTGTAAACGAATAAACTTCTTTATTTTAATAAAACCCAGGGATATGAACCTGTTTTCCTTTAATTAAATTATTGAAACTAAACTTATTACAAAATTCATTGTCTGATCTAGTACAATTTGGTGGTGATCGATTATTACACACGCTGCCGAGTTTTGGTTAAGCTCTTACTGTTGTCATGGGATACTGTTTAGTATTTACTGTCTCAGTTTACTTATACCGGAATACTTTCGGCATAATTTTAGTTGTAAATTTACTACATCGCAGTTGGAATAAAAGATTATAAGTGTCAAACATGCTATAAATCAATTGTTTGGTAGATATTCTAATTGTTTAAATATCCACAAATCGTGTCAATAATGATAATGCCGGGAATATTTTGGTTTTTTTTTTTTTGGAAGACAGATATAATAGATTACATGTATGAAACATGTTATAAACCGTGTGTTTGACAGATTCCCGTCAGAACAGGAAGATACAGAAATTTGTAGAGGCAATCGTTGTAATGAATTGGTAACTTCATCTTTCAAAATCAATGTTCAATGGACTATTTGCTTGATTTGAAATAACGAAACATTTATAAAATGCAAGTTAGTATCGACTTGTAGAATATTAATAATAAACTACTCAAAAATGAATAGGGATATTAAAAAAAAGACTATTTTATTAAAATTACACTAATATATATATATATATATATATATATATATATATATATATATATATATATATATATATATATATATATATATATAATAAATAAATAAATAAATATAAATATATCATCACGGCTTATTACCCATTGCTGGGTGTGCCAATCTGTTGTATACAGATATAGGTAATGATGAAATATTTGCACCGTGTGGGCGCTTACCAGGCGTCACCTCACGGGCACTCATTGCTGGCGTGGAGAGTGCACCACAGGGGTCAATTTTGTGCCATATAAAATTGGAAATATTTGGCGTCGGTCGGGATCGAACCCGGTTCCCCAGATTCGCGACCTGACACTCTGGCACGCGGCCATGAGACTCCATATATATATATATATATATATATATATATATATATATATATATATATATATATATATATATATATATATATATATATATATATGAATGAATACTTCAAAGTTAATGTCTTTAAAACCAAAATCTGCCAGTTTTGTTTCGCATATACAGTTTAGAATCGAATGTTTCAATATCATCAACATGCTGCCAGTATACGTTATAAAAAAAATTTTGCCGACGAGTTGCTTAAAAATTTCGCTCTTAGAAGTAATAGAGAAATGCAGAGGAACCATCTTTCACAAGAAAACTATGCTTTGGTGTTGCATATGCATCAGCGAGGTGATCGGCAAGTGGACACAGCCGCGTACTTCAATACTTCCCAAAGTCTCATTTAATTTGTCGACATAGAGAAACAGGCACAACATCCAGAAGGCCTGGAAGTGGATCCAGCCGTGTCACAATGTTGTGTGTCTTCAAAAATGAGTCATTTATTTTGAAGGTTTAATATTTAATTTGAAATATTGTGGAAGATAATAATGACTCATCTAGTTTGTAAGTTGTATATGTACTCGTACCATACACGATATGGATGAGGGCTAAGAGGTCATGCCATAACCTTACTTTAAAATCATGAAGGATAAATATTGTCAAAACAAAAAATAGTAATAATAATTATTTCATATTGAATTCTTTTAATCCTTTCCTAATATAGCCTTATTTCATAAGTATCTATAACTTTCTTATCCAAACTCCTGAAGACAAGACAGTATAATAGAGGATGGAAGATTTTTTTAATATAGTAAATACATATTTGTCCAAACGGAGTCAATTAATATCCATTGTATCCTAGAGTATTTTGAGAACGAAAGGCAAGAGAAAAACGAAAGTAGAAAAAATAATTAAAATACAAAACAAAAAATAATGGGACTAACCTTATAGCTGAACATTCCACACCAGTGGTTTTTCAATCTTCGGATTCATGTGCAGTATAGTACTGGGTTCAGTCCCCGGGTAAGACATGTTGTATAGTCCTTATCATCATCTCATCTTCATCAATGCAGAATACACAAGGTCTGAAACAAAAAGAAAAAATCTGATGTAGCCAGCATATTACCTTCAGTCAGTTATATGAGGTGACGCCTGGTAAGCGCCCGCACGGTGCAAATATGTCATCATCATTACCGAAATCTGCGTATAAAGCAGATTGGCACACCCAGCAATGGGTAATAAGCCGTGATGATATATTTATTTTATTTACAAAAATTCTACGGGTGAACTGTTACCGGTAAACATGTGTTTATCAGGTTATAGCAACCGGAATCGATATTTTAAGAACTCAAGTGGTAAACAGGGTAGATCCATAACCTATGAAAAAATTTGAAAATTTGAAACAGGTTAGAAATTTGACGTAGTTAACAAACTCAGCAGAGTCCTACTTCGAACACATTTCCACTTTTAATGCGCGCGCTTCGCTTTGCATCACTACCTTTTTTTGAGATTATATTCTTCATGAATCCAATAGATGGATCTGGTAGATATTGTACAATTTTCGAACACGGTAACTTTTTACCACTCGTGTTTTCGAACACAGTTGGTAGATGCGGCATCTACCGGTAGAATTTTCGTAAATGCCTATGTATTTTCTATAAAATCCATACAGAATGTTCCTTGCAAAAGATTCTAAATTTCTTGTATGTACATTACCTTTCGACGGTTGTATGTGTTTTATACAAATTCCATACAGAAAGTTTCGAGCAAAAAGATCTTATATTTTGAATAAAATTATCACACTACAAATATGTCAATTGCACTTGACACTGACATGTTTCAATCAGAATTTTCTTAATATAGTAGCTGTTTCAAGCATAGCTGACTAATTTATGAAATTTAATTTCTCTATATCTATTTAATATGAAGTATAAAATGCAGTCAAGTCGTATAGAAAATACAATGTTCTTTAATATTTATAATAACATTAAATGTGAAATAATGATATTTAACATCGTTTTTTCAAGAAAAACTGTTAAAATCTTCAAATAAGGGTATTTCTGGTTGAGCAATTATAACCAAAATATAATCAGCTATTCATGTGGATTCAACGAAGAGCAATACGAAAGAATTATAATTTTTGGAATTGTAGTATTAGAATTATCGTAGACGAAATTTTTCTTGCCCACACACACACATACAGACATTATCTTAAAAATAGTAAAATCGTATTCTACTAGGGACCTTAAAACGTGCTTATTCATTAAAAACCACCGAATTTTTTGACCAAAGACAATACTTTCCTTACCTAAAGGTGACGGAAGGTAAAAAACTGTTTCCCATATTAAACGCCTATGTGACGGCTTTCCGTGTTCATACTGTATACATTTTGTTCATTTTTGTTTTGTTAGAAAGAATTTTAAATAAAATAAGTATGATTTAAAAAACTTTTTTCGAGGTTCTTTAAATGTAAAAAAATGTACTTATTGCATAACACATTTATATTTATTTTTTATTAGGTAATCTTTTGCAATACGTAATATGTTACGGGCGTTTAGCAGACGTCACCTCACGGGCACTCGTTGATATTTGTTATTTTAAATTCGAGGAAACATTTTATAACTTCTATCATTATTATTAAAAAGAAAACAAACAATAGGCGATTACAGCTCAATCAAATTAAGAGAAATTAGTAAAAAATAGTGAAAGTATATGCTTAATAATGAATATTAATAAAGAAATAAAATGATATAAATGAAATACTTCGGAAATATGGGGGTTTTTGTTTTAACAATTCGTCACTCATATGAATTCCATATATATTATTTTGATTGGCGACTCAAAGACCACCTATAAATATATAACGAATACCGAGTTAGGGGCGGAGCTTACTATAAATGGAAGTAGAGAAATTCAAATAGCGGAGGCGTGGCTATCAGTCCAGTAGTGCAATTCTCAAACAGTTTTTATTTGAATATAAATATTTTGCATTAAACTTAATAATTTAAATACATTTCCAATTATAAATCATGTCGACTTGTACAGTATAATAATATTCATTTATTTTTTATAAATATAATTTAGAAATGGCAGATATTTCGAGAACATTTAGGTCCACGAAGAAAATAGTTTGATATAAAAACTTATATACGTGACGTCACATCTATATTTTCAAATTTCGGAGGACTATAACTCGCTTGTTAATAAGAATTTTTTCACCGACAGTCTTAGTTTTATTTATACGTTCAGACAAAATTATTACTGAGTTTACATGCAGTTTTCAAACCGTTTTCAAAACGTTTTTAGTTTTGAAAACGCCATGTATATAGTGTCAAAACGGTTTTGTTATCTCAAATCAAAACTAAAATTCACGGGTTTGATTTGGAAACTAGTTTCAAAACTACTCATGCAAACACTTAAAATTCAGTTTCGAAATTGCGCATGCGTATATAGCATGACATGACGTTTCTGTCGCTTCGTGTAACTTGGTGTTACTAACCTACAAATAAACTGACAGCTGTGTAGTTTTAGTGCGTAGTGCTACAAAGCAGGAAAAATAATTGGAATAATAGCAAAACGAAGAATTTGGAGTGAAGAGGATCTGTTACTTACACTAGTCAAATGCGCATGCGCCGAAACTGTTTTCAAACCAGTCTGTAAACCTGTTTTGAAAATTGCATGTAAACAGTGTCGCAATATTTTGACTGAAAACTGAAACTATTTTCAAAACTGCATGTAAACGTAGTATATATTTAAAAAAATGGTGGAATCCCCTACTGTCAAAAGCAATCAGTAAACTGTTATGAAAACTCATTTATTTGTAATTAAATTTTATTATTATACATAGGGTACTAATGTATTACTTATCATATTATGATAATAATATTCATTTGTTTGTATATTAATCCTTGTTGAATATATACTGGAGTCGAGTCATTTCTAAATATAAAATATAAACTACATAGTAGTGTAATGTGTCAGTAAATTTCTATTAGATTACACATTAATCTCAAATATACTTTATCTATTTTCTAAGAAATGTTTTTGTCTATGAATTGTTTGTTTCTCCTAGTCAAGAACTATCATGTTTTGTAATTTATCACTGTATTTATCTCAGTCCAAAACGTACGACGTTACACTGCTGGTGATTCTCATATTAATAAACAATAATTTTATGAACTATCGACAATCGACTATTATTTAAATTACCAAATCACATATCCGTCTCTCTGATCCTCGAGCATATTACAGTAGTTATGGAATAAAATTGTAAGATTTGGCAAACATACATAATAATTCAGTGTCGTATTCACTCGACAATTAGTTATGTTTTGAAATACTTGGAAATTTTATTTATTTAAATACAATGTCCGACAGGCTACATACAGTACTTGGCCTTTAGAAAATATTATAAAGCTGACATCATAAATTTTAGGGACCACAAACTGAGCCCCTTTCCCTTAGGGATAGAGATTACTGAAATTCTAGCTGCGCCCTAGGCAATGCTAGGGAACATCTATTATACTCTGTACAGAATTCTACCGTTATTGCTTTGACTTACTAAGCCTGTGGTAGACCAGGCACAGCGGGATGTAGCACTACCTGGCGTAAGGGTCGGACTCCGAAAAATTTAAATTTGCTAATCTTTGTTATGCATAACGAAATTTCAAAATTGTTAGCTAATGAATTCACAGAATCAAATTACGTATTTGACCATTGTTACAAATTAGGAACAAATAAGATTTGTTGAAACATGCTGTGACCATAGATTAAAATTAGGGAAAATAAGATTAGCAATGACGTACCAAACGTATATAAATGAGTTTTCAAAATTTTAAAATCAGTATTACTTTACTTTTCGTACTGAGAGCAATTATATAGACACTTACTATGTGGCGACCATTTGAAGATGATAATGATAGTTTACCCGTTGAAGAAGATCGCTGTGCAAAACTTAAACGTACGTGTTTGCCGCTAGAAGCGAAAGAAATAATTAAAAATGTGTATAACTATTTAAAAGATAATGAAGATGAAAATTCGGCCTTAACCAAAACATGTGAAATGACGAAAGTGCCGTATAATACTGTTCGTGATATAATAAGTGGTGAATTGAGACCAAGAAAGAAAAGACGTGACGCGGGTAAGTCGAGAGTAGTGAATTCTTTTGAAGAAGATATAATTCGACGTAAAATATACACGATGTATACTGAAAAAACGTTGCCGTCTGTACGTACATTGTACCAGAGACTAAAAGATGATAAATGCGATATAAATTGCTCTGTGGCTACTTTGCATTCGACCCTTCGTAATATGGGTTTTCGATTTAAAAAAATTAATAAACGGCAAACTATAATGGAGAGTAGAAGAATACGTGAATGGCGCTTTAAATTTTTACGTGATATAAAGAAATATCGTGCTGAAAAACGTCCGATAATATATTTAGACGAAACTTGGTATGATAGTCACGACACAGTATCAAAAAGTTGGACAGACGGTTCAAAGGATTGTAGTGTCAATGTTCCACCAGCACGAGGAAAACGATTTATTATACTTCATGCCGGAAGTGATCAAGGGTGGATAAATGGTGCGCGATTTTTAGCTGGCCATAACACAAAAAATATTTTGTTAGACTACCATGACAATATGTCTGCAGATATTTTTGAAAAGTGGTTTAGTGAGAATTTATTGCCAAATTTGCCAAAAAATAGTGTTATTGTTATGGATAATGCTAGTTACCATTCGCGGCAAAGTGTAAAAATACCGACAAATTCTTCTACGAAGGCCGAGATTCAAGAATATTTAATTAAAAACAATCTCTACTTCGAGGAATCGTACAGCAAAAAACAATTATTGGATGTTGTAAAAATTAAGCCTCCTGTAAAACAATACGTGTGTGACAACTTGGCAACACAATTTGGACATGATGTACTTCGATTGCCCCCTTATTATTGTATTTTTAATCCTATAGAATTGATTTGGGGGCAATTAAAAAGTAATGTAAGAAGGAACAATGCATCACCGACAGTAAGTGATAGTGTTATTGAGTTAATAAAAAGTGAAATGGACAATATAACACCGGAAAATTGGGCTGATAGTGTGCGTCATGTGATTAATATAGAAGATGAATATATTAATGTTAATAATGTTACAAAAGATTTTATTATAAATATTCAGGACTCAAGTGACAACAGTGATATGGACAGCTACAGTGAAGAAGATATTATTATCGATTAATTATGTATGTGTATATTATTTATTGTTACGTGCAATATTTTATTAAATGACAAACTGCTCCGCAGTGTATAATTTTAACTAACAATTTTCGTTTTTTTTTTACTATATTATGTATTTAATTTTGTTTTTTATGTATTGTTTGTTCCATTATTATTTTAAAAAAATAAAAAGATTTGTTTCATTATTAAATGACAAACTGCTCCGCAGTGTATAATTTTAAGTAAGAATTTTCGTTTTTTTTTTACTATATTATGTATTCAATTTTGTTTTTTATGTATTGTTTGTTCCATTATTATTTAAAAAAATTTAAAAGATTTGTTTCATTATTAAATGACAAACTGCTCCGCAGTGTATAATTTTAAGTAAGAATTTTCGTTTTTTTTTTACTATATTATGTATTCAATTTTGTTTTTTATGTATTGTTTGTTCCATTATTATTTAAAAAAATTTAAAAGATTTGTTTCATTATTAAATGACAAACTGCTCCGCAGTGTATAATTTTAAGTAAGAATTTTCGTTTTTTTTTTACTATATTATGTATTCAATTTTGTTTTTTATGTATTGTTTGTTCCATTATTATTTAAAAAAATTTAAAAGATTTGTTTCATTATTAAATGACAAACTGCTCCGCAGTGTATAATTTTAAGTAAGAATTTTCGTTTTTTTTTTTACTATATTATGTATTTAATTTTGTTTTTTATGTATTGTTTGTTCCATTATTATTTAAAAAAATAAAAAGATTTGTTTCATTATTACAAAATAAAGTAAAATAAAACAGGAAAACATTTAATACGTACCTGTCCTTTCCCCGCTATAAATCAAGCTTAAATCCCTAACAATAGACCTGCTGAGAGAGTAATAACGGTAGATTTCTAGACAGACTATAACTATAAGCCTCTCCATTAGGATTAGTTATAAGTTTAGCTGCCCATATCGCTATCTGCATCAGCCAATGAGGTCCTATACTATACTAGAGTGCTTACAGCTATAAAACTCCAATGCTGGAGATACGGATTAGTTTGTCGCCAGAGAAACGTCAAAACCATCATATAGATGGGAAACCTGTCCTTTTCTAATCTCGGATTTCTCTCTCTTTCGATATAGCTCTTCGCATGCGCTAGTATTAGTCTTCGAATTTTTGTTAGTTTCAATTCTGTCCTTCTGTGGACGTATTAAGTGCTAATTTTGCCAACATGGTAGTTTTGTGTAGTGGACCATTTGTAAAAATTACACCGATCTAAAAACAAATCTTCATTTTCATAGGTAAGTTATTTCTTCGTGTTTAATTATTTAAAATTTGGAGTTATTTTCTTTATACGATATTTATTATTTACTAATAAAATTTATTATCTAAACAATGTAATACTTGTTATTATTATAACATAAATAAAGTATTACTATTCCTAACAAAATTATAGTCAGTAGGGATTGTTTAAGAGTAGGTACATCTTTGTTTGAAAATAAATTATGAATTGAATTTTAAATTATAAAGATTGAATATTTGTATGTTATCATTGTCATCATTAATTTTAATGTATTTTTACTGTAAATTATATTACCAATCCTTAGAACATAGAAGAAAGACATTTGCTAAAAATTTGTAATATTTTGAAATTGTATTTTGTATTAATTGTTTTATAATGTACATTTTTGTAAATAATGTTTCCTATTTCAGATATTTGCATCCCATCTTCCATAAAGCTTCACTTTCTTCTTCAATTGTGTAAAATAAAATCTTTATTATTATTATTACTTGCAAATAAAATTAATGTTCTTTATAATTGTGTAAAATAAAATGATTAATATGACTACTTCCATATAAAATGTTTTATTTAATCCTTGTGTAGCTTGTTGACGCTTGTTTGAGTACTACTAGAATAGTGAACCACCGTTTGAGAACCACCGTTTAAAAAGAGATAGTAGCCGTTAGAGTGCAATGGAAAACCCGGCGACACGATTTTATGGCAGTAAGCACTCTAGTATAGTATAGGAACCCAATGGCATCAGCTATAATTAAACCAAGGTCGCAACCATAGACGGAGAATTGTACATAGTTTGGGGGCAGTGAAGAGTAATTCAGAAACATTACAAAGAAACGTGTACAGTCGTTGTTCAAGCTATTTTGCTTATAAAATTAGCTGTGTTTTTACCAAAAGTTGAAAAACACCATATATATATATATATATATATATATATATATATATATATATATATATATATATATATATATATATATATATATATATATATATATATATATATATATATATATATATATATATATATATATATATATATATATATATATATATATATACCAGGTGTGCAACGAAACGCGGAACATAGGAGTTTACCATAGGATTTTAAAAATGTGCGGAAATTGGCTTTCCTGTACATTTTAGAGCAAAATTACAAGAATTTAAAATTACATTTTACCTATAAAAAGTCCACATTTATGGCAATAAAATATCTGTAGCACTAGATATTTAGAAAAGAAAATATGACATTTTCGTTAAAAATCAGATAGCCATGGAAATAAAAAACAAATAAAACAAAATCTCAATATGACAGATAAGTGTTATTGATGTACATTGTTGTAATCATTGTGTCTCCATTGTTATAATTCAGCAATAAATATTTAAGTAATGATCTTAATTGATATTTTGTTTTATTTGTTTTTTATATCCATGGCTATTTAATTTTTGACGAAAATATCGTACTTTATTTTCTAAAAATTTAGTGATGCAGATATTCTATTGCATTAAATGAAGACTTTTTAAAAGTAGAAATTAATTTTAAACAACTTTTCATTCTTGTACATTTACTCTAAAATGTTTTTAAAAAATACCATGTTAAACTCCTATGCACAAAATTGACCTCTGTGGTGCACTCTCCACGCCAGCAATGAGTGCCCGTGAGGTGACGCCTGGTAAACGCCCGCACGGTATAAATATGTCATCATCATTACCGATATCTGCGAACAAAGCAGATTGGCACACCCAGCAATGGGTAATATGCCGTGATGATATATTTTTTTTTAATATTTAACTCCTATGCTCAACAAATATTTATACTTATTTTTATAGTTATATTTACTGTTAATCGTTCGAAAATATTTTGAACTTTAGACTATAGATAAGAAATAATAATTTATTAATGCATTTGCTACTAGTACAGATGACCTCTATAAATCATTGCTATTAACAAAATTCGATTATAAATATGAAGACATTTATTATTCGTTTTTATTAGATTTTTTGAAAACTTAAGAATTCTCGAGATATAACACAAACTTATGATTTTTTGAAAGGGACCTATGTTGAAAATAGCCTGGCCTTTTTCCTTATTTTATAAGCTTTTCAATGATATATAACAAGTCTACATTCTATTGTTTTAAACAATAATTTATTGAGGTTTAGTTAAATTAATATTTATCTACGGTACAGTTGGCTTTGACACAAAAATGGTTTAAATAAATTGAAAAAATGAGTAAAACTGAAACTAATACTATTAGAAATATGCAAAAGATGATCTGTAAAAGATATCTTCATTTGTTTCTTAATAATTTTTAATTTTTTTCACCCCAATAAATTAATAATTCATCTCTTATTAAAGTTTAAAACAATAGAATGTAGACTTGTTATATATCATTGAAAAGCTTACAAAATAAGCAAAAAAACGAGACTATTTTCAACATAGTTTCCCATTTAAAAGTCTAATTACGCCATTTCATTCAATATAAAAAACGGAATTTTTTTGGTAAAAACGATTTTTCTCTATCATAATAAATAAGATGATATATTTTCAAAATGAGCGGAAAACGAGTTTTTATATGTAGCTCAGAAACAAAAGAAGATCGAAAATTCTTGTGGTTATTATTAAACTTCTTTCAAAAAGTTGCCCCAGGAATGTGCAAACGGTTTTGCTCTATCATTAATATTACCCGAGATACTTTTAAAAAAACATCGAAAATGAGACACCTATACTGTGTACAAAGCAAATTGGCACACCCAGTAATGGGTTATATGCCATGATGATATATTTATTTATTTTCAATTAAATTAATGCAAAAAATTGCTCATGATGATTCATGCATATTTGCAATTATTAATGTTAAAAGTTATTAACTTGAATTATTAGCGAACTTCACTATTTGAGAACAAAATCAACACTTTATCTAATACGTTCTAGAATATTTAAAAATTAAAATTAACGAATAATAATATAGATTTATTACAACTACAGACTGCTTTAATTTTAAATGATCATAAAAAAAAATATGAAAAGTAGTGAAGCATCCCACTACCAAAATGCACAAATAAATATCTCCACTAAGTATTATATTTAGCCATTTTGAATAAATTTATTTGAAAGTTTCGTCACACAAGTCTCAGATAATTTAACAATAATAATAACTAGTTTCCACACATTATTACATAAAAATGAAGCCCATTTATAACTCTGGATTGTGGTCTATTTATAATAAAATTTTCTTCGTATCGTGGACGCCATTTTCCCTTACGTGGGTTCATATTTTCGTCCCATATGTTGGGTAAAACATATACATCTATACCCAAAATACATTGAAATATAACCTGTATCCTTGATTCTTTTGCATTTTTTATAGTGATTATATAATGTATTTCCAACAAACTATAAATTCTGTACAAATGTAAGACAACAAATTTCGTAGATTATTGATTGAAAATATTATCAATTCTAATAAAAAATACATACATATAATAATAAAATTACTGTATACTGTATTACTGAACAATATTTAATAATATGCAGCAAAACCAATATTAAAATCTCTCTGACTATTTTATAAATATTTGGCAAAAAAATCAAAGTAAATAAATATAAAATTACTTACATTTCAAATACTAAACACTTCACAACACAATTAAATTGCAAGGTGCAACATTTTCTTCACAAAATGGCTGCAGTGACACAGCGTATCGTAACATGTTGCTATGTGTACAAATACTTGCAAAATGGAATGTTCATAGTACATGAAACGTGGAACGCTTGAGCAACATGGCGGTCATTGATTCTGCGCAAGCACTCATAATTTCCGTCTCTCCACCACGCCCGCACAGTGGCGTGCTTCTAGTACATCCGAAAGGGGTTACCTCACGTTTTTATCTACATTTGCATTATTATTATTATTATTATATATATATATATATATATATATATATATATATATATATATATATATATATATATATATATATATATATATATATATATATATATATATAAATAAAACTCTTCAAATATAATTTATATGATATATTATTGTCTATCTATGTACCATATGCATTTGTATACAGGGTGCTCCGTTTAAGCGCAACAATATGTAACTTTATATTTCTTAATGGAACATCCTATATTTATTTATTTATTTATTTTGATAGTATATTAAATTCTCTTTAAAAAATCCTATGAAAAACTCCTGTGTTCCTGTGTTCCGCGTTTCGTTGCACACCTGGTATATATATATATATATATATATATATATATATATATATATATATATATATATATATATATATATATATATATATATACACAGGGTGATTCATCGGTCTGTCCTCTCTTTATAACTCTTTTATATTAAATCAGATAGAAAAACTCTTCAAATATAATTTATATGATATAGTATTATCTATCTACGTACCATATCCATTTGTATACAGGGTGCTCCATTTAAGCGCAAAAATATGTAACTTTATATTTCTTAATGGAACACCCTATATTTATTTATTTATTTATTTGGATAGTAAATTAGATTCCCTTTAAAAAAGTATTAAGTAATAAGGGGTCTAAAATTATAAATTAAGAAGTTATTTACCTTTATTTGTTGAATGATATGTTTCAATCATGTTATTATTAACAAAGTAAGCTGTGGATAAATTGATCAATTGTTTCGAATTTAAACAAACAAGTTGTCAAAATACTTTTAGTTTACCATTGTTGATGTTTATGTGATAATAAATAATACAAATTTTAGAAAAGATGAAATGGTTAATATGATATTTATAATAGAAAAATGTATTGAAGTTGAATCATAAGTTTTCGAGCATTTATTATAATTTTGCATTATTTAGTCTGTCACTATATTTTAATAGCCTCTTTGTAATTAGTGTAATGTTTGAAATAAGTATTAATAAAAAAGTATCAAAATTTTGTATTAAATTGTGGTTTTTCCACTATGAACTACTATTTTTTATGAACGTAGATAACTTCTTAATTTATAATTTTAGACCCCTTGTTACTTAATACTTTTTTAAAGGGAATCTAATTTACTATCAAAATAAATAAATATATATGGGGTGTTCCATTAAGAAATATAAAGTTACATATTGTTGCGCTTAAACGGAGCACCCTGTATACAAATGCAAATGGTACGTAGATAGACAATAATATATCACATAAATTATATTTGCAGTTTTTTTTATCTGAAATAAAAGAGTTATAAAGAGAGGATAGACCGATGAATCACCCTCTATATATATATACAGGGTGATTCATCGGTCTGTCCTCTCCTTATAATTGTTTTATTTTAAGTCAGATAAAAAATCTTCAAATATAATTTATAATATATAATATTGTCTATCTACGTACTGTATGCAGTTGTGTACAGGGTGCTCCGTTTAAGCGCAACAATATGTAACTTTATATTTCCTAATGAAACACCCTATATATTTTTATTTATTTTGATAGTAAATTAGATTCCCTTTAAAAAAGTATTAAGTAATAAGAGGTCTAAATTTATAAATTAAGAAGTTATTTACGTTAATAAAAAATAGTGGTTCATAGTGGAAAAAACCATAATTTAATACAAAATGTTGATACGTTTTCATTAATACTTCTTTTAAACATTACACTAATTACATAGAGGCTATTAAAATTTAATGACAGACTAAATAATGCAAAATTATAATAAATGATTTAAAACTTGCCCTTCAACAATTGATCAAATTATCCATAGATTACTTTGTTAATAATAACATGATATGAACATATCATTCAACGAATAAAGGTAAATAACTTCTTCATTTATAATTTTAGACCCCTTATTACTTAATAATTTTTTAAAGGGATTCTAATTTACTATCAAAATGAATAAATATATATCGGGCGTTCCATTAAGAAATATAAAGTTACCTATTGTTGCGCTTAAACGGAGCATCCTGTATATAAATGCATATGGTACGTAGATAGACAATAATATATCATATAAATTATATTTGAAGAGTTTTTCTATCTGACTTAAAATAAAATAGTTATAAAGAAAGGACAGACCGATGAATCACCCTGTATATATATATATATATATATATATATATATATATATATATATATATATATATATATATATATATATATATATATATATATATATATATATATATATATATATATATATCTAGAACTGTTGAATTTATATATTTCATAATGGTACTATTATCACCCGTCATTAAAGTAGCCGAAATTCAATATGAATATCGGTAATTTTAGATGTGCTTTTGTTTATTTAAAAAATCAAATGTACTAAGTTAAATGTAGTGGCGACCTTAACCAATATTTAATTTTCAAATAACTTGTAAACTATTAGAAATTGAGGAAAATGTGTCATATAAAATTTTATTATATTTTTACAGTCTATTTATTGGCATAGGCAAAATTTTGTTCAATTACTATCTTTGTCAGTTTTTCTTCGATTCTAATATAAAATGACCTTTTTCTCGGAAACAGACCTATATGCCTATATTGATTAATTTTTACCTTCCGTTATCTCACATATTGGAATAAAAGTTACAATATTCATATA
>OY720461.1:19725537-19743037 GCA_963082715.1 Harpalus rubripes
ATCTTTTGTTAGAAACTTTCTGTATGGAATTTGTATAAAATACATACAACTGCCTTAAGGTAATGTACAAGAAATATAATCTTTTGCAAGGAACTTTCTGTATGACATTTATACAAAATACATAGAACTGACGGAAGGTAATGTGCTGGCCACATCAGATTTTTTATTTGTATATTTGGCCCCCTAAAAATTTACGTAGAAAATAACTTCTACGTCATGGCCCCTGCTGCAAATGTAACAGGACTCCTACTCAGATAAAGTGCTACAGCACTGTCCAAAAGTATGGCTATGACATGTCTGATGATATGGCAGAGTTCAATGTGATAAAAACGTTTCTTATTATTTGTTTGCCTTCGCTTCTCAAAATATTAACTTTTAAACTAATATTATGAGGAATTTCTTTGTCTAATGCCATTTTTCTTATACATTTTTTTGTAATTTGAATAGATTCATTACATATTTGAATAATGAAATAATTATACTTACAATCCCACAATTTTTCTGGTAAATTTTTACGTAAGATTTTTGACTGATTGTGTAAAATAATCTGATATGGGCACCACACGAGCACGACTTTCTTGTACGCAAGACCAACATGAAATATACACCCAATTATAAAATTTCACATATTTGACGCAATTTGACATTAATATTAATTTTTTATTTTTTTGTACATTTTGTCCTAATCCATAGCAAGCTTTAGTACAAATTACAAAAACCAAAAGGTTATAATTACCTTCCGTCACCTTTAGGTAAGGAAGGTATTGTCTTTGGTCAAAAAATTCGGTGGTGAGTTTTTGATAAATAAGCACGTTTTAGGGTCCCTAGAATACGATTTTACTATTTTTACGATGATGTCTGTATGTGTGTGTGTGTGTATGTATGTATGTGTGTCCGTATGTGTGTGTGTGTGTAACAAAATTTTCGTCTACGATAACTTCCATACTACAATTCTAAAAATTATAATTCTTTCGTATTTCTCTTCGTTACATCCATGCGAAGAGCTGATTAGATTTTGGTTAGAATTGGACAACCGGAAGTACCCTCATTTGAAGATTTTAACAGTTTTTCTTGAAAAAACTATGTTAAATATAATTTTTTCACATTTAATGTTATTATAAATATTAAAGAATATTTTATTCTCTATACGATTTGACTGCATTTTATACCTAATATTAAATGGATATAGAGTTAAAAAATTATAAAGAAATTAAATTTCATAAAATAGCCATAGCTGTGGAAACAGCTACTATATTAAGAAAATTTTGATTGAAAGATGTCAGTGTCAAGTGAAACTGACATAGTGTATTTGTCTTATAATTTTACTGGAAATAGGTATAGGATCTTTTGCTTTCTGTATGGAATTTGTATAAAATACATACAACTGCTTTAAGGTAATGTACAAGAAATAATAATAATATTAAATCTTTTATTTCTGCAGATACATTACACTGTATATAGAAAACGTCACAAAATAATAATTTTCTGTATGAAATTTGCATAAAATACATGCAACTGCCGGAAGGTAATGTACAAGAAATAGAATATTTAATTTAGCAAGGAACTTTCCGTATGAAATTTGTACAAAATACATAGAACCGACGGAAGGTAATGTGCTGGCCACATCAGATTTTTTTTAAATTTACATATCTCGCTTATACAAAGGGCTAATTTAATAATATTAGGCGTGCTAGACGCAGAATTTAATTCTCTAAAACCATTTTATTCAAGAAAAGCTGTTAACAACTTCAAGTAATGTATCACTTCCGGTTAGCCTATTTTAACCAAAATCTAAAGTATTATTCTCATTGATATAAAAGTCTAATATACCAAATTTGAAAAGTTTTTGATTATATTTTAATATAATTTTTCATTAAAATCTATTATATGCTTCAAGTAAAGTACCACTTCTGGAAATTTTGTAATGACCAAAAAGGGAGGTGCACAACTAGATGTTATTGCAGTCCTAAATACATAATTTCAACTTTCTACTGCTTACCGTTTTTAAGTTATGCGAGATATGTACGTACGTACGTACAGACGTCACGACGAAATTAGTTTAAATGGGTATTTCCGCTGAAATATGAAAACCGAAATTTTTCGCGATTACTATACGTCCTTTACTATGTACAACAAAGTAAAAACCGTTTACGGGCTTATTATGTAACTCAGTGGTTAATTATTAACCACTGGTTAATTTTTTTAACCAATAAAAGTATGTTGACATATAACAAAAAAAGGGATTTTAAGTTGTCAAATCAATAACTATTGGATAAAAATTTTAACCAGTGGTTAAAAATTAACCACCAAGTTACAGAATAGGGCCCCAAGTATGTTGATTTATGACAAAAAAATTAAGTTTTAGTTGTCAAATCAATACCTATCTCTTCGATAAATTTTTTAACTAGTTGAAAATAAACAATATTAATCCTCATTTTACTTATAAGAATATAAAATATTTCTTAATACCATCCCTACATATTTACAGATCATCACCCGTTATGAGGGTAGAGTAGACTATACAGAATAGGTCCGAGTCTTCGGTTCGAGATTTTGGTCAGGGCATGTTAACAATAATTTTAATGAAAAATGTAAAGGCAAAAATATTTTCCGACTTGCAATTCTGAGAATTTTTCTAGTACCTGAGTCACAACTGAGGCATTTCACAAACAGTGTTGGGTAAAGTAGTTCCAGGAATCCACGAACGTAACTACGGCAGGGCCTAGGTGGTACTTGCCCTTTAAAACTCATATGCCTTTGGGTAAAATTAACAAAATGTTCAAAAATCTATTTTTTACAATTTTAGATATAAGTATATACTGATTCCAATTTTGTAAACCACAAATTAATATTTCTTTTAGTTGTGAGACGTTTCATGTCCTAAGTAATTCAATTGGTTGCCTGACTAAAAAAAAATCTGGTGTGACCAACACAATACCTCCCGCGATTTACAGCCCGAGTCACAAAAAAGATTGTTAATCCTTATTTTTGGATTAGCGAATTTTACTCAAATTACAGTTTATTTCTTAAAATATAGTCTAATCTAGTCCAAGTAACTACCTTTTTTAAACCCCCTTAGTGGGATTCGAACCCAGAGCCCCGAGGGTACTCATGACATGAGTCGTTGCTCTAACCATTGACCCATCGGAGCTATAATAAAATGAAGATTAAATTTTAAATACCAGTATAAAATAGAATTCACTAATCTAAAAGTGACGATTAGCTTTAACATTTTCGTGTATCGTTAATTTTTATTAATCTAAATATATACCTACATGTTTACTTATGCTGGAAACTATTGAATTCCTTTTCTATTATTCTATTTACTTTTTCCTTTTTTAAAATGTTACTAATATTATTTTGTAATGATTAGTTCTTTGATAGTAACATTTATGTGTCAGTTACATACATTTGAATAACTGCATTTTGTTTTTGTTTTTTTATAGTGTAGGCTCTGGGATTTAAATTATATATAATTTTATAAATTTATCCATAAAATAAATAGAAAAAGTATTAATGCAAATCTATAGAAAATTTAATAATCTTTAATTTTTATAATAACATTAATCATGAAAAAATAACATTTAAAGGTATTTTTCGAAGAAAAACTATTTTGAGCTTCTAATAAAGTGCCATTTCCGGTTATCCGATTTTCACCAAAATCTAATAGGCTCTTTCCAATACAGAAATCGTTCGAAATACACGATTTCAAAATTTTCTGAATGATAGTATTTGAGTTAGAGTAAAGGATCCTCACACACATACATAATAATAATCTTAATAATAATAATAATCTTTATTATTCAACAGGATGAATCCCTATTACAGAATAATATTACATATACAAAAAATGATAATAGATAGGTTACATGAAATTATAAAATTAACACTTAAATTATACTATTCAGTTTTTTTTTTAAATACATTAAGTGTGACAAAAAAATCAATATCAGAGCTAACATTGTTACATTTACGGCACATAGTATTTATAGGGGAATTATAATGGTAATTTGTGCGCGAAAAATTATTGACAAAAATGTTATTGCAACGAGTATTACAATTATTTACATAAAAATTTAAAGCATTGACTAAATCACTATCATTTACGAGGTTATTAATTATTTTATAAATAAATAATATTTGATGTTTTGTTCGTCTGTTTGCAAGGGTGTCAAGGTTAAATAATTTAAGTAAAGCAGACGAACCGCAATATCTTTCACGGAAAGTTCTATAATGTACTACTTTATAAAATTTTATTTGTATCTTTTCAATGACATTGACCAAGTATGCTTGCGACGGAGACCAAATAATAGAGCCATAATCTAATTTGCTCATAATAAGCGATTTAAAAAGTACATTGTAGCATGTCATATTTTTGAAATCATTGGTTGAACGCAATATAAATCCTACTAATCTTAAACATGAACTGACTAATATTTCTATATGATTTATAAGATATAATTTTGGATCAAGATAGATGCCAAGGTCTTTAATCATTGTAACTCGATTTATATTTACATCATTCATCAAATAATTGAAATTGATAGTAACATGTTTTCTGGTAAAACTGATAACATTGCATTTACTTAAGTTAAAAAATAAATGATTTTGAATTGACCAATTAAATATAGAATTTAGATCCTCCTGAAGCAGAGAGCAATCATTTATGTCTGAAACAACACTGAATAATTTAAAGTCATCAGCATACATAAGACATTTAGAAAATTTTATGACAGATGTTATGTCGTTTATAAATAATATAAAAAGTAAAGGGCCAAGGACTGACCCTTGGGGTACTCCGGAAAATGCTGTAAAATTATATGACGTGAAACCGTTACAGTATACATACTGTATTCTGTTGTTTAAATATGATTCAATCAAAAAATATAATTTATTTGAGAAGCCAATAATTTTTAATTTATGTAATAAAATTGAATGAATAACTGAATCAAAGGCTTTGCAAAAATCTGTATATATAACATCTACTTGTTTCTTGTTATGGAAAGACTCAAAAATGTACTGAACGAAATTAACTAAATTCGTGACAGTAGATCTGCGGTTAACAAAACCATGCTGATAAGGGCTTATATCATTTATAGTTTGTTGTTGAATCTGCTCAAATAATATTGACTCAAAAATTTTGGCTATCGAATTTAGGAGAGATATTGGACGATAATTATTTATCATGCTTCTGTCCCCTGATTTAAATATTGGACAAATACTAGAACATTTCCATTTATGAGGGAAAGTATTAGTCTCTAAACTTAAATTGAATAAAATATATAAAGGGAGAACTAGAGCATCAATACAACCTTTAAAAATTAGGACAGGTACATTATCTGGACCAACAGATTTTGTGTTTTTTTGAGATTTTATAGCAGCAGTAATTGCATCAATACTTATTTTAGTTACTGAAATAGGGTTACAAAAATTTTTGCTATCTGGTTTAAAATGTAAATTGTTGTTATTTACTGGAGTGTTATTATAAACACTTTGAAAAAATGTTGCAAAGGCATTTACAATATCAGAGCCATTAGAAAAAGTTTGGTTGTCATATTGCATAACAGAAGGTATGTTACAGGAGTTCTTTTTATTTTTTAAAAAATTCCAAAAATTTTTGGGGCAGTTTATTAAATTATTTTGTACGGAATTGATATAATCATTGTATGCATTTTTAATAAGAATTTTTGTTAAGGATCTGTAGGATTTAAATTTATTTAAGTGGTAACTTAAGCCAGACTTTTTATACTGCTTACGATGATATTCTTTTTGTTTTAAACAAGTAATAATATCATAGTTAAACCAAATAGGGTATTTCAAATTTCTACTAGATTTTTTAGGAATGCAAACGTCAAGAATATCATATAAGACTTCATAAAAATGTTCAACAGCATCATTTACATCGTTATAAATATACATACACACAGACATCATCGTGAAAATGTTAAAATTGGATTCTAGGGACCTTAAAACGTGGTCATTTAGCAAAATCTCGATATGCGATTTTTAGCATGATCCCTATACCTCACTTACCAAGGATAGCGGGAGGTAAAAATCGTCACAAACACATAGACATCATTGTAAAAATAGTAAAAACGTGTTGTTGGGCCCTAATTCGTGCTTATTCACTTAAAACTCACTATCAAATTTTTAGAAAACATTACCTCCCTTACTTATGATATGGAGGGGGGAGGTAAAAAATCTGATGTGACCAACACCAAACCTCCCGCTATTTAATTTTTATTAATTTAAATATACATACTTACATATTTAGTTATTGCGGAAACTGTCCATTCCATATAACTAGGGTTCTATTTACAATTTTCTTTTTAAAACGTTACAGTTCTTAATTTGAAATGATTAGTTCTTTGACAGTGACATTTATCTGTCAGTTACATACATTTAAGATATGAACTGTGTAACCAAGGAGTTTTGCTTGTTTCAAGCGTAGGCTCCGGGATTAAATTTATAGATAATTTTATAAATATCCATAAAATATATAGTAAAAGTATTAATGCAAATCTGTAGAAAATTTAATAATCTTTAAATTTTATAATAACATTAATCTCGAAAAAATAACATTTAAAGGTATTTTTGGAAGAAAAACTATTTGAGCTTCTAGTAAAGTGCCATTTCCGGTTATCCGATTTACACCAAAATCTAATGGGCTCTTTCCATTACAGAAAAAGTTCGAAATACAAGGCTTCAAAATTTTCAGAATGATGGTATTTGAGTTAGAGTGGAGGATCCACATACACATAGACACAGACATCATCGTGAAAATGTGAAAATTGGATTCTAGGGACCTTAAAACGTGGTCATTTACCAAAATCTCGATATGCGATTTTTAGCACGATCCCTATACCTCCCTTACCAAGGGTAGCGGAAGGTAAAAATCGTCATAAACGCATAGACATCATTGTAAAAATAGTAAAAACGTGTTGTGGGGACCCTAAATTCAATATCAAATTTTTAGAAAACATTACATTCCTTACTTATGGTATGGAGGGAGTTAAAAAATGTTTGCATAAAATTCGTCGACTTCGACTGTCAAAATAAACAAACAGGTAAAATGTTGCCAAGGACACATTGTCACATCAACCCTTCCAGATAAATGCGTCAAAATTCCAAGTTCCAAATTTCAAGTGATAATACTGCTGTTTTTGCTGACATCATGGTAACGGATTGCTTGCTTACTGCCGAATAACTAGAGTCTGAAATGAGTTTGTATCATTTGGTTTCTTCTCGTACTGCTCACCCAACTGTCAATGTTGTCAGGTATGAATATGATACGTTTTCTCATTACTGACATGTTTACGCTCTAATACATATACAAAATTGTATGAGTTAAATTTTAACTCTGCCTATTCTGTCAAATTCGTGTCGTGTACTTATATTCGATTTTATGGGGGTATATAAGATACTACTGTTGTTTTGTTATAAAAATGTATGTTACAATAAAAGCATTCAAAATGAAAAAATAAGTCAACTGATAAGTTTATTATCAAATTTGAAACCAAATATGTAAAGAGTAGGATACTGACACAGTGTCAGTGTCAGTGACACTGACATAAAATAACGCTATACGGCTATACGAAACGGATTTTGAAAGTAACTCTACTGTGACTAATCCTGTATATGGTATTAGACAAAAATAAAGCGACTCTGTAAAACCCAAAAGAAAAAAATTCTCTGTATTTTAAATAACCATAATATTTTCAAAAAAATTTCATTCAGATTAAGATTCTGTAATTGTTCACGAGTTATGGACACAAATCGCCTCTTTTCTAATTTGAGTACCTATATAATCTAAACAAAATTGTAATAAATGAGGGGCGCAATTTACAATTTTCGCCTGGGGCGCTCAAATGTCTCGGGCCGGCACTGATAAAAACTTAGAAGGCAACCCTCGTTTTAGCCGTTTTACATTTGTATTCGAAACCAAAAATGCAAATACACAAGAGTATAATACGGTCTGTCCAATAAATACGCGAACTGGGATCATAAAAACTATATTTTCCAAAATTTAGAGTACATCAATCTTATCCCCTTCAAAATACTCCCCATTTGTAACAATACACTTGTCCCATCTCCGTTTCCACTGTTCAAAACATCCCTGGAAGTCCTGAGAAGTTAGGCTCTTCAGCTGCCTCGTCGTTTCGCATTTGATCGTTTCCACATCGTCCCAGTGCCGCCCACGGATGACCTTTTTGCATTTCGGGAACAAAAAGAAATCGCAAGGGGCTAAGTCTGGTGTGTAGGGAGGGTGATCTGGCGTGGTGATCGAATTACGGGCCAGAAATTGGCGGACAATCGTTGCTAAATGTGCAGGCGCATTGTCGTGATGCAGCAACCATCCATCACCATCACACAAATTTGGTCGCACACGATCCCTCAGGCGCTTGAGAACTACCACGTAGAAGGCAGCAGTCACTGTTTGTCCTTCAGGAAGAAATTCATGATAGACAACACCATGTATGTCAAAAAAACGAGTAGCATGACCTTGATTTTTGATCGACTTTTTCGACATTTTTTCGTTCGTGGTTCATTTTTTCCTTTCCATTCCTTGCTCTGTGATTTCAGCTCGATGTCGTACTCGTAAAACTATGATTCGTCACCAGTGATGATCCTTTCAAGGAAACCGGAAGTTTGAGCGGAGTTTTTCCAGTCAGTGCAGCATTCGGTCCTTCTCAACTTTTGGTCAACTGTCAGCAACTTTGGGACGATTTTTGCACAAAACTTTCTCAACCCCAAGTGGTTTGTTAGAATCGTGTGCACTGACGATTTTCCCAAATTCAGTTCATCAGCAATCATCCGGACAGTGATTCGACGATCGGAAAGCACAAGAGAACGCACACGTTCGATGTTTTCATCAACACAGGAGTTCCTGGTCGTCCTGGCCTTGAATCATCCTTACAGTCTTTACGGCCTTCACTGAAACGCTTGATCTGCTTGAAAAGAGCTGTTTTCTTCAGTGTGTTATCTCCATAAACAGCCCTCAACATTTCATGAATTTCCTGAGAACTTTTCCCAAGTTTTACCAAAAATTTGATGTTGAGTCGTTGTTCCATCTGTTCATTAATCTCAGTGGCGGACCCAGGATTTGTTGCCAGCAGGGTATTAGGACCTTCAAAAGGCGCCAACATTTGCAAACCCCTAATTTTTTTTCTGGCAATATTGGAGTAAAAAATGTTCTTATGAATTTGCAAAAATTGTTTATTTTTGAAAAATAAAATGTATAATTCTATCTATGCATATTCGGATTAATATAAAAATTAAACAGTAAATACACTTTAATAGTGTAGTATAATAGTGCGGATCAACAATTATATACATATGTTTATTTAACAATTTAACTAAATAAAACAACTAACAAATTAAAACTGTTTTCGTCTTATTGTCATTTTTGAAAATATATCCAAAACTCTGTTGTGATGTAAATCGTTAGAGACATCGCGTTCAATGCTAAGTAGCAAAGTCATTCTTCTCCTGTTTGATTCCGTAGGTAGTTTTTAATTAATTTTAAGTCTACTAAAACTATGCTCCGCAGACGCACTAGTTACGGGTACAGTCAAAAATAATTTATACAAGGTAAATAAATTAGGATAAATTTCATGCAGTTGATTTGCTAATATAAATAACACAATTCCATCAATTTTAATTTTAGATCAGAATCATCAGAATTAATAAATTCAACAAAAAATTATTTTAAAGATTCACTTTCGCAAATTAAATCATTTTTGTAAAAAGAAGCTAATTTTTTTTGTACTCTAAGGTTTAATAATTGCCGGAGTTTTTAAAATTTATTGGATTTAACACGTCAAACATTTTTACTGTTTCCTGAAAATCTTTAAACCTGGATGCAAATTGCTAAATTACCTATATTATCCAATATGACGTTGTAAATATTAATTTGAAAATTTTTAATGGGATTTTCAACAGGGTTAACTGCACACAATTCGTCATGAAATATCGTGTCTTCTTGCCCTACCGCTTTTAAAAACAGCATCTACATTACACAAGCTACACATATCTTTTGCTTCGCTAATAATTTTATTAAAATTAGTATCAGATCGAAGGGCTATGATAAAATTATAACACTGAGATATAAAAATATTTGCAGTTTTCAAATTAATTGATTTACTTTGTAAACATTTTGATACGGCATGTAATTTTTTCAATATTGAAATCCACATTAATATCATTAAATAAAATTCAAAAGTTTTAATGTAAGATAAAATGTCTCGCCCCTCAGATATTGCTTTTCGAGTTAATGAAAGTTCTCCTTTAATGCATCGCCTAACTGTCCTATGAATTGCAACAAGGTTTTCTTTAACAGCTATAACGCTTGCAAGTCTGCTGTACCAGCACGTTTCAGAAAGTCTTTTTAGCGACAAGAATCTAGACATATTTTCACAAAGTTCTTGTTCCTCTTTCAAAATATTTAAACGCGGTAAACTCCCATTTATGAATACATAAATTGATTCTATTATCCCAAAAAAAGTTTTAGCTTCAATACAATTTGCTGCAGCATCACATAACAAAAGAAAAGGCGCCGTTAGTTCATGATTTTTGTCAGGGGGGTAAAATCACCCTTGCACCCCCGCCTGGGTCCGCCATTGATCAATCTCCATCGTCGACAAGAGCAAAAAAGGGCGCCACCTGCAGTTGTACGCTTACCTCGACAGTCTGACGATTACTGACGCTCCAGTAGATCTACCCCCAACATCACCTCAAAGCCACCTTAGTAACTCAGTTCGCGTATTTATTGTACAGACCTTGTATGAATCCGATATCCGATACACTTCTATATGATTTCTCTATAGGGGATCGCGTGGCAGACGAAGTGCAGGCAGCCACCAGCACCAGCACGGGAAATCTCCCCGCGAATACTACCACCGACGCCCGCAAGGCTTCCGCAGCTGCACCAGCTCGAGTGTCAGCAGCACTGGGTCCCACCGGCATGCCGCGGGCGAAGACCGCGCCAACGCCAAAGTCATGCACCGGGCTGGTGACTCCTCCATCAAGACTGAGTCCAAGGGACAGATGGAATACTACCAGAAGAAGGTAACAGAACATTCTAAAATGTCTTCTTTCAGCAGTGGGATCAACTCACATTTGCTCATTTATTTTTTCTTCAAAGAATAACGTATGTAACAAAAGTTTTGAGAAAAAAATCAGACCTCTTCATCAAATAAATAGTATATTATGTTATTAGGAGTAGAAAGCGGTCTTTTTGTGTTGAACCCAGCTATCTGCCCAAATTATCTGTAGATAGATTTGTGTATTTCAAGTTTTTTTGCAATTTTAACATATTTATTATGACCATTGACAACTAGATTAGATTTTATTTAATACGAGCCCCAACAACTATATGTTTGGACACTCGGTGATTTATTATAAATAGCTGTATATATTAACAACGACATTTAATATGAATTGTTGTTAGATATATGTAAAGATAGGTTTGTAAAGAAGCTATTTTAGAAAAGAACAACTATGACGTAAAATTAATCAATAATGTAATTCATAGACAATTAAACCCTTTACCCGAAAAACCCGTGGATACCTCGTTCGAAACATTTGCATCTATCCCTTACATTAAACGATTCTCGGATAAAATAGGTAGAATTCTTAATAAAAACAATATTAAGGTCTTTTTTAAACCTCTACAAAAAATCTCAGAAATACTCCTCCAAACTAAGGATAAACGTGAACCCTTGTCGTCACCCGGTGTTTATAGTATTCCTTGTTCTTGCGGCACAGTATACATAGGCGACACAGGAAGGAGTGTTCATACTAGATTGTCAGAACAAAAACGCTGTCTGCGTAATGGTGTATTAACACCTGCGGTCGCAGAACACCAACACAACACAGGACATAACATCTTATTTGAAAATTCCCGCATTTTAGCTCCTGTCCCTGAGTTTTACAGACGTAAATACAGGGAAACTTTAGAACTATGGAAACATCCTAATAACATCAATCGAGATGATGGCTATTTCTTGAACCACATGTGCAAACCGGTGATTCTCGGAACACGACACGCCCAATCTACCATTACGAACTCGATTCCCATTGGTCCTCATTAGCTTTGCTCATCTACCGTATCTTTAGATTAGTATATAACTGTCTTCTTGGCCTTCCATTCGTCACTTGGTTTATTTGGCCTCTAGCGTGGTTTGCACGTAGGGTAACCTTGTAAACTGAGTCTCCCCCTTCTTGTTGCTTAAACTCGGCCTCTAACGCGGTTGACACGTCGGGTAACCTTGTTTAAGACAGTACTATCCCCCTTACTCCTGAAGATGCCCCATACGACTGAGGACGAAACGTTGAGCTCTGACTCAAAATATGACACAGTCCATTCCCGGAAAACGAATATTTCTCATTACTCAGACTGTAGAAGTCTACGCAATTATTTCAAGAAATAATAAATTTATCAACACAATTATCTTATTATCTTATTTGAAACAAAACACGTCAATATCCCTTGACAACTTTATATTCGGACACCAAGTAATTAATATCATTTAAGCGTGATAGACTGCGAAATAAGTCTATTAATAGGCATATGAAGACACTGTCAATGTAATTTGTCACTTATTAGCTTATTGTGATCATTTTGACGTGATAATTATTAGGGATCGACCGATACCGATATCGGTATCGGTATATCGGCCATATAGGTCTTCTTGGCCGATATCGGTATCGGCCGATATGTAAACCACGATATCGGCCTGTATCGGTATCGGCCTAAAAAATATAAATTGCTTAATATTTCAGTTGCTAAGGATTTTTTAAAGGAAATTAAAGCAGAAATACTAAATAAAAAACAAATCAAGTTTATTCTTATTCAAAATTTAGCAAAAAAGTCATTAAAAATGTAGAACTAAAGTTACACACTTAGTTAAACAATAGTATATTGTGTTATTAGGAGTAATTGTCCGACTCGCTTCGCTCGTCGTGCAAACTTCCATGCTCGCCACACAAAGACACTTTTATTCCGAATGACACATTAAATTTTTTTTTCAAACGCACTACTTTTCTTTTTATTCGCTAATTTTATGTAGTTTCTATGGATATTTATTTATTTTATTTATATGTCGCCGGCGTAGAAATTAGCTATTTCTACTCCGGCGGCGTAGAAATTAGCTATTTCTACTCCGAGGGCGTAGAAATTTCCAACGGCGTAGAAATAAAGCTTCTACCTTGTGAATTAAGTCAAAAATGCCATTTCTACGACGTTTGAAAAAATGTCTTTCTTTGCATTTGCTCTGCATTTTTTTTGTGATTTATTTATGGTTAATGCGTGTAACGGTAACAGTGTATCATTATAAATCACTTTTACCTTATATATACAGCAAAAAATTTAAGACAAAATTTTATGGCCGATATATCGGTATCGGCCGATATCGGATATGAGTATATCGGTATCGGCCGATATCGGTATCGGCCACAAAAAATCATATCGGTCGATCCCTAATAATTATAAATAATTATAACTCGAGGTAGAGCGACATAACTTGATAGTTATTTAATAAAAAAAATACTGCTGAAATCCACGATTATGACTAAGTCTAGTGTTAGAGATATTTTAGAAAAATATAAAAAAACCAGCAGCATTAATATTGGCGGGAAAAGTCTCGGACGACCCAAAATAGTCCTGAAAAGAGTAGCGCCTTTTTGTTAAAATATATAAAAATGCAATTTGATCAGTACGAGATATCACTCGTTGGAATATAGAAGCAGGCTTAAATATTTCTCGTGAATGTTATAGGAAGTTGATTCACAAGTCTGGACTTAGTTTGGTCTATTGGGATTTTCAAATAAGAAAACTCTAACTAGTGGCGAATATTAGAACTACAAACAGTGGTACACATTTGACATTTACATGAAACCACAAATTAAATGACTACAAAAACTCTGTTATACATACTTGAATTATAAATAAGAAATACTAATATATGAGAAAATAATACGAAAACTAAAGAAACACAACTGACAGCAATGCTACGCTTACAAATGTCAACAAAAAGTGTACCATTGTTTAATGTGATCAGCGCCATCTCTTGATCCTTGAAAATCCCAATACTGAGAAATATCAAAGAATTTTGGAAACAAACTTGTGTACTAGATTACCCTTTCAGCAGTCTTGACCCCAATATTATTGAAACAGTATGACATAAGTTGTAACAGTTCCTGAGGAACAATCCACAACGCACAATTCCTAAATTCCGTGTAAAACTACTAAATATGTGGAATACATTTGCATTCAATTAATGTAAAAAGCTTGTTTTTAATATGCTTTTAAAAAATCAGACAGTCATAATATCAAAAGAATGTGTTATCCTTATAAAATTGCTGAAAAACTGTTGGTGTCCGAACATAGTTGTCAGTTGATTTTAAAGTTTTTTGTTACAAATTAGTCTATAATTTAATTGTGTTGATAAATTTATTATATATTTTCTAAAATAGCTTCATTACAAATATATATTCAGGGCCGCGCCGTGCGGGTGGGCAGGTTGTGCCCCGCACAAAGGCGCCTGAGTTTGAGGGGCGCCGTTTCAAGGCAGTAAAGTAAATAATAAATGTTAAAATGCTCTTATTCGTAAAGACAAAATTACTATAAAACTTACAAATTAACGTGATAAAGTGAACAATATATATTTTTTAATTTGTTTGCATTAAAGCTCTAGTTATAAGTAAAATAATTATCGTATCGTTCGTTATTATTCTACCATTCTTATTTTTAAATAATAACTATGAAAATGTTGATTACAACAATGAATATATTGATCATAACTCAAGAATATTGATTACAAGAATGAATCTCACAATAAGTATCCAATATTTAAATACCTACTATCATTTTGCAAAGAATCAAATGCATATACAATTCTGAAATCTGTTGTAAAATTGTTGATTAACCTACTGAATACAAGAATGAACCTAGGAAAATTTCATCAATATATTAAATCTAGCAGTTTTGAAGAACAAAAAGTATAGTTTAAACTTGAATTTGCAAATTTTACATCATGGGGGGAAGGGGCGCTAAAATATAACAGAGCACAAAGGCGCCTTATATCCACGGAGCGGCCCTGTATATATTTAGATATAAGTAAGAACAATTGATATAGAATAATGCCGTTATTAATATAAACGGCTATTTATAATAAATCACCAAAATAAAATTTGGAGCGTATTTTTTTTCTCAAGCCATACGTTATTACATAAGTATCGTATTTGTGTTGGAACTTTTAGCAAAAAGAACAGTTAAAGCATCTACAGAATACGATGACTAACGAAATAGCCTACCATGAAAAACAGATTTTGCATCATGAAGAGCAAATCAAACTGCATGAGGACTCTATAGATCGTCACAAAAAAGATATCGCTGGTATCAAGCAAAAACGAGTTAATGTGAGTATAAATTTATAACGGGAGAATATCCCAAAACACGGGGTACACCTGGAGAAGTAAACATTAATTTTTCTTATTATTTGTTGCAAGCTTGTTACACTTGAATTTTTCGTGCCCTCTTTAAATTTTCGCTTTCTAATTATATTTTGTTATCAATTTAAATCGAATAATCAACTCGATCGGCTTTTGTTTTTCACATAAAGTTGTTAGAACCATGTGATTGAGATCAAGTGATTTTTTTTCTGCAGACATCTCGGTCGGCTGTTTTTTGTATAAAGATGCTGGAAATATGTCGTGTTTGGTATCAAATGCGAGGTCTGATTAAGAACTGTTAGACACAAGTGTGAAAATTTCTGTCAGGTTGATTGGCTTTTGTTTTATGCATAAAGTTAATTCGTTTGATAGAAGGGGGAACTTGGGTATCTGACAAGACTGTTGGCGTTAGCACTTTGTTTTAAATTGTGCGTAAACGGATTGGATGTGCGTATAGGCTATTATAAAACACTATCGGCGGAGCCCTAGAGAAAACTCGGCGAAGCCAAGGTTACGCTAGTACTATACTAAAAATGAACAAGCAGAAGACGCACATCATCAATAAATATTACTAGATAATTACGTCACTTATTACTTATTATAGTTTTTCTTCGACCGTTTCAAAATGGCGACCATTTATTTTCAAAATAGGTCTGTACGTTTCGCTACTTTGCGTCTACGGTTTACATAAGCCCTCGGCTGTAATTAGTGATGCATGTGAGGCGAGACGAGACGAGAAATATAAAATATAGATCTCGTGTCGTTTTAGGATCTGTAATCTTGATCTCGCTCTCGTTCTCGCACATTTTTTTGCATCTCGTCTCGTTCTCGCACGGGAGTCTCACTTTAAAATAAGCGCTTGCGCACTACGTATTTATGTAACAATTTAACTACACTATTATTCACGAAAGATGACCATTCAAGGTCGTTTGTTCGAAGAAAGAATACACATCACTTTATAGCAGTAGCTTAGCAACATTTTGCATTAGAAAGAGAAAAATTATTTGACCTATGTCTATTTAATTTATGTGGTGTGACATATATACGTAAATAGTGGCATTACTTTCTAACACACTATAAATAATAATGACATATGTCGTAGAATTACAGATACCTAATTATCTACTACACTGCCCTCTGTGCTAATATTTACCCAGTGGCGTTGACGTTTAAATCAAATTATTATTCCTTGGTTTATAAGTTAAGTCTATGTTGTTGTATTTTGCAAAAACATAAGTGAACAACATAAATCTTTCAAAAAGGCATTATTTAGAAACATAATTTTCGAATGAATTACTATTATTATCTGCAAGTAATATTATATCAGACGGCTTATAAATGACCTTGAATAGTCGTCTTTCGTGAATAATAGTTTACAGGAGATAAGTTCGCACCGTGTATTTTCAGTCGTATAAGTATAACTATAATAAAGAGACGAAAAATTAAATTCTGGTCACCAAATTATTTCAATACGAACATAATGTTTATTCATTTACGGTCATCAGAAAATGTGATAAGTTAGTAAATAAATTAATTTACCTCTAAAATATCCAATTTATTACCAAATTGGGATCTCTAAACTATTTCAATACGAACATCTGCTAATACATTCTGCCATCAATAAAACGAATTAAATATTAAAAATCTTTTTTGTAACTAAAAGTACCTACAATTTATCATTAAATATATGCCACTATTTAAGTAAGATTTAATCATAAAAAACCGCTATACTGGTAACTCGCCGGCAATCAGTCACTCCGATTCTCTCCGTGTTGACTCCCATCGACGCTTAATATAACATCTTTTACTTTTCAGAGGCGGCAAAATTTTTATTAACCGTAGTTTTAACTGGGGTGAATTAGGGGCTAAAATATTGGAGAAAACTAGTTGGATGCAAAACCGATTTTTGTCTTTATTTTGCATTTCCTCGCTCTGGGACCGATACCAATCGAAATTGACTATAGATAAACTCAAATAAATATAGTGAATTCATATAATTTTTCACATTCACGCGTTCTATGCACGAATTAGTGTTGACTCCACTCCT
>OY720461.1:19748037-19773037 GCA_963082715.1 Harpalus rubripes
TATTTTTTGTCCTAATCCATAGCAAGCTTCATTACAAAAACCAAAAAGTATGTTTTAAATTTACATATCTCGCTTATACAAACAGCTAATTTAATACTAATTGATGTGCTAGTCTCAGAATTTAATTCCCTAAAACTCTTATTAGAAGCATTTATTTCTAAAATCAAAATGAAACCATTTTATTCAAGAAAAACTGTTAACAACTTCAGGTAATATATCACTTCCGGTTAGCCTGTTTTAACCAAAATCTACTATGTTTTTCCAATTGATATAAAAGTCATATACCAAATTTGAAACGTTTTGGATTATATTTTAATATGGTTTTTCATTAAAATCTATTATAGGCTTCAAATAAAGTACCATTTCTGGAAATTACGTAATGACCAAAAAGGGAAGTGCACAACTAGATGTTATAGAAGTCCTAAATGCAAAATTTCAACTTTCTACGGTTTACCGTTTTTGAGTTATGCGAGATACGTACGTACAGACGTCACGACGAAATTAGTCAGAATCTCAAAACCGAAATTTTTCGCGATTACAATACTTCCTTTACTTTGTACAAGGAAGTAAAAATCTGATGTGGCCAGCACATAACCTCTCGCCAGATATTTTACCTGGTTGTACGCATAAAACGAAAAATATTTTTAAATACAAATACATATATTCATGTCTCACTACAAAATAATTCTCACATATATTTGCAAAATCTATGGGACATTTTAATATAAATTATGTACAATACATACATTTTCTTTATATTCAATATCCTGAAATTTTCTTTTTCTACTTTCTTTTTCTTTATATTCGTCATTTTTTCGCAAATTCCTTTTATATTCTTTTTTACGTATATTCTTTTGCGTTGTTGACTTTTTTTATTTTCATAATCTTCATAATAATATACAAATATTTTTGACAGTGACATTTATGTGTCAATTACAAACATTTGAATTTCTTGCCTTGTAGTAGTTTGATCTGAGATTTTTTACGTCAAATTATTTTATATGCATTTCTTTATCTCTAAATGTATATAAGATATAATAATGAATTTATATTTATCGAATAAAGAATTTAACGTTCTTTAATAGTGTTTATAAGACATATTTTTTTCGCACGCGTCAAAATTTGGAAAACGAGTGTTAGCGAGTTTTCTAATTGACAAGTGCGAAAGAAAGTCTTATAAAATGAGTTCTTTATACTATTTTCTACAATAACATTTACTTACTCAGTTTGTGATTATATTTGTAACCATTTGTACATTTTCATGTAAATAATCTTCACTAAATAAAAAATACTAATTTCGACATTATATTATTAAAATGAATTGTCAATTAACTAAAAATAAATTAGGTAAAAATGGGTTAAAGACACGTCATCTAGTATCAACCGACTAAAACAAAAAATTGCGTATCGAAATGAAGGTCATTACGATACGCAATGAACGCAAAATATAAAATATAAGTATTTACATAAATTTTCGATAAATAATATTTAAATAAATAAAATATCTGCTTTGTACACAGATATCGGTAATGATGAAATATTTGCAAAAAAAAAAACTGGATATGCGATTTTTAGCATGAATACAATACCTCTCTTAGCGAGAGGTAAAAACGTCATAATTTTTATAAGGTATTTTTAAATTCATAAAAATTGTTTTTTCGAAGTACCTACACGTATGTAGTTTTTAAAAGGGCCGCTATGGGGCAGCACCAGTCGACTGTTGCTAGTTGCATCGTACAATTAGTAAAGTTGTTTACGTGAAATGCAACCATAGGCGTCGACTTTGAAAAACAGATTGCACTAGATATAGCTTCAAAGCCTTTGTTTTGTTTTCGGCTGGACAGAAAGAGACAACTAAGGATAGAGATATGTTAAGTCTCCTCACGGAGTATTCGCTAGATGTCACTGCTTGTTCTATTTACATGAACTGTACTATATTTGAAACATTTGAATTATTATTAACGAAAAGCAATTATAAAATGTATGAAACAAATTGATATTAGTATTAGGAAAGGATAAAAAGAATTGTATGTAATTATTTATATTATTCTATTGATTTTTAAAACAATATTATTTTTGTGTACATGCTTATTATTCTATTTGTAGTTTTTTCTAAATTTATTTTTGTGGTGGATCCGAATTTTGAAATAAATGTCTAAAATTAAATTGATCAATTGAATGTCATGATTATTTAATGGATCCTGGTCCAGGATATGGTTATGAATACAGTCCAAAATTCCCATAGGTAAATTTCTCGTGGTAGTATTAATTAATTTACCGGTTTCAGGATATTATTCCATTGTTTACATGTACAGAAGTAGGCTGGTAACTAAATAATAACTGTATCTGTATGGTAATATTATTACCATACTGACTTGTCAACAACGGTCTACAAAATGAAAATAAAATAAAATGAAAATATAATGCTCTTCATTAATACATACAGATAACGTTAGCCTATCGTTTTAAATACGGTCTACTTTATTCTAAAGTAATAAACTAAAACTATTATAATTACCCCTTAACCTTAAAATTAATTTTAATAAAAACTAGATACGTATTTCGAGAACTAAGTTCTCATCATCAGTAATACAACAAGTGAAAAGTTAAACAGAGTAGTCAAGATTACTCAACATGTCAACCATGCCAGAGGTCCTAACAACTCTGAAAAACAAGGGAGAGAACTGGGATTATATAGGGATGGGAGTCACAGGTGAATGATTACCTATAAACTAAGATAATTTTCGTCCAATAATGAGTCATTAAATATTAAATCGTCCAATAAAATTTAACTTTGTAATAAATTGAAAAGTTTTGAGTTTGGTATGGGGCCGAGATCTGCGTTCATCAAATTATTTTTATACTTATTTATTATTAAACTCTCGTATGCATCTAAATATCTATCATTATTAATAAGCACATAACTTGAATATTTGTCATATTGACATATGTCAAAATAAATGTTCTGTTAACCATAGCAATCTGAAAGTAGCATTAATGAGAAAATTTCAAAAAATGATATTTATCAATAATGTCTTAATTTTCTGAAACCGATAAACTATTGAACAAACCACGGATGTTATTAATCATAACAAGCCTTAGATGTCTTAAAATCCTCGCTCTACGAGCTCGGATTTCAATCTTACATCTGCGGCAGTTATGATATGCATAACATTCCTAGGTATGTTAATAGCTTTAAATAACCATAAAAATAAAATTTATTTAAATTTCAATAAAATATTTCTCAATATTTTTATGGAAATATATAAATTTATTACATGTCTGAATTCAAAAAGAAATACTCTATCGAAAGGGCCTGAAAAATATATACCATCCCATTAAAAAAAATCTGATGTGGCCAACAAATGACCTCCCGTCAATTCCATGTTTAAAATAGCAATGAGCTTTAAGTAAAATATTACTTCCGGTTGATCGTTTGTAAACAAAATCTAATTTGTTGTTCCAATAAATACAACAACTTTGTAATGCGAAATTTTGGATTATATTTTATTGTTTTTCCTCGGAAATCTATTAAAAGTTCCAAATTAAGTACCACTTCCGGTTTATCATATATAGACAAAATCTAATATGTTATTACAAATATACGAGTTTTAAATACAAATTTTAGAAGTTTTGGATCATATTTTAATATATTTTTTCAAGACAATCTGTTTAGAGCTTCCAGTAAAGTACCCCTTCCGGTTTATCAATTTTTGCAAATATCTAATATGTCGTTCTCCTTAATATAAAAGTTTTAAATACCAAATTTGAAAAGTTTTGGATTGTATCAATATATTTACCACGAAAATATCTTCAGAGCTTCAAGTAAAGTATCACTTCCGGTTTATAAATTTTATCCAAATTCCAATATGTTGTTCTTCTTGATATAAAAGTCTTAAATACTAAGATTGAAAATTTTTAGATTATATTTTAATATAGTTTTTGATTAAAAACTGTTATGAGCTTCAAATAAAGTATCACTTCCGGTTGTCCAATTTTACCCTAAATTTAATTAATTCTTCATATGAAACAGAAAGCTTAAATACAAAAAATTTGGTGTGGCCAACACAATACCTCCCGCCATTAACCGCCCGAGTCACAAAAAAGATTAAGTTAATCCTTATTTTTAGATTAGAGAATTTTAATATAATTTTAGCAGTTTATTTCTTAAAATATAGTCTAATCTAATCCAAGTAACTACCTTTTTTGATAATAAAATGTAGATTAAATTTTAAATACCGGGATAGAATAGAATTCACTAATCCAATAATGAGAATTAGCTTAAACTTTTTGACGAATTTTTATTAATCTAAATACATACCTACATATTTACTTATTCTGGAAACTGTTTTGATTTCCTTTCCTATTGTTCTATTTACTTTTTACTTTTCAAAACGTTACTATTATTAATTTGAAATGATTATTTCTTTGACAGTGACATTTATCTGTCAGCTGTCAGTTATATACATTTGAATAACTGCGTAAGGAGTTTTGTTTAATTAAAGCGTAGGGTCTGGGATTTAAATTATAGATAATTTTATAACTTTATGTAGAAAAAGTATGAATGCAAATCTGTAGAAAATTTAATAATCTTTAATTTTTATAATAACATTAATCTCGAAAAAATAACATTTAAAGGTATTTTTGGAAGAAAAATTATTTTGACCTTCCAGTAAAGTGTCATTTCTTGTTATCCGATTTACACCAAAATCTAATGAGCTCTTTCCATAATAGAGAAAGTTCGAAATACAAGGTTTCAAAATTTTCTGAATAATAGTATTTGCGTCAGAGTAGAGGATCCACACATACACATATACACACAGACATCATCGTGAAAATGTTAAAATTGGATTCTAGGTTTCTAGGGACCTTAAAACGTGGTCATTTACCAAAATCTCGATATGCGATTTTTAGCATGATCCCTATACCTGCCTTGCCAAGGGTAGCGGGAGGTAAAAATTTTTTTTTTTTTGGAAGTTTGATATGATTTATCGTGAATATAAACTCGTCACACAGAGTTACACACAAACAGACATGGGGTGGGGACCCTAATTCGTCCTTATTCACTGAAAACTCACTATCGAATTTTTGAACCGCAAACATTACCTCCCTTATCTATGCATGTAGGTTGGCGGGAGGTAAAAACAACGTGAATCATATTGTATATCTTTAAAAAGTTTAAAAACTCTAACCACATAATATTTCCCAATCCACACCAAAATAACTTGTGTAAATAAGTAGATATAATTTACATAAATGATTTAAACACATAATAATGTGAGCGTCAGTGTTTGACTTTGTTATCAGATGAAACTTGATACCGATAGCGTTTAGCGTATCCATATCTTATCACCTGATGTTCGAATTATTGTCTTGTTAGTTTAGTTAGTTTTCCTTTCCAGCCGACAAGCGAAATTGCTAATATTTGCTCGTAGATTTAATTGCATATGACAAAGTGTAAAATGCGTGTTCTTGTGTATGTTTTGTGGTTTAGTGTTGTGATTTCTACGGGTAAGTAAGTTATTTGTATATTTGGTGATAATTGAAATAGGACAATTATAATAAATTATTTGGTTAGTACGTCACAATTTTTTAATCAATCATTTAAATATTTTTCTAGATTTGTTTGTATATAAGGGGTCTATAATTTATAATTATAATTAAACATTTTGGACCTTAAAATTAAGTGAAAATAAAAATTAAATACGTATTTTGAAAAAATTAGAATTACTCAATATGTCAACCTCGCGCTCAAAAGTCCCTGGAATACGATGTTACTATTTTTACGATGATGTCTACGTACATAGGGATGGATGGATGTATGGATGGATGTGTGGATGGATGTATGTATGTATGTGTGTTTGGGAGTGTGACGATTCTTTCGGATCGGATAACTTCAATACCACATTTCCAAAAATTATAATTTTTACGCATTCCTCTTCTTTAAGAGCTGATTAGATTTTGGTTATAATTGGTCGACCGGAAGTACCCTAATTTGTTGAAAAAACGCTGTTAAATATCATTTTTTCATATTTAACGTTATTATATATAAATATTAAGGAATATTTTATTCTCTATACGATTTGATTACATTTAAATAAATAAATATATCATCACGGCTTAATACCCATTGCTAGGTGTGCCAATCTGCTTTGTATACAGATATGGGTAATGATGAAATAATTGCATCGCGCGGGCGCTTACCAGGCGTCACCTCACGGGCACTCATTGCTGGCGTGAAGAGTGCACCACAGGGGTCATTTCTGTGCCATTTAAAATTGGAAATATTTGGCGTCGATCGGGATCGAACCCGGTTCCCAGATTCGCGACCTGACACTCAGTTAAAAAATTAAATTTCATAAAGCAACCAGCTATGCAATAACACTGGAAACAGTTAATATAATTTTTAAATTATATATAATTTTATAAATTTATCCATAAAATATACAGAAAAAGTATTTATGGAAATCTGTAGAAAATTTAACAATCTTTAATTTTTATAATAACATAAATATTGAAAAAATAACATTTGAAGGTATTTTTCGAAGAAAATCTATTTTAGCTTCAAGTAAAGTACCATTTCCGGTTATCTAATTTACACCAAAATCTAATGGCTTCTGCCCATATTAGAATAAGGTAGAAATACAAGGTTTCAATTTTTTTTGAATGATAGTATTTGAATTAGAGCGTATACAGGATACACACACACACGCGCACCCACACACACACACGCACGCACGCACACGCGCACACACATATATATATATATATATATATATATATATATATATATATATATATATATAGACATTATAGTGAAAATGTTAAAATTTGATTCTAAGGACCTTAAAACGTGTTCTTTTAACAAAATCGCGATATGCCATTTTTAGCACAATCCCTATACCTCCCTTTTCAAGGATAGTAGGAGATAAAAATCGTTATCGTTGATGTATGAAAATGACGACATATTTGTTGATTTAAGGACAAACAGAAGAATGCGCGCACCAGATAGATGAAGACTCAATGGTTGTGGAAGACACCAAATCTTGTACAGTGGAATTTCAATTAGATCACAAAGATTATCCCATTGAAGTCGAAGTTAAATATCTGCAGCTAGACAGCAAAGATGGAGCCTATCTCAAATTAAAGCCAGGTCAGGTCATTAGGTCATGAACCATTCACAGATAAAATTTCTTAAATAAGCTGACCAATATGAATAAGTTTCTGATTTCAATATCAATATTTTTGTTACAGAACATGATGAGAAGGAATACAAATTTGTATACAATCTAGAAGAGCCGAAGACATTTATAATTAAACAACCGAAAGTAACATTAGAGTTTCAATCAAAATCTGATGGGAATAAGTTTGCTGTAAACTTCAAACGACATGGTAAATGAGACATCAAATTTAATTTTGTGAAATAATTGCGTAGGCTTCCACAGTCTGAGTCATGAGAAATATTCGTTTTCCGGGAATGGACTGTGTCATATTTTGAGTCAGAGCTCAACGTTTCGCCCGCAGTCGTATGGGGCATCTTCAGGAGCAAGGGGGATAGTACTGTCTTAAACAAGGTTACCCGACGTATCAACCACGCTAGAGGCCGAGTTTAAGCAACGAGAGAAGGCGACTCAGTTTACAAGGTTACCCGACGTGTAAACCACGCTAGAGGCCAAATAAACCAAGTGACGAAAGGAAGGCCGAGAAGACAGTTATACACTAATCTAAAGATACGGTATTTGAGCATAGCTAATGAGGACCAATGGGAATCGAGTTCGTAATGTAGATTGGGCGTGTAAAGATAAACGCGAACCCTTGTCGTCACCCGGTGTTTATAGTATTCCTTGTTCTTGCGGCACATTATACATAAGTGAAACAGGAAGGTGTGTTCACACTAGATTGTCAGAACACAAACGCACAAACATCTGCGGTCGCAGAACACCAACACAACACAGGACAACATCTTATTTGAAAATTCCCGCATTTTAGCTCCTGTCCCTGAGTTTTACAGACGTAAATACAGGGAAACTTTAGAAATATGGAAACATCCTAATAACATCAATCGGGATAATGGCATATTTCTTGAAGCCACATGTGGAAACCGCTGATTCTCGGAACACGACGCGCCCAATCTACCATTACGAACTCGATTCCCATTGGTCCTCATTGGCTTTGCTCATCTACCGTATCTTTAGATTAGTATATAACTGTCTTCTCGGCCTTCCTTTCGTCACTTGGTTTATTTGGCCTCTAGCGTGGTTAAACGTCGGGTAACCTTGTAAACTGAGTCTCCCTCTCTTGTTGCTTAAACTCGGCCTCTAGCGTGGTTGACACGTCGGGTAACCTTGTTTAAGACAGTACTATACCCCTTGCTCTTGAAGATGCCCCATACGACTGCGGGCGAAACGTTGAGCTTTGACTCAAAATATGACAGAGTCCATTCCCGAAAAATGAATATTTCTCAAATTTAATTTTGTATATGAGGTTGTAGCTAATGAACGTGACTCACACTTAAACACGAAAAAAATGTCGTCTGGTTAATTCCTGATTTTCACTCATGATACTTTCACTGTTAAACTATTTTCCCCAAATAAGTAAAGACATAAATATAACTGATTAAAGTTTGTGTTTAGGAGAGATAACAACGACGGAGGAACCAACGACAATTATAACATGGCCGACTCCTGTGGGGAACGACAGTATTTATTATACAGTAAATCTGTCAATATCATCAATACAGTACTCCAAACAAGAGACCGATTTCCAGCTTATGCTCGTCAACATGTCCACAATTTATTGCGAAGAAGAAGATATCAAACTCAAAGAAGAAATTACGTTAGTATTGTCTCAAAATATGTAGTCAATACTGGTTCTCTCTTCTCTCAAATGTGTTGAATCTCATCAAGATGTTTTATAAACTTTTAGGATGTGTTACAAAATGTGAAACTGAATTTCTAACAGTTCAAACGATACACATTTCTTTTTCATTGTAATTTTGTTCGAATTCCATGGCAATCGCTACAAATGAGCAATATTTATAAAATTTCAAATTTGTTTTTACAGGTTACCAAACCTGCAATATATATTCTGTTTAGTTTACAACTTTTATTTGAAACATTTTTGTTTAAAATTATTTGGGAACTTCTGTAACACGAGGGGGGTGTGGAAGAGAATGATATGACACTCTTTATTCTTACTGACTGACGGAAAGGAAGAACACACATTCATTCCACTTTACACTTGATGGACACTTAAAATTTATGGACATGTACAATACTTGATATTTACTGATTAACTTATTGATTGTTTTGATTACAATACAATTTGCACTAACTTAATTAACTTATTCTTTACTAATTAAAACCAACATAATTTAAATCCTAAAGATGCTGTTGCATTCTTAGGCCAAAGTATTCGCGTTATGCAGAACGCAAGCCAAAACTTAAACTCTTACATGGCTTAGTACAGACGTCTTCTCGACGTGACGAACTAATACCGACTCTCTAAAACAAAGCGCTATCTTCAAGACAAGATTATCTTAGGGGTATAGGGTGCATAGACTAGGGCATTCAAAGTCACGCACGTATGCATAATAATTTCTAGATTTAATGACCAAAAAATATGTAAATAAACATGGCAACGACGGTTTTTACACGGACAATGTAGAAGAATGTCCAGACGATATAAAATATAAGCCAAAGGCCAAATTTGCGATATCAATTGGTGGGATTTCCAGACCTTATATAGGGCGAGTTAGAGGCGAAGCTGTGGACAGTCAAAGTTATATTAACAATTGCTTAACAAAATTGATTAATTTTATCCACCAGAATCATGCTCAACATGATATTACAGAGGTTATTCTAACGTGCGGTTGGACACAAAATGTGCAGTAGGAAAAGCAAATTGTGCAGTGGGAAATTGAAATTTGTGCAGTTATTTTTCATTTATTACGAATAAATCAAATAAAGTTTAAGAAAAACGTAAACTAAATATAATATAGGATTTATACTTATACAGTGTGTTTCTAAACCTGTGTCACAAATTTTAAGGGTATATAGTACTGACTAAAATGAGTAAAAAAGCATAGGTCCGATCTTCAATAGTTTCCGAGATACTAGGCAGTGAAAAATGAGTTTTACGGAGTTACCTCTGCTATCTCGAAAACTATAAGTTACGATTTTTGTTGTTCAATAATAATAATTGTACTAATTTAAATATTGTGGTGACCTTGGCTAATATTTACTGGCATAAACAAAATTTTGTTTGCTTACTATCTTTGTCAGTTTTTCTTTGATTTTTCGTTTTTTTCTAAAACAATTGAAGATCAGAGCTATTATGTTTCAGCTTTTTTTACTCATTATGGTCAGTACTATATACCCTTAAAATTTGTGACACGGATTTAGAAACACCCTGTCTAAGCACTAAAATTGTGTCAGCTTTTCCCTGTCTTATCTACAGACTCTTCGCTTGCCTCATTCTCATCATTGGCATTGGCCTCAGCAAAAATACCATTGTACCATCTGTTGTTTGGCTTTAGAGGTTGCCTTGACTCTGTGCTTACGCTTATTTAACCAAACCATTGTGGCTTGCCGGGGATCTCAATCTGACAGAGAAGACATGTTGTAATAAATATACAAAAACGAATTTTCTACTAACAAGCTATTCCGAGACACAATTTTTAGAGTATTACTGATACTTATGTTTTTCCACATCCGCACTATGCGGTTTGGCAGGCAAAATCCGCGCGAAAATTTTAACTGCTGTAAGGAATTCCGAAGAAATAGTTAAGAACTTAACTCTGGAAGCGCCAGTTTCCGCATTTTTTCTATTTGTGGATGTTCTAGTATTTCGTCAAAATCCAACTTGAATTGAGTTAAACAAAGTCTTTCCGTGAAATATTATAAACCTACAGCTATTTTTTTCTTTTATGTGCAGTGGAAAAAAATCCTTAGAATAACCTCTGCACGAGACCCCATAGAAAGTTTAATAATTTTTTTTAATTTGTATGTTCAGTACAGCCAACATCCACATGACAGCCTCTCCCTGCCCCGTAGAATGGCCCCGCCGACCAGCTTGCCTCCGGCTCACCCTAACAATCCCAGTGTTTGTGGACGAAGAAAACGCGGGATATGAACTCCGCACTGAACATCTGGACAGGATGTGGAAGAGGCATTCCAAATCGTATCTCTCGCAACTGGACTGGGAAGAATACCTACCCCCTTGCCCTACGCAAACCCTTGGTATATGGCTCATTGCTTCCCTAGCTGGGCTTGCTATAGTGCTTGTTACAGCAGTAGTTTGGGCGTTTGGCGCTAGATGGTGGGATAGATGCTGCGGAAGTTACAGGTCAGTTTTAACCCTGATGCATTTCTCAGTTCATTTAGTCCAAATGAGTTCACCCTGCATTTTGTGATGCAAGCAAGCTATTTGGTTCATATGTTACTGCGGCCATACATTACCGATTAAGAAATGTAGCCACTCGGAAATGCCCAGCAGGCTCTAGATATTGTACCGCTGATTGGCGCGTCTCTATAGCTTTAAGTAAAGTATCACTTCCGATTGATCGTTTGTAAACAAAATCTAATTTGTTGTTCCAATAAATAGAAAAGTCTGTAATACGAAATTTTGGATTATATTTTATTATGTTTTTCCTCGAAAATCTGTTAAGAGTTCCAAATTAAGTACCACTTCCGGTTTTTCATATAAGTATAAGGTGCGAGCAGACACGTGACTCGAGCGTCCTTGACGTGCTAGGAATCAGCTGATGTGTGTGCGCTTGTCATTTTGACAAGAACAATGTTACTTTGACGAGACCAATGTTTTGACTTATTTTTAATTTCATGTGTTTTACTGCCTGAAAATTGTACATTAATGACATTTTAGCAGTTCAAAATCAAAATAAGTCTAAACATTGGTCTTGTGAAAGTGACACTGTTCTTGTCAAAACGACATGCGCACACAAATCAGTTGATTCCAAGTACGTCAAGGATGCCCGAGTCACATGTCTGCTCGCGCCCTATAGTCAAAATTGAGTTTTAAATACCAAATTTGATAAGTTTTGGATCATGTTTTAATATACTTTTTCAAGAAAATCTGTTTATAGCTTATAGCATTCTGTAAAGTACCACTTCCGGTTTATCAATTTTAGAAAAAAATCTAATACGTTGTTCTCATTAATATAAAAATCTTAAATACTAAATTTGAAAAGTTTTCCATGGTATTAATATATTTTATACGAAAATATGTTCAGAACTTCAAATAAAGTATCACTTTCGGTTTATCAATTTTATCCAAAATCTAATATGTTGTTCTACTTCATATAGAAGTCTTAAATACCAAATTTGACAAATTTTGAAATATTTCATAATATATTTTTCACGAAAATATGTTCAGAGCTACAAGTATCACTTCCGGTTTATCAATTTTAGAAAAAATCTAATATGTCGTTCTCATTAATCTAAAAGTCTTAAATATAAAATCTGACAAGTTTTGAAATATACGAGTATGATAATATATTTTTCACGAAAAATCGTATATGTTGTTCCCTTTTACATAAAAGTCTTAAATACTGAATTTGAAAAGTTTTTGAATATATCATAATATATTTTTCACAAAAATCTGTTCAGAGCTTCACTTTCGGTTTATTAATTTTAGCCAAAATCAAATATGTTATTCTCCTTGATATGAAAGTCTTAAAAACTAAAATTGAAAAGTTTTGGATTATATTTTAATATAATTTTTGTTAACAACTGTTAGGGGCTTCAAGTAAAGTATCACTTCTGGTTGTCCAATTTTACCCAAAATCTAATCAACTCTATATGAATATAGAAAGCTTAAATACGGAAAATAGAAATTTTCGGAAGTTTGTTGTAAGAGTTATCGTGAAGGAAAAAATCGTAAAAATAGTAAAAACGTGTTGTAGGAACCTCAATTCGTGCTTATTTACTGAAATCTCACCATCTAATTTTTGGACCGATAACATTACCTCCCTTACCTACGGTATGACGGGAGGTAAAAAATATGAGATCTGTAGATCTAATGGTTTGTGCACCACTTGACTTTCAGAAAATCGCGCCAAATGAGCAACAACCAACAATATACAGCGCCTGCGGGCAGTGACGGATTTAAAGGGGGGGGCAGTCGGGCACGTGCCCCCCTGTTATTATTAAAAATTTAATTATTAAGTACATATTATCATTCACGTATTACACATCATAGATAAATAAAAGAATAAACATACTAATAAAAATACAGAATTTCTATTATTTTTCAAATTGTTTATTATTTTGGAAATACCCCTCCCCTCATTTTTTTATAAGTAATAGAAAAACTGGTTCATATAAAATTTTTATTATTTTAAATATACTATTTGATGGCAGATGTAGATATTTTTTATAAAGTCACGTTTAAAAGATACGACTATCAACTTTTATTTTTTAAGTAGCAAACAATAATTATTTCACTAAAATATAAACCTGCCATTCTTTGTTTTAAGTTATTTTTATTAGGTACTTAAATTGATGTTTTAACTTGTTTTATATAATATTGTTACATTTTATTTATTTTCACATGGCTATTTAGAATATTTGAATAAACATTATTTCTAATATTTCTCAAACTCATTTACTTGTTTGGGGTTCTGCACTTTGATTTTTTTATTATTTTAAATGAAAGTTATTTTAATTTTGAAGCAATTCGTAATATTAAAAAGTCTTAATTGTTTTTGGTTTAACTGAATTTGATTTTTAAAGTCAACGAGACGTCACGGCGACACCTATTGCTATATCTCGCTGCCTACTATAGAACTTGTGTGAGAGAAAGGTAGCACTAATGTGATGTCATAGTGACACTGACAACAAACCTCAAATATCTCGAAAAGTAATTATTAAAAAATTGTTTTCTTCATCTTAATCCCTTTTTATTGAGTAATACTTTAAGTATAAAGTGTACATTTTATTAGTTTTTGTTATGGTGCAGGATCCCAAATAGATCATTAAAAAGACAAAAAATGGGGGGTTTATATTTTAGTAAAATAATTATAGGTTGCTATTTTAAAATAAAAGTTCTGATTTTATAAAAATATTTACATCTGCCATCAAATAGCATATTTAAAACAATAAAACTTTTATATGAACAATTTATTACAATACAATACAAAAGTTAACGAGGTGGGGGGGGGGCTCTCCCTATAAATTTAAAATTTGTTTTTCCGAATTTAGTACCCCCCCCCTATTATAATTTTCTAAATCCGCCACTGCCTGCGGGGCATTTCCGGGTGATTACATCTCTTAATCAGTCGAGTACGGTTCCAGCAATGAACCAACGGCTTACTTGCATCACAAAATGCATTTTCACCCTTAACATCAGAACTTTTTCAAATTGTTTATTTTCCAGCAAGAATGACTTAGGCGACACTGAGAAAATTATTTCGACGCCGCAGAGAGCAAGTGATGCTTCACTTTGGTCGCCATCCAGGCAGGAAATTCCACCACTGTTTGGTGGTGAGCAAGGCTATGCTTATTTCGAGCCCGATGGGTCAATCCGCGGTCCGCATGTTCATCAGGGGACGACGCATCAGCACCAACAACATCAGGCCCCCAGCCATATGGGTAAGAGCATTTCATTAATAATAACTTATTCTAAAGTTTCTACAAATTATTTATAGAAAAAAATTCCAGAAATTATTATAATTGTTTTATTGTTTTTCGAAATACTCTCCTTTTAACTCAACACATTTATGCATTCAATAAAATTAATCGTTTAAGCAAGAAATCCATTCTTCTTGAGACACTTGAGAGCCCATGTTTTCGAACAACCGCTTCATTTGCACTTGTATATCGGAAACCACACATTATTTCCTTTAATTTAGTAAATAGGAAGAAATCATAAGGTACAAGGTCCGGACTCTATTGGTGAGTGCTCCAGTAATTCCACCTTTGATTATTTTAAATAGGCTTTAGTTTGCGCAGCAGTATGTGAGGATGCATCGTCCTGATGCAATTCTGGTTTATTTCGAAACCTATTTTCATGCACTTTTTCAAACACCCGTGGCAAACATATTGTTATGTACCAATTAGAATTTACCGTTTAAACGCGTCGAGCTTTAATTTTCCCGAGTTTTATTTTATTTTGATTCGCAAAATTCAAGGATTCAAAGGATATATATTCGCTATCGTTGTGCTGGCGTTGTGAATTTTAAGTATGCTGTGGTTTTTAGCTATATAGGCGTAAACTTTTTGTTTTGGCTGTGGGTGCACTATTTTTATTTTAAATATGGGTACCTATATGTTTTTGTAAATGCAAATAATACAATAAAAATCTGATGTTGCCAACACCAAACCTCCCGCTATTTAATTTTTATTAATTTAAATATATATACTTACATATTTAGTTATTGTGGAAACTGTATTAAGATCCATTGCATATAACTAGGGTTCTATTTACTATTTTCTTTTTAAAACTGTTATTAATGTTATTAATTTGAAATGATTAGTACTTTGATAGTGACATTTATCTGTCAGTTACATACATTTAAGATATGAACTGTGTAACCAAGGACATTTGCTTATTTAAAGCGTTGGCTCCGGGATTAAATTTATAGATAATTTTATGAATTTTTATTATACATGCATCATAATCCTTCTTTAAAACACGCCAAAGCGTGTTTAAATCGACCATAAAAACACGCTAAATTTTTGAGTTACCTAGGTAACGAAAAATGACAATTAATATGAATAACAACTAAAACAATTATTATTATTGGTTTTTATTTAAATTTATATAAAAATTACAATTTTTGTTGTCAGCAATATGGAAATTACAGGATTTTAGCTGGGTATTTATAGTTTCGCTGTCGCCGTTTGCTGGAATGTCTATATTATCTTTTAATATAGTTTGTGTACTGGTAAGTGCCTCTCCAATGCGTTTCGTGACTGATATTTTGTTCTGTATGGATTCTTCAATATATCCACTCGCTACCGTTGATGATTTCCATCCTACTTGGCGCTTCAGTTCATCCACACTCATTCCGCTGTTTGCCATGATTGTGGCAGAACTGCGCCTGAACGCGTGTCCGGTATACTTTGTAGCGTCAGGAAGATTTAAGAAACGCGCCAGAAGAGAAGGACATTTTCCAAAAGTATTAATTCCAACGACTTGTTTAATGCATTTTCCATTGGCGTATTTCAAAAATACTCTATCCGTAGATATATTTTCTGGACGTAGAGATAGGTATTTGTTAAATAATTTGACCACAGCAAACTTTCGACCTTTTTCGGTTTTTGATGGTCGAATATTAATAATTAAAACAGAACCTTCTTTTTTAATATCAGACAGGCGCAAATCACATAATTCATATCTCCTGCATGAGCCAAATATTCCACATATGGCTACCACCTTTAAAATAAAATATTTATTAAATTTTGTAAAAAATATCATAATCTCGCGCTTACCTTCAAAAATAAGTAGGTATTATCTGGGGCTTCAATAAAAAATTTCCTTAACTGTTCTTCCGAAAATACGAAAGATTTTTTCGGCTCGTAGCCTTTATTAACGCTTTTCATGAAAGCATGCAATTTATGAAAAGTAGCTATGTTTACTCCTTTCTTAAGTTTTAGCATTGCTTGTAATTTGGAATGAATGCACCATAATGATGAAGGTTTATACTGATTTGACTATAACGAAACACAAAATAAGTACAATAAATTTCACAAGTTACCGTTATACCATTTGGTTCATATAGGCCAGCATGAGTGTTTCATCCACAGTTACGGCATTTTTATTTTCCATCCATTTATTTAATTTTTCGTATTCCTTATAATACGCGTCTTTAGATTTAGGCGGAATTAATCTTAACTCCGCCTGTTCAGCTAATTCTTTAATTTCATTCATTTCTCACTCTCACAATCACGTGAAAAAATATTGACTTGTTGACAACTTAAACAATACGAATAATTGCTAACTGTCTCCTTGGAAACGCTTAAACTCACTGGATCAAAAATCAAAACCGTATGATTTGCAATAATTTTCAGTTTTAAATGGTTATGATGCATTTATAATAAAAAATAGCGTATGATACACGTGTATAAGCTAGCCTTTAAAGCACTACGACATTAAAGCCACTCCGCTACGCGTCGCGGCTTTAAACTTGTGCGTGCTTTAAAGGCTAGCTTATACACTTATATCATAATATACTATTATCCATAAAATATATAGGACACGTATTAATGCAAATCTGTAGAAAATTTAATAATCTTTAATTTTTATAATAACATTAATCTCGAAAAAATAACATTTAAAGGTATTTTTGGAAGAAAACTATTTTGAGCTTCTAGTAAAGTGCCATTTCCGGTTATCCAATTTTCACCAAAATCTAATGGGCTCTTTCCATTACAGAAAAAGTTCGGAATACAAGGTTTCAAAATTTTCTGAATGATAGTATTTGAGTTAGAGTGGAGGATCCACACATACACACAGACATCATCGCGAAAATGTTAAAATTGGATTCTAGGGACCTTAAAACGTGGTCATTTACCAAAATATGATAAAAATAAGTTACAAATTCGTAGCAGCTTTTGCATAATTAGCAAAAATTTAGAGCCTCGTTTCGGTCATTTAGAAAAGCGTAGACCGAGGGGCGGACGATTTCCTTAAGAAACACATATTGAAATGATTAAAAAACAAGTAAATTTGTTATTTTAGTCAAAGCTTAATCACCCTTGATTAAGAGTAAATGCTACTAGCCGATGTATTTATTTTGCAAATATTTGGCATGTAAGGCAGTTCCAATATGCCATCAAACGAAAACGAAAGTTGACTGTATTTTTTTTTTGTAATGGACTAAATGTAGGTACGAGTTGTAAGTTTAAAACAAATCATTATAGAAATCTTTAACTGACCTTGTATATACTCTTCCGTGGGCTGGTACATATCTCCTTGTAGATGATGAAGACCCCCAGGTCCAGATTGCTGACAATTGACTGCATTCACGTCACACAGAACATACACACAATAACAGTTTAAAGCTAATTGATAGGTCTGTTCGCTGTCGTTTGTATTACAATAACTTGTACAAAATGTACTAAAAAAACGTAGGTAGGTATCAGTTCGGTTTAGCACATTCACTTGCCTTTTCGTCAAATTACTGCGACGTTTTATAAAATGCACTAGTTCTGGAAGTATTTTTATAAAACCAAACAAACATACTTAATATTAAGCATTAAGCTCAAATTTTGCTTGCTGATTATAAGGCACGAGATATCCCAAAACTTTCTTCTTTAAATTCACCGATTATAACTATGACAAAAGAAATGCTTTATACACTTTTAAATTTAGATTTAAAGACATTGAATTACGAATTTAAATATACCACGAAACATACGAACGATTTGATAGTTACCGAAACACTGAATTAAACTTGTATCTTGTCTTCTGTCTCGCAAGCACGATGCAAGATGCAAGAACTGACTTGTGGTCGCGTATACACTCTCACAACATTGCGCGAACATTCACACACAAAATAATGAAATAGTTTATTTATTAATATTTTTCATTGATAGGTATATATTGTATTATAAGAAAATGAATAAGTTAGTGAAATATGTATGTTCATTAAAAATTTATATTACCTATGTAGGTCTCGTATATGTACCTATGTCGTAGTCGGTTTGTAAAATCCATCTTCTTGTAAAATGTTCAGCCGTTTTATAAAATGTTCGATATTTTATAAAACGGCTGAACATTTTGCAGGAAGATGCATTTTTTTACAAACTGACTCCGACATAGGTACATATACGAGACAGGATGTCCGTCTATAAATAAACCATCAAATATGTCGCTTATTATTACTATTACCGATTTCAACTAATATAACATAAATTATATAATGTTGACTCCTCTATAAAATTTCGGAAGTAGATCAATATTATTAATTCCGGTTTTGGAGAAATTGATAGCAACTTTTAATTTTCAAATGGAACATCCTACAATTTATGTTATATAGTTGAAATCGCTAAAAGTAATAATAAGCGAGATATTTGCTGCTTTATTTATAGACGGGTACCTATATATATACATATGGTCAATTACTTCCATGGTTACGCAGTACTGTCATAAAATGACAGCAATGTAATATTTGTCCATTTTAAAATGCAACATACAAAATTGTAGTTTTGTATTATCAATCCTTATTTCGAAAAAATTAGCCTACCTACAATTAACAAAAAATCAAAACTTTAATGTAGCACATCTTAGCAAACTTTAGCTTACAAAAAAATATAATTTTAAGTTAATAAATGTTCAAAAATACCTCCATTTACACTGAGGCAATAACCTAGGCGATCGTAGACAGAATTGCCACCATTTGTGATGAGTTCTGGAGCAGTTTCCTGTGCTGAAATACGATTTATAATGTTGCATTTTAAAATGGACAAATATTACATTGCTGTCATTTTTTGACAGGAGTATATATATATCGTGTGTCTATCTTAAAGGTGTACATAGAAGATTAACATGAGAATTACCTTTACCTGCATTGTAACGACAGAAATTAAATATGAAAATGTCGAAAATTATATTGTAAATATCGACAGCCATGGAATTAGAAAAAAAAAAAATTCGTGACGTTTGATTTCACAACGTTAGTTAACTTATTTGACGTTTCTGACAATTTGTCTATGTCTCTAGTTTTATTGTCTGAAATTATTAAAAAATGAATATTTATACTAACGAAGAGCGTGTTTTTTTACGCAAAAGAACGACCATTGAGGTTCTACTAGAAGAAGTAGGAAGATTACTGACACCGATAGAACGTACCTGTAATAACCATTATCTGTTTTGTAAAGGTTTGACAATCTGACTGCGAACGACGTATACAAAATATAATTTTATTATCAACAGTAAATGAATATTTTATTTTATTATATATCTCTATGTACATTTTTTTATAATTCTTATTTAATAACACTAGTCGATATGCTGAACCCGCTTTTATTAAAACAGTGACGTTACTTGCCACATATATATATATATATATATATATATATATATATATATATATATATATATATATATATATATATATATATATATATATATTAATAGTGCGTTTTCTTATATATGTAAGCGCTATCAGCATACAAATCCATTTTTAGCTTATGTATCACAATGAAAGCAAATTACAGCTACAATATTAAAATATTAATAATTCTAGTTTTAAATAAAATTTAAAAAATAACTACCTGGGAGGATAAAAACCGATCACTCTGATTTTTTTTAAAGTTCCCTTAACCAGATATTTACAACTAAATAGGGTACTGAGCTGATTAAATTTAGTAATGATTTAACATGCTTATTTCATTTTATAACATATACGGAACGCATAAATTTTGTAAGTTATAAATTTAATTTATAAAAATATAACAGAAACAATTCCCGGTAATTTCTAATTGCTGTATATTTTCTTCGAACTTAATTACGTCTTTTAACCACATGTATATATATATATATATATATATATATATATATATATATATATATATATATATATATATATATATATATATATATATATATATCCCAAAAGAACTAAAAATAATAGAAATTTCCGTAAATTCTCGTCATGTTTCTTTGCACAAACAGACTATCTTTGCTTTGTCCTGTAATACATATATACTATATTTTCTAAAATATTCTGTAATCTGGGGATTCATTTTTGTACATGAAAAAAGAAAAACATGCAGCTGCACATCTCTTGAAAAGATGTAACTTTCAATTATAAGACATGGAAAACTACAAACAACCAGTTTCCTATTTACTTGCGAAATTTCCGATTAAATTTTTTATAAAAAAATCAGTGACCTGTTTTTTTGTTGGTTAGTGTATTTGTGTTGGTATGTACATGTTTTGTGTATTTACAGTAAACGTTGACGACTCGTCAGATGAGGAAATCCTGACAGTCAACAGCAACGCGGCACGAACCAGTTATAACCAGAACGTCCTTCATCTAGAGAACGATGTCTATAACAGAGAATCGGCTTTATAATACATACATATGTACATCTATTTATAAGTTCATTGTAAAATTATTACTTTAATATATAAAATAAAACAATAATTTGTACATCTTATAATTTGACTTCACAACACATCACTATTTTTACAATTACTACGTTTACATGCAGTTTTGAAAAGGTTTCAGTTTCAAAATTATGCAAAAGTGTTTACATACAGTTTTCAAAACAAGTTTAAAAATTGATTTGAAACCAGTTTCGGCGCATGCGCATTTAGCTGATGTAAGTGACAGATCCTCTTCACTCCAAATACTTCGTTTTGCTATTATTTCAATTATTTTTTATACTTCGTACCACTACGCACTAAAACTACACAACTGTCAATATATTTGAAGGTTAGTAACACAAAACGACAGAAACGTTATTCTCTGTACGCATGCGCAGTATCAAAACTGAATTTTAAGTGTTTACATGAGTAGTTTCGAAACTAGGTTTCAAGTCCAACCCATGAATTTTAGTTTGAGATAATTCAAAACCGTTTTGACATTGTATACATGGCGTTTTCAAAACCAAAAACGTTTTCAAAACACAGTAATTGATGTCCGTGTGTGACGATTTTTTCTATATTTAAGGTTTCTTCAATAATATTGTAACAAGGGACGCCCGCCGTCGCCGCCACTGTAAGCGAGTGTCTATTTATAGCGGTGACGTAATCGCGCTAGTAGCCGGCCGATGTAAACAGACTGGTCGCGACGTGTTTAATTACTTCCGGTCGTCTGAACCTTTTGTGTTCATTGTTATTATGTGTTCGAATATTCTAGACTGTTCTAGAAAATAATGGCAGCTGTATACAGAGTGTCCCATTTAAGGTACGAATGCATTAGGATCTTGAGAACCGTAAGAGCTACGAGGTTGGTTAAATTAGACAAAAATTGCCCCATTAGGAGATCATTTTAATGGTATTTTGTTATTTGCGAAAAAATGCATAGGGTCACTAGATCTAGGCGAAAATGTAAATTTTGCAATTTTTTATTTTTGCAAATAACTTCGAAGTGTGAAATTATACTGGATTTTGGTTTGCACATCTTTAGGGCACTTTTTTATGTTCTTTCGACTGGCGATGCTCAATTTTTTTTATCAATGTTGGTTTTCGAGGATTGGTGTCAAAGTTTTAATTTTTATATGGACGCCATTGAAAAGAGAATTTTTTTAGCTTTACAATGATATAAAATAGTAATAATTTATTTTTATAATTAACAAAGAAATTAACAAAAAATGTTATTAATACTAAAATTTACAGTACAATATTTAAATATTAGATTTGGAGGACAATGGATAGGGACAAACAGCGAAATCAAGTGGCCTGCTAGATCTCCAGATTTAACACCTTTAGATTTTTTTATGGGGATAGATAAAAAATAAAATTTTATTCGGTAATATCAGAATGAAAATGAATTAAGAAATGCCACAGGAAGAATTTTAAATCAAATTAGGCCAAGAATGCTGAGAAAAGTTATAGAAGGAACAGAACGAAGGGCGCAGAAGTACGTAGAACGAAATGGTGGGTTAATAGAAAATTTATTGTAAAGTTTTTGTAAATTATTTTTGTATTTTTAACATTATTTGTTTATTAAATAATTATTTTCTTAAACAGCAGCCTTCGATATACTTTTTTCAATTAAATTTTAGTATTAATAACATTTTTTGTTAATTTCTCTGTTAATTATAAAAATAAATTATTTCTATTTTATATCATTGTAAAGCTAAAAAAATTCTCTTCTCAGTGGCGTAACTTTCCAATATGGCGTCCATATAAAAATTAAAACTTTGACATCAATCCTCGAAAACCAACATTGATAAAAAAAATTGAGCATCGCCAGTCGAAAGAACATAAAAAAGTGCCCTAAAGATGTGCAAACCAAAATCCAGTATAATTTCACACTTCAAAGTTATTTGCAAAAATAAAAAACTGCAAAATTTACATTTTCGCCTAGATCTAGTGACCCTATGCATTTTTTCGCAAATAACAAAATACCATTAAAATGATCTCCTAATGGGGCAATTTTTGTCTAATTTAACCAATCTCGTAGCTCTTACGGTTCTCGAGATCCCAATGCATTCGTACCTTAAATGGGACACTCTGTATAAGGGACATAGCTATGCTCGAGAGACAGTTAGTTCAGTGGAGTCCCTGATCACACAACATTAGTTGTGTGATCGGGGGTTGACTTACATACTGCAGTTCCATTAGTGAAGACGGACAGACACTTATATTAGTGCAGTTAGTTAGTTAGTTACATGGAAAGACATAGAGATGTTCATTTAGTGTTAATGAGTTTGAGAAGCACAGCAGTATCGTGGTGAGCGTATGCAGTTGGTGTCGAGTAGGTACTCGGGAAGTTACTGGTATATTGGGATAGCTGTGGATGTGAATACTCGGTAGTGTTGACGAGTATTGGGAAGCTATAGTGTACGAGGACAGTAACGGCGAGTCTGGAAGTTACTGGTATATTGGGATAGCTGTGAAAGTGAATACTCGGCAGTGTGGACGAGTATTTTGAAGCTAGGTATAAAAGGACAGTAACAGCGAGTTGGAGTGGATACTCGGCATTGGTGTTGAAGAATTGTGGCATACAAATAGTTGGTGAGAAGCTGTCCTTAAATTACGTAACGCAAAATTAGGAAATTTTTGATACCCCCTCCCCCCTTTGTAACGCACCCGTAACGCAAACATGAACCCCCCCATATATTACGTAACGCAGTACTTGGCCCTCCCCAATTTTTTTACTGGATATAAAAGTATGTGGCCTCCTTAATATTCAGTTAAAATTTGAAACAGAAACTATTTAAATTAATGTACATAAAGATGAAAAATAATGTACTACTCTTGCCCTATAGCTTGTCACCACAATTTTCTTACTGTATATAAAAGCATATGGCCTCCTTAATATTCAGTTAAAATTTGAAACAGAAACTAATTGAATTAATGTACATAAAGATGAAAAATAACAGAACAGAATAGAAACTATTTAAATTAATTTACATAAAGATAAAAAATAATGTACTACTCTTGCCCTACGGCTTGTCACCCCAATTTTTTTACTGTATATAAAAGTATATGGCCTCCTTAATATTCAGTTAAAATTTGAAACAGAAACTAATTAAATTAATGTACATAAAGATGAAAAAATAACAGAACAGAAATTAAAAGCATATGCATTTCCATATGCTTTTAACAAACTATTGAAAAGTTTTTCCTTATCAACACTACTTGAATTCATGTTTTAATATGAATTGCATTGCACGAATGAAAGACCACTGGCCCGAATTGGAACTGTGCCCGACATATTATGTTGACTGTTATTGAAAACAAACGACTGCCTGCATATACGAATTAGCACAGCGAAATTTGAATGTTTCAAAACTATTAAAGCAAGTTTAGCAATATTTTTTATATTTTATCGTTACGTAACGCACACATTAACCCTCCCTCACTCCCTCGTAACGCTGCGTAACGCTACTCTTGACCCCCCCCCTTGAAGCGTTACGTAATTTAAGGACAGCCCCTGATACTGAGGCTGTGGAAGAGAGAAAGTTACATAAATAAACAGACAGTGAAGTGACAGGTGTGACTTCTGTCCGAGCAATTGAATATACAGACGCTGTTGAGTCAGTTGAGTATATAGACGCTGTGGAGATCGGTAGGCGGACAGTTGAACATGATATAAGTATATAGTGATATAAATATAGTGATATAAATATCGAGTAAACAGTCTACAAGAGTCTGCAACAGACCGGCAGTTTAAGATTGGAACGCGTAGTGAAATAAATAATTTGTAATATCGTAGAAATAAATAGTAGTGTTAATTGGTTAAATAAATAGTGTTAGTGTTATATAGTTAAATATAGTTTTAATCTTAATTAGTTTTTAATAATTGTTTAATATAATTAATAGTAACTTTCTTTATAGTTTAATAAACACTTACTTTTAA